>PVIJ01001631.1:0-190826 GCA_004024925.1 Scalopus aquaticus
TTTATTTTATTTGTACATACAAGCTGGGGTACAGGCCAGAGGTGTGGGTACAAGCTGGGGTACAGGCCAGAGGTGTGGGGCGGCGAGAGGGCTCACCAGAGACAGAGCGGGGAACAGAACAGGCAGATCTGAAGTACACTGCTGAGGGGAGCAGCGGGCGAGGCAGGAGAGGTCTGCTGCACCATGTGGGATTCTCCTTGGCCGGGCGTCGAACTCGCGTCACCGCTGCCGACAGCTCCACAGCACAGCGCTTAACCACTGCGCCACCGGGGAGGCCCCATCATGAATATTTTCAATTCTCTAAAATTGTTTTGCTTTGGAGGTAAATTATTGGAGTAGTGAAACCTGTCCTTAAAATAAAAGTAAATTAGAGTTAAAAGTTTATTAGATTTTTAAGATAATGTTCCTAGTAGAAAGAACATTACTCAGGTGTGTGGTTGCTATTCAACCTTAAATCTTGTCTTTTTAAAGAAAACTTTGTTTAAAAACTTGCGCCCTAGAATCTGTTCTTGACCTGTCTGTGCCTTTAGAAACTTTCAGAGTATTCAGTAAGCATATTTTCAGTAAATGCTGTAGCTTTATCAAGTAAAGGCCAATGGCAATTTCCTGCATTTCATACATTTCTTAAAGATTTCAGTGCCACTAGACTCCTTCTGCCAAAAAAAAGGAAAAAATTGCATGCAAGATGTTGATGGCAGAATGAAAATAGTTGGTTTAAAAAAAAAAGAAAAAGAAAATAGTTGGTAAGGGTGCTATTTCTCACCATGGTCCCTTTCTCTTAAGTTTTAAGTTATTTCCTACGAATGTATAAGCTCAATGTTGAAAATCTGTGCCATTTTTGCTAAACTATAGGTGGATTCCTGGGTGTAGTTCTTGTTTGTATTTACCTTTTGCTCTAGATCAGGTAACTCAATTTATGTAATACCCTTCAGATGAGTTATGAGGGATAAATGAGATGGTGTTCATGAAAATATTTTTCAAACTTTTTTAACCCATGCAAATGAAGGAATCACTTGTTATTTTTACCAACTCTGAATTCAAACTATCTGTGACTTTAGATTCTAAAAGGAAATTGTGCTGTGATATTTTAAGGTACTCATCTCTTTATTCCTAATTTGTGTCTCTACTTCCATTCCCACTTCATGTTCTTTTATGTCTCTCTCTCGCTCCCACGTTTACATGTTTACCTCAACTAAACAAAGTGACCTGATTTAAGGTACTAGGAGACTCTTAAGTCTTTTTTTTTTTCATGGGATAATCACTTTTATATTTTGATCTAGGCAGGCAACCAGCCAGTTAACTCACCAGCCAAAATGGATGAATGGAGACTTTGAGTCTTATACTGTAATAGTTTACTTAGTGAAAGGAATACAAGAACTAATATTGCTATGTCGAAGGCATCGTTCTAAATAACTCAGAACAACTCTGTCAGGTGCTTTTATAGTGTCAATTTATAGCTAAAACATCAAGATTTTAATGTTAGTATATAATTTCATCAAAAAATTTATGAAAGCAAGCAAAAAAAACCTACCTAGCATTGTCATTGTGGACATTGACTTCAACCTTGAACAGAATGTTTGTGCCCATTTGAAAATAGATGTTTCCCTTTAAAATTTTACTTAAGTCGGGTCTCCCCGGTGGCGCAGTAAGCTCTGCGCTGTGGAGCTGTCGGCAGCAAAGACATGAGTTCGAAGCCCGGCAAGGGAGAATCCCACATGGCGCGGCAGACCTCTCCTGCCTTACCCGCTGCGCCCCTCAACAGTGTATTTCTGATCTGTCTGTTCTGCCCCCCGCTCTGGCGAACCCTCTCGCCGCCCCATGCCTCTGGCCTGTACCCCAGCTTGTATGTATAAATAAAAAATAAATCTTAAAATTTTACTTAAGTCACAAGTGAACCATAGAAGTATGTTGATAATGCCCTTTCCTTGTTTTTTTAAATTAATTTTGTCTTAAGCCCTTTGTACTTACTGTGTATTTAATTTAACACATACCTGAAAGTTATTTCATTAATGTTTGTTCAGTAAGCTAATGTACATCAGAAGTCACCCCGAGAAATAGAAATATTATAGTAAGTTTAAACAGAAAGAGAAGGCATAGTCATTGATTTTAAGTAGGTTTATGTGAATATAAACTGCCTACTGAAAAAATCTTTTATTAAAAGGAAATTTATTGAATTTCTCTTATGTTTCCTTGGTATTATTCTAGTGGTGTTCTTATACCTACATGATTAATGTCATTTCTTCTATTTTCCCCGTAATTACTAAAGATTACACATTTACTTTAGAAGCTAGAAAAGAAGGTAGGCAACAAGAATAGAAATTATAATACTCAGACACTTCCTAAAACCAGTGATGAGTTAAAGTTGTGATTCTCTGTATTTCTTAAACAGTAGTTTTATATTTGTGTGTGCTATTTTCTGATTTGCTTTTTTTCTCTTAATACATTCTAAATTCCTTTTTATACACACAATGTCAGTTTTGGGGACTGCATAAGCTTTCATTGCCAGAGTCCCATTTGTTGGGCATTTAGAATTTGTCTATCAATAATTCGGATTATTTTTACAGGAGTATATGAATAAAGTGCTCTAAGGGTGCCAATTTGTTTTCTATTTGGTAATTTTAAAACCCAGATTTCTCAGTATTGCTCAGAGGTTTTATTTTAAATGAAAATTCTTTTTGTACCTGTTTTACAAGAGTAATTGTACCAAATCATATTATTTATAATAAATTTTATTAAAAGTACAGTTTTTTTTCTTTTCTTCATCTTTTAGACAGTTAACCAGCTAGCTCATGCGCTTCATATGGACAAAGATTTGAAAGCTGGCTGTCTTGTACATGTGTTTTGGCCAAAGGCAAAATGTGCCCTCCTAAGAGATGACCTGGTTTTAGTTGACAGGTAAAATTACGTAAGAATTGCATTTTTCCCTTGTAAAGGTTTATTTAATAGAATAATGCTGCTTGCTTTAGCATATAAAACATTAAAATTTTAGATGATGTTGCTTTGTTCTCATTTTCTAGATTGTTAAGCAACAGATAAGGTTTGGAGTTTTGTTTTTTAATGGTTACATAAAAGTACCTAATTTATTAGTCTAATTTTACTAGAATACGAAATTTTTGTTTTCTCTGGACTTATTCTGCAGAGTGGATAAGTGGCTGGACCTTAGATTGTCTTATTTTATATACCTCAGTAGATAACTCTGTATTTTCTTACATCAGTTATGAATTCTATCTTGAGACCAGGTTTCCCAAAATAATGTGTTCATACAGCTTTTTATTTTTCAAGAATTAATTAAATACTTTTGGAATTCTTTTCTTTTTTTTGATTCTTATTTTTTTCTTTGTAATTTTTAATTTTGCTGCATTGTTATTTAATAAAATGATAATGCGTATCTGTTGAGCAGTGTCATTTAAATACCAACCCCTCCCCCCCAAAAAAAAAGGATGTTTAAATTATGTTTTAATTTTTGGCATGCTCTTTTATTTTCCTCAGTTAATGTTTCAGTGTTCTATGGAATTTTTGATGATGGCATGTTCCTTTTTTTTCCCCTTTTTAATTGAAAGACCATTTTAGGCAATCAACAAAAGTAACTATATGGGAGATTCTTATGAAATAAAAATATTTGGATTAACTATTAACTAATTAATTTTTCATTATTTCATGACCACAGTATATCCATGATCCCAACCCAGTCATCATTCCAACTTGTCACAGGATACATCAAGCTAACATATACACAGTTTAAAAATCCTTCATTATTAACAATCTAAAGGGTATATTAAACTGATATCTAGTGGATGGTTTTTTTGTTTGTTTTTTAGTATTGAAGCTTATAATGCACTTAAATCTTCTCTGAGCTGTGCTGGACTTAGCTTTTTGCACCTTCATGTTTGATTATATATAAGCTCACCTGGGTTTTTTTTTAGTTTTTTTTTTTTTTAATCTTCTTAAGCACATAGGGTTTGAAAAATATTGAAATACGGACTATTGTTTCTAAAAAAATCACTGGCTTGTCTTTAAAAACTACACTTTTTTAGCATTTGTTGTCAATTGGCTAGGTGCTGGGAGTACTTTGTTCGCAAAATAAATACAAGAGCTATATAAAGCGCGTATTTTTAGCTTGCCACAACTGCTCTCTTCTAGGTGAGGAAGTAATTTAAGTCTCTCAGGCTGCATACGGTATGGCTTATATGGCTTCATACCATACAAATTCTATACTATAGATCTCAATTTATTAAAGTTTAAAAAATTCTATAACTTAAGTTTTCTTTTTAAAAATGATTGTATAATACAGTTTTTTATTTTATTCCCTTTAGTCCAGGCACGGATGTTACTACAGAGTTGGATAGTTGGATTGATAAGTTTTGCTTAGATGCCGATGTCTTCGTTTTGGTTGCAAACTCTGAATCAACATTAATGAACACGGTAGGATTTTATCATACTACTGTTTGAGTGGTAGGAAATGAAACGGTGTCCATTTTGAACCTTGAAAGTGAGGGCAGCCTAAGTCATAAATGAGAAAGAGCCTTTAATATTAAGTATAATAGAAGGTTCTGTTTCTATGGGATTGGAAGAGCTGATTCTGGTCGGCTTGAGTGTTCCCATGGTTGCAGTAGCAATCTTAATTTTGATGGCTCTAGCTTCTAGTGATTCCTTCAAGGTGTGATATGCGGGGGATATTGACATTCACTGTGCCTATTTGCCAATTTCAAAAGGAATGGGTACTTCGTTTTAAAGATATTGACTTCTCTTGAGTAAAATATAACATCCCCACCTTCCCTTCCTGTCTGATAGGCAAAGCTTTTTGTATTTGAGTTTTGTCAACCTATTCCAGTTTACCTGTGTGCACTCTAATCTGCTGTCAAATTGAGATTATTTATCCCGAATATCCAGGGCTAGCCATCCAAAATAAACTTTAAGTGTTTAGATAGCTTACATCTGAAACTATAATACAGTTTATAAAAGTTGTTATCAAAAGTATATAAATGGCTCAACATACTTATAACCTATCAATAGTTGTTATTAGCAAGACCTCTGTTTTTTCATTGTTAATAGTGTTTGTATATCATATAAGCCAGACTGCTGCAACAACAGAGACAATTGTATAACCTGACATTACCACAAAAAAGGAAAAATGTTTAAAATTGTGTTACAGTAACTCCACTGCTTAGCAGTTAGATGAACTTCTGATATACATTCTGATCTTGATGCTTTTGTTTATACTATTCTTTGCCCATAATTCTTCTCTCCCAAGTTTTCAGCTTCCAGAATGGGTCTATTATTAGTTCTTTCAAGTCCAACTTTATTACCACTTAATTCTTTATAGAGCTTTTCTTGATTTCAACTGGATAAGGTGTCACCACCCTTTGATTAATCATAACGTTTATAGTATTTATAGTACATAACTCATTTTAATATGATTTGTTGTATATATCTTACATTATACTTGTAATTTACTTAGCCTAACTCCTAAAAAAAAGATCGAAGTAGTTTTTTAAAAAATGTTATATCTGCAGGTACCTTTTATGTTCTGCATACAGCAGAGACAAATACTTGTTAAATAGTATTCCAAAATACTCATGGCAGGAGTGGAAAATCTTCATTTTTGTTATCTTATTAATTTTTTCATCTTTGAAAAATTTAATATTTATGTGATGTTTTGGGGTTCTTCAGTAGGTGTTAATCACTGTTTTTAAGTGGCTCCAGCTTTTAGATTAAAATAAAATTTGATTATAAGTATAAAAATAAAATAGCTTTTAAAAATGAACATACAGGGGGTAATTTATTTTACTTTTTTTTTTTTCTTCAGGAAAAACAGTTTTTTCACAAGGTAAATGAGCGGCTTTCTAAGCCTAATATATTCATTCTGAATAATCGTTGGGATGCCTCTGCATCAGAGCCAGAATATATGGAAGATGTAAGTTATCTTTTTCCTTTATGTTTTAAAGTACAGTCATGTACACTGTTATCTAAGAAAACAATATGCCTTATAGAACAGAGTATTATAAGTAGCTATTCTTTTGTTTGAGAAAACAAAAATCTGAAGTGGGTATGTTAGAGACCATAATATTAAGCTTCTTTGAAGGAAAATTGTGTTATGAAAGTACTAATCTAATCATTTTACATCTTGAAACCTACCTTTTGTTTGTTTTAATTTAATTTTAATTAAGTTGAAGTGTACAAATTTTTCAGCTCAGTGAGTTTTATGAATTTATAACACCTCTCTCAGGATCCAGCTCAAGAAACAGAGCATTCTCCCAACACCTCTAAACCACCACTTTCTAACCTCTTACCTTCCTCCCAAGGGTAATTACTTGTGACTTCTATTACCCTAGGTTAATTTTTCTGATTGTTCAACTTTTTGTAATAGATTCATATAACATCTACTTTTGAGTCAGGTTTCTTTTGCTTAGCATCGCAATGGTGATATGCATCCATACTATTGGACAGAGTTGAAGCTCATTGTGTAGTATTTTGTCCTGTGAATAAATACAGTTTGATTTATTCATTCTGCTAGTGTTGGGCATTTAGGTAAATTTCCTGTATTTAACTCATGAATAATGCTGCTTTGTATATTGTGTATATGTATATATATATTTTTGTTTGTTTTGTACACGTAGATATATATTTTTATTGGGTATCCATTACTGGTTTCAGTGTGAGGAATTGGGTGATTTTAACCCCTAGGGAAAATTTGGCAATGACCGAAAACAGTTTTGGTTATCACAGCTGAAGGAATGTGCTACTGGCATCTAGTGGATAGTGGCTAGATATGCTGTTAAACATCCTCTAACATGAAACAGTCCCCTTTGCAACCCTCCCCCTAAAAAACCCCACAAGAACAACTAAAGAGTTATCCTACTCAAGTGTCACAGAGTATCTGGCATTTGATCATTTAATTTGATCAAACAAATATTTAATTTGTTTGATACTACTTATTTGGATTTAAAAAAATTTTTTTTTAAAGATTTATCTATTTATGCATACAAGCTGGGGTACAGGCCAGAGGTGTGGGGCGGTGAGAAGGTTAACCAGAGACAGGCAGATTGACAGAAATACACTGCTGAGGGGAGCAGCGGGCAAGGCAGGAGAGGTCTGCCCTGCCATGTGGGAATCTCCCTGGCTGGGCATCGAACTTGCATCGCCACTGCCGACAGATCCACAGCGCAGTGCTTAACTGCTGTGCTACCAGCGAGGCCCCATTAGTTCTAATTTTAATACCCAGGTGCTAATCTAACCTAACACTGCAATTCTAATCTCTAGTTATTATGTTCTCCCCAACTTCTATTTCATTTTTTCAGATTGCTATAATTTATCATAATTTAAATAAATAGTTCCCTAATTATAATGACAATAACCCACATCTATTGATTATTCACTGTGTGCCAGGTCATTTTTTAAATTGAGGTGAGGTTGTTTTGTATCACAATATGTTTTTGGAGTACAGCTTCATATCTCTTCAAATGTATGTTGAAACTATGCCCACCACCAAAGTACCAATCACTCTCTATCACAGTCCACTGTGATAGAGTCCACTCCTTCCTTTGTTGCTGCACCCCCCACCCCCCATAACCTCAGTTCTATTGTCAGAATCCAAGAGTTTATTTTGTCTGTTCCTTTGCTTTGTTTCTTGATAGTCCATTTATGAGTGAAGTCATCCACTACTTGCCTTTGCATTCTGACTTATTTCATTTTCTGTTCATGTTGTTGAAAACAGCAAGGTTGCATCCTTTTTCTTATACCTGAGTAATATTCCATTGTGTGTATATCCACATTTCTTTTTTTTTTTTAAAGATTTATTTATTTATACATACAAGCTGGGGTACAGGCCAGAGGTGTGGGGGCGGCGAGAGGGTTCTCCAGAGACAGAGCAGGGAGCAGAACAGGCAGATCAGAAATACACTGCTGAGGGGAGTAGCGGGCGAGGCAGGAGAGGTCTGCCGCACCATGTGGGATTCTCCCCGGCTGGGCGTCGAACTCCCATCTTGCACGCTGCCGACAGCTCCACAGCGCAGCGCTCAACCCCTGCGCCACCAGGGAGGCCCTATACCACATCTTCTTAAACCATTCATCCATTGATGGCACTTAGGTTGTTTCCATAGCTTGGCCATTGTAAGTAGTGGTGTGGTGAACATAAGGTTTCATACATCTTTTCAAATTAGTGTTTTTATGTTCTTTGAATACATACCTAGAAGTGGAGTTGCTGGGTCATGTGGTAGTTTTGTTAATTATTTGAGGAATCTCCATACTGTGTTTTCCATAGAAGCTGTACCAAATCACATTCCCAACACTGTGCAAGGATTTCATATTCTCTACACTCTCACTAACACTTGTTTCTAGTCTATTTCAATATAGGCCAGTCTCATATGTGTGAGGGGACATCTCATTGTGGCTTTGATTTGCATTTCAATAATAATTTCATGGGCATTTTTTCAGTAGTTGTTAGCTGTCTGTATCTTCTTTGGCATTCTCTCCAGCTTATAATTCCCATTGCTTTTAAGAAGGAAAAAAATAAATGTTCTGATTTAAAAATAAAAATAGCCTCATTGTATCAATTTTATTGTAGCACTTGATTTTTGCTTTCAAAGATACTGATAACTCTATTGTAGAAAATGTGGAAAATAAAAGCACAAGGAAGGAATAAAAATGTTGCCCATTTTTATGGATGTTGCTTCCATGCCACAAATCAGTTTACACAAGTGTATCTATAGTGTGTGTGTGTGTACGTGCATCATTTTTTTGTTAGTAAAATCATGTGGATTCTTAGTGCAGAATTAGGAACCTTTTCCCATTCTATTAAGAACTAATAATTATCTATAGTATATTTTGTAACATTTGCTTAGTATTTGATGATCCTTCAAAATTTTAAATGTTCAAAGGAAGAACTAAGTAAATGTTTTTCAGTCAACAGCTATCAAACTTACTAGAATTTTTGCATTTGTTAAGTATATCAGAACTATTACTATGTTGCTATAAATGAAGTTTGGTATAGTTGTGCAATTATTGGTTATAATTACATTTAATTATTAGGATTATTTTAATACCTTGTTTTTAGGTACGCAGACAGCACATGGAAAGATGCCTACATTTCTTGGTGGAGGAGCTTAAGGTTGTGGATCCTTTAGAAGCACGGAATCGAATCTTCTTTGTTTCAGCAAAGGAAGTTCTTAGCGCTAGAAAGCAGAAAGCACAGGGGATGCCAGAAGGTGGTATGTATTCATTATAGATTCTGAAATATGAGAGTAGAGAGTAGGTTATAAAAACAGCATGCTAGAAATCTTATCTTGCTATATACTATATTTTAAAATCTTCACCTAAATATTACAGGTGGGGCACTTGCTGAAGGATTTCAGGCACGATTACAGGAGTTTCAGAATTTTGAACAAATCTTTGAGGTAGGAATTTTGTGACTCTCTGGCTAATGAAAAGCGCTAGAATTTGTTGGAGAGTGCTTGCTATCTTCTATTTTCTCTATTTTTCATTGTAATAACCTTTGCTGTTATTTAGTGTAGCTACTGAACAGCAAGTAAAACAAGGAAACGTTGAAGAAAATCTGCAAAATGGATGATCCGTAAGAATTGAGAATTAAAAATTGTAATTTCTTCCTCTTTTCCCCTTATTTGTTTTAATGAGAAACTATTTTCTGATCTTGCTAGTGTTGTTCAGTGAGCGAAAATCTCTGTTTAATAATTTGGGGCAAGATTAAACATGATTACTGTTTGAAAAAATAGTATGAAAATGAAAATCATCTTTACTTCTTTTGTTCCATATTATTTATAGACAGATCAATAGCACAGTTAATGTGATTTGACAAGACAGTATTACATTTTGATACTGTATTGTCACCTGTCAGTTCTCTGCATTTTATCCCAGGCGTTTTTGTTGTGGAAAAAAATAAATGAATAGAAAAATAATTAAGACACAGGGTCTGTAGTTTAGAAATATGGTTAGGAACTACTGAGGCATATGAATAGCTAATGTTTGTGCAGCACTGGGGAGAAAGGATACTTTTATTTTTGTTTAGGTACTTTATTCAGAGTTTAAAATTCATACTGTGCTTAACTGAAAAATTCTTGGGTATTACTCTTTCAAACTCTTATTTAGCCCTAGTTAGTATACTCTACTTAGATTCCATATCCCTTCGTCACCCGTGAATGAACACAAGGACTTCAGAGCTGAAAAAACTTCCATCTGTAATTATTCTTCCTATAAAGATACGAGTATTGAATGTACTTGACCAAACTTTTTCAATTATTTGCTCAATACCCTTCATCTGTAATTTGGTGAGAGAGAATGATCATTTAGTAGATGAAAGTTAAATATTCTGAGAAGGAAATTCCTGTACCAGTTATCTTGGTAAGATCTTCCTACTTAGGCAGAGGCATCTAGGATTTCAGCAGTTGTCCTCTTAAGCTAAACAATAGGATTCACAAAATCCTAGTTATTCAGAGATTTCATTCCCTGTTTATTTTTTGCCCTTTTGCTTTCACAAGAGATTCGGTGCTCTCTGTCTGGACTCTTATTAGTCATTTCATCCTTGAGGAAAATACTGGGGAGGGTGTATTCTGTTTCCCTTGTATTTCTTTCTTTATTGACCTTTTTCTTTTTGTGCATAGATATTTGTCATTGATTTCTTCTAAATCATGTACTATTCTGTTAGACATTTATACCTTTTTCATCTTTGTTTCTGGTACAGTTTTTACTTTTCCAGGATATCTCCTCGAAGAGAGGTGGGAATGAGTAAAAAGTGTGCTGTTGAGCACTGTTTCCCAAACCTGGTGGAGCATGAGATTCATGGGAGGTGCTTTAGAGAACTGCAAATTCCTGACCTATACCAGAGACTAATCTGATGTGGCTAGGATATATCTAGGACTTTGTATATATTTACAGTTCCCAAAGTGATTGCAATAATCAGGCAGACTTAAGAACTGTTTTTTTTTAAATGCTTTTATAAGAAACTTGGTTATACTTTTTTTACTGTAAAAGTTCACTTGGAAAACTAAATATTATATATGGAAAAAGGCTTGATCATGATCATTCTAAAATGAGAATCAGTTAGAAATTATTTGGGTTTACCTAAAGAAATAATGGCAGGAGAAAAAAACATTTTGTCTGGTGGCTAAAGCATTTCTTTGTGATTACATTGGCAAATGTAAAGCTAAAACTAAAAATTGTTACTTGAATCATTTTAGGTAATTATAGCTTGTTAAAAATTGTTACATTTCTGAGAATTTGTAAGTAGGCTAAAATTACTTTTAAAATCTCGTATGCTTTTTCACTCATATATTTACGTGTGTATTCATTGAATCCACCACATATACACATATTTACATGTGCGTATTTTTAATCCCAAATGGATTTGGCAATGATATAACTGCTTTGTCTCAGGCCTTTGTTAATATATCAATAAATAGCATGTTTGAGGTTTTATTTATTAAATTCTTTGAATCTTTAAACATAGCTTCTTTCTGCTTTTTTGTTCTTTAAGAATTTAGAGCTATAAATTTGTCTTTGAGTGTAGCTTTGGGCACATTCTGTGGATTTCAGATCCATTTTAGTTTTCATTGTTTACTTTCTTATACCTCTACATGTATATGTTGTGTCGATTATATATAAAAATATGGTTATATTTTAATTATAGTTTGTGGTTTCATATTAAATATAGTTCTTGTTAAATTCAGATGTTTTGATTCTTTCCATCTAACTTTTGGCTGTTAATTTATTAGATTGTTTGCATCATCAGAGAATGTGTTCTTTGTAGACATTTTTTTCTCTGTTTTTAGAATTCATTTATTTTTTCTTTGTAGTCTTATTATAAGATGATTTTTGTAAAAAGAATAACAGTACAAAGTTTATCATTTTTCTTGCAGTCCAATTTTTGCCATGGACTTGGTGAAATTTGCTTCAAAAGTAGCTAAATATTGTGAACGAATAGTGTCAGGTTTAACAAGGGTTGGAAATTAAATCAGAATCAATCAGTGTTAATTTGTTACTACGTCTATTAGTATATTATGGTTTTCAACCTATATTTGGACAGGTGTTTATCCTAAAGGCAGTTTAGAAATCTACACTTCTTTGCCCAAGTATTTATTATTTTTAATAGTTATGTTTGTATGATGGAAAGAGGTACTAAATAATTCTCTTAATCGTCAGTGAATTTGGTGTAAAAGAAATTGCTGCATCAATTGGTCATACTTGAAAATCAACTGTGTTAACTTTTAATATTTTCTCAATGATGAGTGTTCTGAATACTATAATTGTTCTGTGGTTGTATAGGAAGTTAATTCTGTTCTTGGGAGACGTGTTAATATGTTCAGTAGTAAGGTTGTGGTGGATGCAGTGATCTGTCAGATTGTTCATAAGAAAAAAAAAAAAACGTGAGTGTATGTATTTCAGAGTGAAGAAAAGGTTAATAAGTGATACCAAGTGTTAACATTCAGTATGCTTACATGAAAGGTATATCGTATATTGATGTTCTTTCTTGCATTTATCTCTGTTTAAAATACTTCAGAATAATAAGTTGGGAGTGAATAGCATTTTATTGGGTGACTGAGGTCTGTTATCAAGAGGATTTGACAAGTTCATTTTAATTTTAAAATTACACAAAGTTTTACAAATGTGTAGCTATATATGATTAATTATCAGTTGTCTTTAGAAAAATCAGAAAACTGTTTAAATTGAAGTGTTACTATTTTGATTCTAAATTTTTAGTAAGTTTTAAGACAACCTACAGGATACTCTGACAAGAAGGAATTTAAATTAGTTTGGTATATAGTGTTTTAAACTTCTTGGAAAATTAGGGTCCCTGATAAAATAAGTGTGGTAGTTGCTGCACACTAAACATGTTCCCCATGGAGATTCATGAATACATTAGTGCATTAAGGACCTGAGAAATAATTAAGTAATAGTAAGTAAAGTAATAATTAAGTAAAGTAAATTAGTGTTTCTCATACTTATTTGAGAATGGAGTATTTCTTTTGCAGGTACCTCTTGATACCCTACTGCTCATTCAGTATATCATGTGGAATACTTTCTAATTTCTTCTTTTACTTCTACTTTTTAATGAAGGAGTAATTCTTACATTGCCTAATAACCTTTGGAGATCTTTTCTGTCTAGTCTAGCTCTGATACTGTGCTGTTACCTACAAGTTTGAGATCTTCATTGCTGATATCTAGATCTGCTTCATCGAGGAACATACAATTTCTTTTAACCCTTTTTTTCTTTTAAAATATTTTGATGCTTATATTATGTGGTTAATTTGACAATTTATTTTAAAGTCAGGGCTTTGTAATTAAAAAATAAGTTGCTTACATTTTGAAAATGTTCAATATGGTTTAGCTGTTGGTGGGTTTTGCTTGGGCATGTACAGAACAGGGAATGCTAAATTCTACCACTAAACTCTTCAGGATTAGTGACTTTGAGTGATGGATAAATCAATTTAATCATGGGCAAAAATGAGGCTATGCAATGAAAGAAAATAATGGGCTCTGAGTTAAAGCTTCATAAACCACTGACTGAATGAATTAATCTCCTGTGCCCAATAGCTGAAGATGTGATAATCTGCTTTGTTTTCTATACACCAGCAAAATACTGAAGCAGGCAGCTAAAATGGCCAGAGATTAATTAAAAGTCCTCTTTAATGAAGTGAACAAATGACGATTTTAGAGACATAAAGGCTTCTATATGCTATACATAGTATATTGAATGAATATGTAATGTACTGATGATTCAGGATGACAAGTACAGTACTAGAGTATTACATGAATTTCTTAAAACTTGGAAGTTATTTTGACTAAGAATAATGATTACTTGAGGAAGTGATTACTATAGCTATTGTTATATGTTAAAAAAGAGGTTCAAGAATGTGAATTCATGGAAAGATTGTAAACTTGGCGTATAAAAAATATTGAAAATAGACACAGTCCCCCATAAAGCATCTGTTTTTGATGATGATATGACTCAGAAAAACATTTCTTGATTATTCAAAGACCAGATAAATTTTTTTTAATATATATTTTTATTGTTATTTATATCTTTTACATTTTGTATTCCCCTTGGGTAGCCCACCACCAGTTCACCCGTGATCCATCTCCATGGTCCCTTGTGTTCTTTTCTATTCCGTTTTGTGCCCTTTTCCTTCCCTCCCTCCAAGACCAGATAAATTTTTGCTGTAAATACTTGTTCTTTTTAAATGTTGCATCAGTACAAAATATGACTTTCTATGAAGGATAAATTAAAGGCCAGTTTTAATAACTTTGCCGACTTAATGAAGAACCACAGAAAATATTTTAGATAACAGACTTCATGAGGAACCACAGAAAATATTTTAGATAACAGGTAGTATGTACATATACTGAAGTTGAAACAAAAATTTGTAGAGAATGTATCCAATATAATCCATGTATTTTATTTATAAAAAATCAAAATTAAACACTGATTGAGTATATACCTGTTTATGGGTTATAAGTTACAATTAGCTCGAAGGTAAAACAAATCAGAGCGGACATCATTAGGACCTTTATGAACATACTATGTAATCTAAAGAAAACAATAAGATTGTCTTTGAAATAGCTGCAGATACTTTTTTATAAATAATTTAAAATAGGTTGTTAGGTAACACTTTTCCATGTTGTTTAATTTATAAAAGGTCTTTAATAAACTTACGTGAATCTTACTTACCTATCTTTAATAAGGTGTAGAATCTTCTCATTTTTATCTTAGGAACTTTATTGAAAATATGAGGAAAGCTAGGTGGAATAGAAGGGATTTAAATGCTATCCAAATAAAATGATTAATTCTAATGGGAAAACCTTTTTTAAATTGAATAGCAGTCTTTATTTTTTAAAGTGTTACAGTCAAAAAACCATTGCACATTACTGTGTAAAATTACACAAAGATATGAACTTGCTGTTAAAACCCTTTTTACTTTCAATCCTTGTAATTTTTTTAACCTTTGTAATTTTGTGTTTGTTAAGTATTTATGTTTTAATCTTTTATTTCTGTTTTGGTTAAAGTTATAAACAGCAAGTATTTGTGTTTAAATTCCTGAAAATATTCAAATGGAATTACAGTAATGTGTTATGGCTTGGGCCCCTCGCAGGAGTGTATCTCGCAGTCAGCAGTGAAAACAAAGTTTGAGCAGCACACTATCAGAGCTAAACAGATACTAGATACTGTGAAAAACATAATGGATTCAGTAAACGTGACAGCAGCAGAGAAAAGGTATGGATTCACTTTATTTCAAAATAAAATTGCTATTTTTTTGTGTGTGTCAGTATGAATTCCTTAGTCTGAGGTTTTGAAGTGTTACATTATACTTTTAACACTAAAATTATGTGGGTTTGTCTGATGCCTATTTGCATGTTTTTAAATGAATATTCTACAACCCCAGCACATCATTTACAGTCTCTGAATCCTGAACATTCTCATGTATGAGTTGTGATTTTAAGATGTTTAGTGACTTTAAAATATCTTTAAAGCAGTGGAAGAATCATTTCCTTAAGCAGAATTTTTAGAAATCCGAAATAGATGACCCTCCTTTTTTAAAAATTTAACTTATGACCCATTCTTTCATATATTTATGCTTTAATTTCTTGAAATCATTCTTTTATGACAGTTGTGGTTTATTATTGACTGGTATGAAGGTGAAACTACTTGCCAACCAGAATGTTAGTGTGGTAAGGACTACCCTTTATGTAATAATGTGCTGCACTATTTTACTCCATTTATTACCTGATAAAGATGAAAATGGATACATGAAAGTGCCAATACTATTAATTAAAAGTGTTCCTACAAACTTTGTACACTTGAAATAAGATCAAGATGTTATCAAATGTGACACATGTAATGATATTAAGTTTGAGTTGAGCCGTTTGGTAGACTTAAGTCAGTTTGAAGGAAAGTTATGAAATATCAAAGATTAAGTCCAAGATAACAGAAAACTGGGAATATTAAATGTATTTGATCTTACTGGAAACAAAACTCCCTGATAGCTAAGTTTGTTTTCTGATTTTGACACATTTATGGGAATACATTATATATAAAAATCTAACATATAAAACACAAAGGTGAGAACACAGTATGATTTCAGGCCCTGTGCAGTATTTCTGTAGAGTGAAAATATATTTTCATTTTTTATCTCTTCTACTTTAGTTGCTTTACTACAGTAGTTAAAGTAACTATTTAGTCCACCAGAGTGACCTAACATTATTAATTTTTTTAAATGCAAGGTATTATAGTTGAGACTTGGGTTTTAACTAAAAATGATCTTGAAAGCATCTCAGATCTTTGTTTTCCCGTATCACACAGGAGTTGACAGATTTCTATAAAGCCAAATAGTAAATATCCTAGGCTTTGTGGACCATATGTTCTCCATTGCAATTTTTTCAACAACAGCCATACAGATAATAGTTTTGAATGAGCACAACTATATATTCCAAACCCTTAAAAAAACTAGCAACTGGCTGGATTTACTTGTAGGATGTCATTTGTTGACCCATGTTTATTAGATAGAATCAGTATTGAGTTTTTGATTGTTTGTATCTATCAAGTATTTGGAAATTGAGACTATTTATTAATCCTTTGCAGGATTTTGACCGTTTGGATAATCATATTTGTGTCATGTGAACAGAGAGACAAAGTAGTTTATATCTAGTCATTTGTAAAATATAAGTAAAATATTTGAATTCTTCTAGGTGTTGTAATGAGATTCTTTCTTGCATCATGCTAACATATGTGAGTATCCTTACTTAATTGCTCTGGGACTTTAATATACCCTGATTATTAATTACTCTTCATACTATAATAGGGTTTATTCAATGGAAGAGAGGGAAGACCAGATTGATAGATTGGACTTTATCCAAAACCAGATGAATCTTTTGACACTGGATGTTAAGAAAAAAATCAGGGCAGTTACAGAGGAGGTGGCAAACAAGGTGGGTAATGTTATGTAGTGTTTTTTATGACTAAAATATCTGGGAAAGGTATATTTTTGATAATGCTAAAACTGATATTTGTTACCTTAATTTTTTTCCTATTGAGGTAACACTGGTTTACATCATATCCTTTTTACCTTTAAAGGATACTTTTTTCGGTTTGATTTTTGAGTGGTCAATCTTGTTTAATTTTTTGCACTCTTAATTTTATTTTCAGGTTTCATGTGCAATGACAGATGAAATTTGTCGACTCTCTGTTTTGGTTGATGAATTTTGTTCTGAGTTTCATCCTACTCCAAGTGTATTAAAAGTATATAAAAATGTAAGTTAAACAATAAAGTTAAAAGTTACTCATGCATTTCCTTGCCTCCTTTTGTACTCTATGGTGTGACCATTTTAATTTATGCATGGCAATCAATAAATAATTATATTATTACATCTGTGCACTCTTAAAATGTTAACTATCCTATATAAAAGTGCACAGAAAAGCTACCCCTTAGAATAAGATCTTTTAGCATTTACTTCATTTAAAAGTTTTTTTATAAAATCTGCATATATTTTAGAGACAATGTAATATTGACATTTACCATTGTTAACAGGAGCTAAATAAGCACATAGAAGATGGTATGGGAAGAAATTTGGCTGATCGGTGCACCAATGAAGTCAATGCTTCAATGCTTCAATCCCAGCAAGAAATTATTGGTAATACTCCACAACTTCATGTGTAGTTTTTTCTTTGTTAGTAAAGGATTTGTTTTCCTTTAAGGCGTTTTATAAAATGTCAAACATTATGTATTATTTCTTAACATAAATGTCATATTTTGTTATTTCTAGAAAATTTGAAGCCATTACTTCCTGTTGGTGTACAGAATAAACTACATACACTGATTCCTTGCAAAAAGTTTGATCTCAGCTATGATCTAAATTGCCACAAGCTATGCTCAGATTTTCAAGAGGATATTGTATTTCGCTTTTCCCTGGGCTGGTCTTCCCTTGTTCATCGTTTCTTGGGACCTACAAATGCTCAGAGGGTGCTCCTAGGGTTATCAGAGCCTATCTTTCAGGTAAGTGATCCTCCTTTCTTTTGTTTATGTGATTTTCTCTAGTAGAAGTAGTTATATCAAATTTGTATATTTATGAGATAAATGTCTACCACATGGGGCCTTTTCTGAGTTAGGTATGTTATGCATAAAGGAAAGCAGTCCCAAAGACCAAATAGGTCTTTTGTAACTGATTTTTCACTTAACGTATGTTTTTAAGGATTATCATCATGGTGTATGAATGTTGCAGCATGTATTAATACTCCATTCATTTTTGTGGCTGAATATTATCCCATTATAGACATAACACTTTTTATTTATCCATTTACCAGTGGATGAACATTTGAGTTGTTTGTACTTTTTGACTGTTGTAAATGATGTATGAGCAACCACATTGTTTTCATGTAGACATATGTTTTCATTTTTCTTACATGTGTACCTAGAAGTGAAATTATAGCTGTACCATTTTATATTCTTACTAAGAGTATATGTTAAGGTTCTGTTTCTCAACATTCTCATCAAGACTTTTTATTATCTGTGTTTTTTATTCTAGTGGGTATGAAGTGGTATCATTGTAGCTTTAATTCGTATTTCCTAATGACTGATGACTTTGAACATCTTTTTATATGATTGTTAGCTATTCATGTATTCTCTTTTGTGAAGTGTCTATTCAAATCATTTGCCCATTTTTTCTTGGATTATTTCACTTGTTACTGACTTGTAAAAGTTCTTTTTGTATTCTAGATAAAAGTTCTTTGCTAGGTATGATTTCCAAGTATGTTTTCTAGTGGTGACTTGTCTTTTAATTTTCTTATGGTGTAACTTGCAGTATAAAATAGATTTTTTATTTTGTAGTGCAATATTTTTTAAAAGATTATAATTTTGGTGTGAGAATTTTTTAAATTCCTTTTAAGAGTGAGGGGCTCCTAATATAGGTAGACTGATTACATATCATGAAAAACTCATTCTTCTTGACATCATTGGTCTGTGTCATAGAAAATAACTTCCAGACCATTTTAATTCAAATATTTATAGTAAACTCATTAATGGGAGTAATTCTTTTCATAATTCTTTTCGTATTATAATTTTAAAAGAACTGCTGTAGGGTTTTATAAATGTAACTTTTTCATTTATAATTATTTAGGTTATAATTACTTAACTGTAATTTTCTCCCTCAATCCTCACCTTATCAGCTCCCTAGATCTTTAGCCTCTACTCCCACTGCTCCTACTAATCCAGCAACACCAGATAATGCATCACAGGAAGAACTCATGGTTACCTTAATAACAGGATTAGCTTCTCTTACATCTAGAACTTCTATGGGCATCATTGTTGTTGGAGGAGTGGTAAGAAAAACACTTTCTTTTTTGGTTTAATTAAAATTGAAGTTTTTGCAAAGCTGTATGCTAAGTCACACACACACACACACACACAAAAAAAAAACATGTGTCTACTTCTTTTGCCAGGGTCTGTATATATGACATGAAAAGTCTGTAGGTTAAAAGTAGTAAATTATGAAGAGTGTAATTGTGATAATTGACATATAACATTGTATTGATTTGATGTGTGCAAAAATAATGATTACCGCAGTATAAATTTTTAAAATATATTTTTATCTTTAGAAACACCACCTAGTAGATGGTCCTAGAAACAATACTTCTGTTTTCACATCACAGTACTCTGTGCATGGAGAAACAGGAAAGATGCAGACCGTTTCTAGTGTTCTCTGAATACTACATGGTCTGCTTTAAAGCATTATTTTTAGTACTTCTTATAGGTTAAAAAAAATCTTCTCATCATAATAGCATGAATTTACTTGTTTGGTTTTTGAAAACCTCTGACCTGAAAAAAATTAACCTCCCCCTTGAGATACTTTGAATCAACTTACCAAATGCCTAACATACAAAAGTTTTAGTTGTTTCCCAAGACTATTTTTCTTTCCCAAAGTAAAAGCTGTGAATTTATATTACAGATTTGGAAAACTGTAGGCTGGAAACTTATATCTATTTCATTAAGTATGTATGGAGCTTTGTATCTTTATGAAAGGCTGACCTGGACCACCCGTGCCAAAGAGAGAGCCTTTAAACAGCAGTTTGTCAACTATGCAACTGAAAAACTGCAGATGATTGTTAGTTTTACAAGTGCAAACTGTAGCCATCAAGTCCAACAGTAAGTTGAAAGATTGATCTTTGGTATTATAAATGCTTTGTTGAAGTAGGATATATATGCAGAACCTGCACAAATAGAGTACAGCTCAAAAATGGTCACAATGTATAAGTGTTTTATAATCTCCCAAGGTAGAAAACTACTTCTAAACATGTCAGCTCATATGTAAAATAGGTCACAATGAGTGATGGTGGACATAGTTTATTTTTGCAGTCACAGCCCAAGTTTATAATCGTAAAGGTATAATTTTTTAGAATTGAAGAGAATTATAATAAATATCTGGGTCCACTGAGTTTTTCTTCTTTTATTTATTCTAAATCTTTCTTTGAATAAAAATACATAAAACTAGTGAAGCCAATACATAGTGTTCTATATTTGAATGCATCTGAGCGCTGAATTCAAAAAGTTTTCTGAGCAACAATGATTGTAGTTTAGTATGAGTAATATTTACATAACTGTGACAGAAGTGATAAGTAATATATAAGTTTCATAATGTGAAACCCTAAAATCTTAAATTATGAAGGGTAGTGAATCAATAAAGATTTCCTAGACAAGAGGTGGCACATGAGATTCGGGTGCGTAGTAGAATAGGAAGATCTTAGAAGAATAAATAGTCCTAATCAAAGGTAAGAGAGTAGAGGGGAAAGGAATGTATTTGGAACATAGAGGAAAATTTCATTGTGGCCATGTGTTCCATATCAAGGGGGTACATTTGAGTATAAACTGCACACTAGGACAGTGATTTAGCTAATATGGAATCCAAGTAGTGATAATAACATTTAGTTCTAGAACAGATAACTTTGCAGTGATGTGGTTTAGAATGAGGATAACAATTGCAAGGAGACGAAACTTTCAGACACAAGAGCAAAGCTTATACTAAGAAGTTAGAGCTCTGGGAAATGCAAACAAGGAGTACACAGATTCGACACCACCAAATTAGTTCATTAATTCATCAAATATTTATTGAACTCCTACTTTATATAATAGATTTAGTGTTAATTATTTATATTAAGGAAGATCTTTTTCTTTAACAAAGATCTAGATTAACAAAAGAAATCAGCTGAGGCTAAGAAAAGTAAAAACAAAAAGAATTTGGCCTCAAACATTAATTACCCACTACATGACTATAACTTTGCTAGGGGTTATGAGAAATAAAATGTTAAAGATAATTTGATCCTGTTTATATATATGCAAGAACTGGGGTGTAGGCCAGACATGCAGGTTGAGGGGGTGTTGAGAGGATTCACCAGTGAGAGTGGAGAGTAGGATAGGACAGGCAGATGTACTGAAATACACTGCTGAGGGCAGCAGCAGGTAAGACAGGAGGGGTCTACTGTGCCATGTGGGTCAGCTCCCTGGCTGGGGATTGAACCTTTGTGGCTGGCAATAGCTTTATAGCACTGAGACTTTAACCCTTGGGCCACCAGGGAGGCCCTTGATCCTGTTTCTTTTTTTTTTTTTAAGGTTATTTATTTTTGCATACAAGCTGGCGTGCAGGCTAGAGGTGTGGGGTGGTGAGAGAGTTCACCAGAGACAGAGTGGGGAGCAGAACAGGCAGATCAACTGCCAAGTACACTGCTGATGGGGAGCAGAGGACAAGGCAGGAGAGATCTGCTGCACCATGTGAGAATCTCCCTGGCTGGGCATCGGGCATCGAACTTGAGCCATAGCCCTGAGAGCTCCATAGCACTGCGCTTAACCCATTGCACCACCAGGGGGGCCCTGGTCCTGTTTCTTAAAGAACTTTATACTCTAATGGAAGCACCCACAAATAATTACTCAGTAAAAAGATAATACTGGAGAAATGCTAATTTAATATTGAAATAATGAAACTGGTGTTTGGTGATGTAGAAAGAGAATAAAGAGGGAAAAAAATGTGGGGAAGATGAAGCTGCACAGGAAAACAGTTGCAGAAGAACAGTGAGTCAGTTCATTCTGGAGGTACAAACATACTGGGTATATTCACAGTTGCAAAAATGTAAATATGTTTGTCAAGCTAATATATTAACTAGTTAAATATACACATTTGATTTTAGAAACATGGTTAGATTTTGCCATGCTTTAAATTATTTTTGCCTTTGTCACTGAAGTTTATGAGATTTTCTTTCCTGTTCTCAGTAATTTAATTTTATAGGGCAGGTCAGGGGCATAAGAATAAGGGCTTTTGCACATATGAAGGAATATATCTGTATCTTGCCATTTCATAACTTATTCATATTCACAGCTGTACAGCAGAGGTAATATTGTCTTGAGGCCAGATGATACTAAGCCTACAGTCATATAAGTTTACAATTGTCATATCCACTCTTTGTAGTAGTATTCTTAAACCTTAGGAATTAAGGTATGTTTTAAATTTATGTCCTTTTAATATAACCTTTTAAGTAAAAGCTTACTTATTTTAAAAGACATTTATGACTGCTGATAAGATTGTTTATTATTTTAAGGGAAATGGCAACCACTTTTGCTCGTTTGTGCCAACAAGTTGATATCACACAAAGACATCTGGAGGAAGAAATTACTAGATTATCCAAAGAAATAGATCAGTTGGAGAAAATACAAAATAATTCAAAGCTCTTAAGGTATTTGAACTTTTCTTCTCAATAACATTAACATTTGTTAGCCTTATTACCAAAAGAGAATTATATAAAATCACTAATGAATTTGTATTAAAGCTTTTAGTTTTCTGTGTTGGTTTAAATGAAGACTTTTCATTTATAATTCATTTATTTTGCAATTTCAATGAAAGCTAATTTCAAAAATAAAATCTGAATTACTAAGTGTTCTGTAGGTCTAAACTTAAAATTCTGTTAAGTTTATTAGTCCCTTTTCAGAGCTAAAGTATGAGTTTTTAATCCCGTATTTCTAAGACCGGTAACTTCTCTTTTCATTGTGAACTATTAGATTGAGTTTGAAGCAACAGAAGTAAACAGATCCTAATACAATGTGGAATTCTGGTTTACATGACTTACCATGGAATGTTTGGGGTCTAAATAAATTTTACTTTTGGGGACATGATCGAAGTATTACCAGGAGGACTATACTCTTTGACAGTTCTTAGTTTTGAACTTTATTACTCACTGTCACCCCAGTCTGGGATAATCATAGCATTATTTAATCCCTGCTGCAATTTATAGGGTACACACCACATACAGTTGATATAAGAGCAGTTTGCAACATCTACAAATTGAAGAGGCTGTCCTTGTAACCTGAAATTTGGGATGTATATTTAAAACACGCATGCTAGTATCTATCCACGATGTCCTAATCTGATCAGTAGTCATATTTTCTTTGTACCTCAATTTCAGTATCTCTGGAAAAGATGACTTGCTTATTAGATCCCTCATCTCTCCTCATACACACAAACACAACAAAGTGAATTTCATGTATTCCTTTCTCCTGTTTTAAGTTACATCATTTGAAAAACACCTTTCAACTTTGGTGGAAGTATATCCAGTAGAATTTATTTTTAACCTGGGTAGGTTTTGAAGAAAAAATTGGGTGGGGAATGAGAAAAATTGGCAGGGGAATGAGAGGGTGTTTTTTTAATATTTTTTATTTTGATGTTTTCCATTGGTTTTTAAATACTTTCATCTTTTTATCATAAAATACAATGATAAACTATTTTAGCACCTGTTACATACGTAGCCTTTTGACTTTGGCAGGACAGACTTGAGTAAGTATGAATATTTTTGTTCTGCAAATTAATCTTTTGCAGGATTGTTTAGCAGGGCAAATTTTAAAATAAATACCATAATATTTGGAACATCTGTTGTTGCTAAATTAGACTTAGCCATTTACTTAATAATGCTTCAGGATAGTTGCCTGAAAAATACAGTGGAGTGCATATGTGAATTTTAACTTACATGACCCAACCATATGTTTTCAGCAACAAAATGAGGAGTGCCTGAGAGAGAGAGAATATAGGCAACAACAAATCTGTGTTCCTCGTCAGTTTTACTTCCACTTTTCCTATCACTATGGCTATTTGGCTGTATCACGTATATGGTTCTAATATTTTAGAAAAAGTATATTTGATACAACATGGTCCTTTGACATCTGCTAACCACATAATACTTGTACATAAAATCCTGTAATTTATTCTTAATATTAAGGGAATTAAAAGACAATTAGGACTACATGACTTAGGATATAAATTCTGTGTTCAGTGATAAGACTCCGCTGTCTCTTATGGTTCTTATTCTTACTAAAGTTTATATCTTTTATCTTAGTATACTTTTTTTTTAGGTCTTAAACACTGGAGACTTTACTACAAAGTTAACATACAATAACTACTCTGTAAAGGGTTGATAATAGTTGAACTTTAGTTCAGATAAATGTAGCAGCTTTTTAGTGATTTTTTTTCCATTTCTTTCATTGACCTTTATGATAATTAGAATGTTGTTTTATTTTTTCAAATTAGAAACAAAGCTGTTCAACTTGAAAATGAGCTGGAGAATTTTACTAAGCAGTTTCTACATTCAAGCAGTGAAGAAGAATCTTAATAATAGAGGAAATTGCTTTGGTGGTCATCATAGGAGAAAATGGAACTGAGAAGATTGGGAGAGTTGTTATTTTTATGAAATGAATTTATAAATTATACTAGCTGTACCTAAATAGCAAATCCTTGTGTAGATTCTGGTAATGATCTGTATCTCAGGGTGTTTGCATTTCTGAAGCGTGTTATGATGTCTGTTTAGTTCTCATTTGGGGGAAAGAAAAGGCTAAATCATTTGCTATATTAAAATAATGAATTAGTTAAAAGCAACAGAACCAACTACGAGACTGACCCCTGAGGGGTGGGGCCTTGCTCTTAATTAGGGCTCTCTTTGTTTTTGATTCTGAAAAACTCTGCTTCCTGGCATCCAGGAGTTAGAGAATGTTCCTTTCATCTTTCTCAAAACTAATTTTTGATGCCTACTTTAATGGGAATAGTCATTTTCTGGTTTTGTTTTATAAACTGCATTGCTCTTACACCAAGGAGGAATGTAGAATGTTCTTGAGTGTATTATTTATGCAAGTTACAATCACTTTTGCCATCCTGGCAGGTATGTAAACCACTAATAAATATGCCGTTTTTACTCCCTCTCTTATTCCCATTAAAATTGATGTACAACAGTATAAAGGTTTGTTATTATAGTCTCTTTAAGAGTAAGTCTAAATAGTTTCCTGATGTATTTATAAGGAAACATTTTAAGCCTTGCCTCAAGTGTGATTTCAGTAAGGAAAGCTTTCTATCTTAGTCTTAGAAGTAAAGTTTGAAATGATTAAAAAAAAAAAAAAGCCAAAGATGAGGTCTGAATTTTGTTATAGTGTACAGATTGTTCTTCAGTGGTGGATATTTGCTGGGGATATTGCTGAATTGCCCTTCTGAGGTAGTTTTTACTTTAATTATATGAATTTTCCAGGGTGTGGTTAAAAATTACTGTTTTTTACCTTAATGAATGATGGATTCAAATAATATTGTGTCTGTATTAAAAACTAATCAAAGTGTTTATGGAAACACAAAAATAACATTCTAGAGCCTTACAACACAAAATGTAGTGCTGAGAACCAGCAAATCAATGTAACCTAGGTGCTTGTTAGAGTTTACAATCCCAAGGGACACAGTGCATTTGGTTCAATACAGTTTGTGCATTTCCATGTAAGGGATACAATTAAGGCCCTTTTTAATACTCAGTACTTTCTTTTCTGTGCCTTTAACGCTCCTGGATGCTATTCAGTCTTAACAGGTGCAACACTATTTTTCAAGTTATTTTAAGGAGCAAATAATTTTAGGTTAAAGAATCCTTTCAAAAATATTTTTTATGTCTGTCAGATACTAGGATGCAGTATTCAAATCCAAATGAACATTAGTTTATAGCTTCTACTGATTCATAACCCCCACCAAAAAAAAAACTACCACCAAGTGGGATTAGGTGACAATTGTAACTTGAAAAAAATTATGTCAAAGATAGGGTGCTGCTAATAAAGTCACAAGTTCAGGGTGGTAGTCTTTATATGAAAGTAAATAAACTTTTGAAACAGCAGCAATTGGCATCACGCCATTACTTTAGTATATTGGTTCTCAAATTTGGTCCCTAGGTCAACAGAATCACTTGTGAACTTGTAAGAAACATTTATTTTTGGTCCTTACTCTAGACCTGCTGAATCAGAAACACTTGGTATGGGGCCCAGCAATCTATGCTTTAACTTCTCTGGATGGCCCTGATGCACGATAAAGTTCAGGAAAACTAACTAGTGGTTCTGCTATAGTAAATGTCCCATCGTTGGTCTGAATGCAGTTCTACCTGATAAAGGAGGTTGAACATGTACAAATGTTGACTATGGAACACTAAAATAATGAAACTCAAACCTTATGCCTGGAGATACGTACACCAAGCCCATGAATTATACAAAAGATTATGTAATTTACAACTGAAATAGTTAAAAGTTATTCCACATATTCTTGTTTACTTTGTATGTTTGCAGGATAATTTATAAACTTTGTATAATCTTACTAAACTTTTTACAGAACTACTTTATAAGTATGTAAGCTTGCAAGGTGAAAATAAACTCATTTGCCTGATAGTTGATAAATGTAGCATTTATATTGGCATTTAATGAGTTTTAGTGTTTTATTCTTAATTTCATGGTAAGCATAAAAACTATCTTGAGCAGACTAGCCATTATATGATTGCATTAACTCTTGGCTACTATACCCCCAACAAGTATTGAAAGCTTAAAAGTTACATACAGCTGCTGTTTGATACGTTATAGATGTCACAGGCGACCATGGATTCAGCGGGGAGGACATGCTTCTTCCATATTACTCATACAACTTCCAGGTACTTGTTATTTTTCCCAGAATAAATAGAACTAATATTAAAAGTGCCATAGCATGCCCTCTGCTTCAGCCAGTAGTGCTCTGAGCCAATAGTGCTTCAGTGGAATGACGTTATAACTTGAAAACAAAAGTAATTTTATTATAAAAAAATTAAATGTAGACAAAAATAGCCAGGGAAGTGAAATAAAACCCCACAACTATCACCAGCTTCATGATTTATCAACTTATAGCCAAACTTGTTTTAGTGATATGTCCCACATTTTTTAAAAAAGATTTACTTATGCATACAAAAACTGGGGTGTAGGCCAGAGGTGTGGGGTGGTGAGGATTCACTAGAGAGAGAGTGGGGAGCAGAACAGGTAGATCTACTGAAGTACATTGCTGAGGGGAACAGCAGGTAAGGCAGGAGAGGTCTGCTGTGCCATGTGGGAAGCTCCCTGGCCAAGGATCAAACTTGGCTGCAGATAGCTTCTTAGTGCTGAGACTTAGCCTGTTGCACCACCAGGGAGGCCCTGTCCCACATCTCTTGAAGTAAATTTAAGATGACCTCTAAATATTTCTTAGGTAATATATCTTTATGCAAATTTCCTCACTCTGCCACAAATTTATGATGAAATGACAGTAGTAGAAATTTTTTTTATCAGCAATATAATTGGTTATTTAAAAATAGAAAAGGAAAGGAAATATCCTAAGGTAACTCCAATAGAAGAATGACTTAATTTTGCTTTGTAGTGAAAATTTGTCACCTCAACCAGTAAACCAGCACTTACAGTACTAAATGGTAGATCAGTTAGCACACAGTCTCATTCTTTTTTTTTTTTTTTTTTTTTACATACAAGCTGGGGTACAGGCTAGAGGCATGGGGCGGCGAGAGGGCTCACCAGAGACAGAGTGGGGAGCAGAACAGGCAGATGAGAAGTACACTGCTGAGGGGAGCAGCGGGTGAGGCAGGAGAGGTCTGCCGCACCATGTGGGATTCCCCCGACACAAGTTCGCGACAGCTCCACAGCGCAGCGCTTAACCGCTGCGCCACCGGGGAGGCCCCCACAGTCTCATTCTTGCTTCAAGCAACTTACTCATTTTTCATAAAGAAAATAATTATCCATATTTAGATAAAGGAATCAGGGCTAAGCATGATACTAGACTTCAAGTTTAGTTCTGGGACTTAAAATCTAAATCCTAAAAGTTGACTTTAAAACATGCTCAACACAACCTGGTTAAAGTCACTTTATTGATTAAAATATCAATTCACAGCAACATTATCTCACAGAGCTATACAAACAAAGGAATGAATCACTGTGCAAGAAAGATCCAAGACTTAAATCATAGTACAAGTCCATAGTTTAAAGCTTTTAAATGAGCTTTAATCTAGTATGTTCACTTTTCCCATAGTTATACTACTGACTCAGTCAATTGGCCACAAGTTTGTAGAAGTCATTTTAGGTGAAGAGAAACATTTTAGTCAAATTTAAAAATCCACTTAGCTGTGGATGCCTTTGGATAAGATAGGCAAAATGCAAGTGTTCAGATACTTCTTTGAAAAGAGAAAGACAATAGGATAGAGCACCATTGTGTAAGAGACAGAAAAGGCTACCAAGGATATCATTGCAGTTCTAGTAATTAAAAAATACTGTGTGATGTAATATCTTGTCAGGCACATTTAACACCAGTTGAAACAAGTTTTTTTCATAATGCATTGTTGTAACTATTTTATAGGATCAGTAAATGGAATTCAGGAGAAAAACTTAAGAAATTTTATCAGCATGCAAACAAATTAGCTAAATACAAGGTGTACCATCAACCTGATTATTTTTTAAAACAATACGAGCTTAGACATCCAACTACAAACCATTGTAATGAGTACCAGTTGTAACCAATATTTTTAAATACAACACTGAATTTGAGACAATTCAAAATGAACAATGGAAGCTAGTGTATTTTCACATTCTACTTCATGTAACAAAACACATTTATTGTGCTGCCCTTTCTCACAAACACAAAACAGTCTACCATGATGGTTTGCAAAATTCTAAAGAGGTAAATAGTTTCAAATTTTGCTTTCCATAAGGCAAAGGGGAATTAGAAGCTGAATATCATAATTAAAAAAAAAATCTTTAGCCAGACTCACCCTAAAGATTTAGAAAAATGGTGGGCTCACTTGAGATTGTTTAATCAGTTTCTGTAAGTTTAAACACATCAAATAAGTCACAGGTATTCAATTGTGTTATAATTTAAAATGTGAGACATTTACCAGATTCAATGCATAAATTTCCCTGAACATCCTCACTTAAAATGGTTAGTCTCAGTTTAAGATACCAGAAGTGTTGAAGAATGTTGGTTATATAACAGTGGCACAGTATTTTTTAGTAATTTCATATTGTCACCTGGAAAAGTCAAGGTCTATTTCTCTTCAGTGGGCTTTAAAAATTTAAAGTTAGCTTTAAAATTTCATAATATTCCACAAGCAACTACATCCATTTTCTCTTAGAGATAGTTTACTATCATGCCATCAGTTCAGCTGACTCTAAATGGGAATTGTCTACGAGGCTCTTCAAGTTGAAATGCTAAACCCAAATTTTGCCTCTATGCAGATGAAAATCAGTACATTGTGTGACCAGGGATTCACCACTATAAAAATGATGAACTCCAGAGGGACCTTGGATATGTACTCTTAAGTCTCTAATAGCATAGTATAGCTGTTAAATCGCTTACAGTGGAGCTACCAAAAATGAGGCCTGTTCAAGGTGGAGTAGATATTCTTATTGAGAGCTAAAATTTTTTCATGTAGGTTTTTGGGATGATTTGATGAACCTCATGACAACCACTATCATTGGTTTAGAAAAGAGAATGTGCCTTTAAAGTATCTCAAAAAACTACTCTTCCTGAAGTGGTTAGAATCTACATATAAACCTGCTGAGACATACTATATTTAAATGTTTCTTAGACGGTAAGAAAAAGGCACCAGATAACTGCACTATCTTGATGCAAATTTCTTAACATTTGGCCATATTTCTAAGCCATAAAAAACTTAACAATTCAAGCTATACACTTTTTTTTTTAACAAATTACATACTTAATCAGTTTCAGGAAGGCTTGTACACAACAAAATAGACAACCAGCTGAACAAAAACAGCTAAAAAAATAATTTGTTTAGCAACTGAAACTATCACTAGAAAACAAAGATTTAAATAGTAAGTTAATGTGGTAATGAGGTCACCATTTGGTCATATGTATAATTAGACACAATTGTGATTAATTTTCAGTTGTGTAGTGCATAATTAGCAGAATTGCTTTTAAAATATCTATACAAACCTTAATAGCAAAAAAATTTTAATACGTTTTAAGAATGCTGGATGCCTAGTCTGGGTGCCTGTGACTAAAGTCTGCTTACTAGAATAACTTTCAAAGTAGCAGGATATTCTTTTTTTATATAAATAAGGGTATTTTGCTCTTATTAGAAATGCTTTCTTGAACAAGATTTTAGAATGAATTGCTGAAGTACATGGCAAACTCACCCCCTCCCATTTTTGGGAAATGAATACATTCCTCTAACATATATTTGCATTATCTCTAAGAGCTGTTCTTTATAAAGTGATATAAATAGTCCACAAATATTAATAGTAAAAAGTTAATAGAAATCTTATATATGTGTATACATATACATTCATGCCTTCCATCTACAATATTCTGTTTTGGTACTCTATCTTAATCTGCCCTTGTAGATTTTATTCTTTTTAATATTAACTGATCTGTACTGATAATGACTCCATTATAACTGATGCACTTACTAGCACATTCACAATATGAAGATGGAATTTTACAGGTAATATTTAGGAGTTTTTAGGTTAGGGTTATAGGTGATCAAAAGTTAACAGAGACCTATCTCAACAGTAACTGAGACAATTTACTACATTACAAAACAACGCAATTATCAGAATGACCCATGACTTCACTATCAAGACTAACAGTCTTCTATTGTCAATCAGATTTATTTGTAAGAGAAAACCCAAAGGGGAAAGCATCTGTTTAAACTAGGGGGGGTGGGGGCATTCTAGTTAATAGACACATTATGCCATTGGTAAACGAGGAATTGCTTAGTGTTTTCCTCTAACGCCTTTAAGACTGTTGCTGGAAGTTTCCTTTTGTCTTTAAAGTGGGGTTACTTAGAGTTAGGTAGTCGCTGAGAAGCAAAACGACTTACAAACCAATATTTTGTGCTAAGGGAAGAAATACTACGGAAGAGCAAAAAACTCGACTGTTTCATTTTAAAAATTTGAAGGCACAGTTAATATTCATTCAGATTTGTAATTAAATAATACTTTATATATAGCCACCTTGTTACAATTATAACTAATCAGGTCTAGTGATTTGCTAGATTTTACACCTCTTTAAAAAATATAACGCTACTGTATTCCATTTTCTATTCAGATGCAAGTTGGTGGAGCACACTGGGAGAAATTTTACAGATGTGAGGACAATCCAAATTCACTGACTTCTGAAATAAGTACACTCTACAAACTCAATTCTAGAAAATAAAATCAATAGGAAAGTCCAACTATTTAGAAAGAGCTACTACTCAAAGTGTCATTTGATTACAACCAACTTTTTAAAATGCCAAGAAATGTACTTAAGTACTGCTGTCTACTTACTATTAACAAGAATTGCTAAAATTTCAGAGTAAAATCTCCATTCTCTGGTTTTCAAGTTACCTCCCCCCACCCCCTCTACAGGACTGGAAATGAGCACTTGTATAAATTGACAGGATGACAAAAGATGCACCAGCAACTAATAATTAAAAGGACTTCCCTCAGGTACCCAGGCGTGTCAGCACTCTTAAATATTAAGCAGTTGGATCACTTTTAGGTTCAAAAGGAAGACTACAATCCAGGAGACTTTCTTTGAACTAAGTACACATACATTGGTAACACTTCCATCTATTATTGTACCTGCTTTCTCCATCACAAACCTCAAAGATAGGACACTTCTTATGTACATAGTTTAAAATGCAGTTCTTAAAAAATGCAAACACACACAAACATGATAGGCTGCTATAATGTGTACATCCTGTTCAACCCAAGAAATAATTAGACTGAATACAAGCAAAAACTCATCCAGGTTCTATTAGTAACTCTTCAAATACACTGGTCCTTTTGATCTAAGAAGCACCTTTGCTTTTTTTTCCACCTTTTTCTTTTCTTTCAGATTTAAGTGAAAGTTTCTTTTTGTATATAATAATCTCAATAGAAAATCTTCACCTGCAAATATAAGGTAGGATTTTTTTTTCACAGCGATAGGCTGTAGCATTGATTTCTCCAGATATCAGTGGAGAACAGAAAATATGTATGACACTGTTAATTCCAAATTCTAAGAAAACTGTCCCAAGAGCCTGTTGCCACAGCCATGCCATCGTCAGTTACGCCTAAACAGCTGACACGGTTGTCATGACCAGCAAGAAGACCTGAAAAATAAGTTCAGTAAAAAGTTAGCAATTGGGGAGTTTCAGGATTCAGTGGAAGCATAAAAGGACCAGCAAGGCCCCCTCTTTTTTTTTAGAAAGAAAGAAAAGGTTTATTAGGAAAGACAAAAAGTAAAGACTCCCAGTAAAAGGTACCTGGGAGGAGCAGAGAAAAGCTCCAGCAAGGCCCTTTTAAGCTAACAAACTGCTCAGAACAGGAGGTGGGCTGAACAGGGTCAGGTGAGCTGAACATGCACATAGAATATAATTCCTTCCATTACATCAATTTTTGACATGGCATCAAGTTATGTTTACATTTTTAAGTTATTTCATAATTATACTTTTTTATAGCTAGAAAAAAGGATGTAGACCTTGATTCTACATTTCTAGTAAGTCTCTGATATTCCAAATTATGCCACCAACCTATACTATCTTCAATAAAAACAAAATTTTAAAATGTAGCCTTTTGCAATAAGAACAACAAAAACAAAGAATGAATCACCACTTCCAAAAATACCAATATAACTTATTTACTTTTTTTTTGTTAACCACCAAATACTATAGTGTTTTGGTTATAACTTTCTGAAGCCATCATACTCACCTGGCTTTTTTTTTTTTTTTTTTGTATATTTAAGTTAAACTCATTTGATAGTCTGATAAACATACAGGATAAAAAGACATTTCCAAATACTTGGGAGAAAAATGAGAAATGTAGAGACTTAAAAACATAGAATATAACAGATCTTCAACAAGAATATTTTTCCTCAATATACATGAGTTTGCATTTGTATTGTCTATGTAATTTAGTATTTTCACCCAATCTCAGGAACAGACAATCATTTTGTCTAGTTCTTAATAGTCTCTGTATTACCTCCAGTATGACAATGGCTGGTAATAGGAAAATTTATCATGATTGATCAAAATAACTTAAAAGCATTGTGGCTTAAATATTCAATGTCACATTGAAAAGGAAAATGAATTTGCAATTCAGAAGTCATGAGTCAGCAGTTATAAGGTGAAGATTCCAGTTGAGCTAAGTTGAGTTAGTTCAACTGAGTTATAAGCAAAGCAAAACTAAAACTCAATCATATGTTTTAAAATATGGGAAACAAACACATAGTTACTTTGTTATGGATACTAATTCATTCAATTCAAGCAAAAACACCTAAAACCTTAAAAGAGGTTTTGGGTGAGTATCTCCAAGAATCTATCTGCAAAATGTAGAAATTAATATTTCCATAGTCTCTCAAAAAAAGTTATAGAAAACGATTTCAGAGTATGTTAATACTGCCTTTATTTGCTTAGAAACCCCAACAACTGTGTAAGAGTTTAAAAGAGTAAGGACATCAACTCACAGAACTATGAGAATATGAGAGCAGACAGTGGCAACAATAGTCTGTAAGTAGGTTGGTGATAACTATGTTAGGGGGTCCCTAAAATACTAAGCTCGAAAAGATAAAGGTCTGCTAAGCCCCAAAACGAATTTCACTTGCAGCAGCTCCAAAAGGATCAGATACTAGCAGAATCAGGTAACTCATGAGCCAATTGGGGGCAAACAATAGAAACTGATCAGGGATCAGATTTCCAGGTCTTCTCCAATTGCAAAGTCAGGTGGTTGATCTGCACCAGGGCATAAGATTAGAGACCTATTTATTAGAGAGGGTAAAGGAGGGTCTCAAATCTGGAGGAAAACAGGCGCAACTGAGATGGTAATCTTTGCTGAAAGTGGGAAAATTAGTTTACTTGCTAATTATTTGGTCCCAGCTTTCCTCCTAAAATGACCCAGCTTATACAGTCCAGGCAAAATGGAAAATCCAAGTAAAGAGAACATGGCCGGCCCAAGAGGGAAAGGTGATAAGCTATACCAGAGGTTCCCCAATGAGAGTCTACTTACCATTGATTTAATTCAAGCAAAAACATTCTTTAGTGAGGCCTAAAGCCAATACACCCCAACCATGTGAGAGGGAGGGCTTTCAAACAGTGTTAGTGCCTCACACTTAAATATGAATAAGAAAGTAAGAATCACCTGTCTTTTAAGGAAATAGTGTAAAAATAAGGATGGGGACTACAAAAATAAGAAAGGTGGGGGGTTTGGAAAACAAAAGATTATGCTTAAAGAATAAAACTTAGAAAATTTCTTTTTCTAATAACTGCATAGAAATGAAAAAAAGAATGGGTGCCTTTTTAAAATATTCTCAAGTTGAAAAGACAGTTAGCAAAAGTGGAAAATCAAAACTTAACAGAAGGGTCACTGCAAGAAAAGGTGAATGTTTCTCCCAAACACACAGTTTAAAAGGACAGAGATGAAAAACAGGAGAGAACATAAGAATCTAAGAAAAATCCATGAAAGTTCAGCATCAGAGTAATGGGAACTCTGGAAGAGAATGATAATAACATACATGAAATTAAGTAAGTCCCTCAGATTTTTACTATACAAGGTGTAAGTTCCAGAATGAAAAAGTCCACTGACTACCCAGCATAATCGATGAAAATGGACCCACTCCAAGACAACAAAACTGGTAGAAAGTTGGAGGATTAACTACAAAGAAGCACATCAAAACTAATTAACTAAAGGATATGAAAAATACACATAGCAAAGTCATATATGCCTCACCGCTCAGCAGAAACAACTGCTTAAAACTTCATAATTATGTGAACACTGATGTTCTAAACGAAGTTCACTATATGGGAAAAGCTGGACGATAGAAAGGAGGTGGCTGTGGTGAGAGGAAGGACGTTAAAGCCAAACCCTCAGTGTCCATGACAACAGGAAAACAGCAGATAATGCCTAAAGAAGTTGTTTTTTTAAAATCAAATAACAATGCAGACATGTTATTTAAAGCTATAGATTACTTAAAAAGTAGCTACTTTGGGGAGCACAAGATAAGAGCTGGGGTCAGAGAAAGGTGTTATGGTAACAGGCTGTGTACAAGAGTTTTGATTCCTTAAGGATAATTTTGACTACAATTTTTTAAAATCACTGTATAATGTTTAGTGATGGTCCCCAGTGCAACTTGACACACACACACACACACACACACACACACACACACACACAAACACATTATGAGGGCGCACACACACACACACAAACACTAACATTATGAGGGCGCTAAGGATAACACTGGGTCTGTGTAAGGTCCTGCACACACCAGCTCCCAGGGAAAGATGACCCAGAGCAATTACAAAGTTTCCTGTCAGTTTATAAGAAATCCGTAATTTGGGAAAACAAAGACATTGATATTCACTATTCATCTTTATACCAACACTTACTAATCAAGAAAATATTACAGAACTAGATGTTACTCTTCAGAAAACAGAAATCTGCATGTGCTTTATGGATGGGAACTATAGCACTGGACATAAATGAGAACTGCCTCCAAAACAAATGACGATGACCTCTTTATGCTGCCAGATAAAATCAAAACTGGGCAGCTCTCCTGCTTGCCTGTGCCTATGCAGGTGTTTCTTTTCATAACACTTTTCCCTTTGCAAAGCAGCAGCACCAGCTCTCTGCCCACCTGTAACTGTGCAGGTGTCTCTCTTTTCTCTCCTTTTCCTAATAAACCTGTCCTATTAAGATGTAAAAAACAAAGCCACATATGCATTTATTTACTAACCTGCACGATCTCCTTTTAGTGTGTCCCAGACATTACAATTAAAATCATCATAACCAGCTAACAGGAGGCGCCCACTTTTTGAGAAGGCTACGGAAGTGATTCCACAGATGATGCTGTCATGAGAATACATTAATAGCTCTTGGTCTGCACGAAGGTCAAAGAGCCGGCAAGTGGCATCGTCAGAGCCAGTGGCAAAAGCATATCCATTTGGGAAAAACTAGAAAGAAAAGCAACAAACGTTTATTCCAAGAAGTACACAAAAATCATGTGAGGCATGGGAGAAGACAGGCCTAGATTTAAATCCCACCTTGGCTTCTTGCCAGGTGAGTGATGGTGGGCACTAAAGATGCCTACACACTTGGAGACCTGGTTAGGACAGAATGAAATAGCAAGAGCTGAGGGCACAGCCTACTGTTGAGCACATGGCAGGTATTCAGTGAGTGCTGGCGCTGGTACTCCCTGTGTCTTAATTGAAACGGTTACATCAAATACTATTGAGAGAAATTACAGAAGTGTACTCTTAAAGAAATGTTCGTGGGCCTCCCCGGTGGCGCAGCGGTTAAGCGCTGTGCTGTGGAGCTGTCGGCAGCGGCGACACGAGTTCAACGCCCAGCCCGGGAGAATCCCACATGGTGCGGCAGACCTATCCTGCCTCGCCCGCTGCTCCCCTCAGCAGTGTATTTCTGATCTGCCTGTTCTGCTCCCCGCTCTGTCTCTGGTGAACCCTCTCGCCGCCCCACACCTCTGGCCTGTACCCCAGCTTGTATGTATAAATAAAAAATTAATCTTTAAAAAAAAAAAAAGAAAAGAAATGTTCGAAATTCTCATCATGAGAGATAAATAGGGAAGACTTTATAATAGAGAATACACAGCCTTCCAGTTAGGCGACGTTAAAAGGCCAAGCAGTGGTATGAGAACGATGCATTGTTAGCTTGTGAAGCTTACTGCTCAGTTACTGGCTATTCAACACCGGGTTTTACAAAAAGGAAATTACTTTTTCCATAGATATGTTGGCCATCTGTCATACTTCTTTTGTGAACTGATTGTTAATGACCTTTCCTTATTTTTAAGCAAAGTACTGAACTTGCTAATTTGTAAGGAATAAAACAAAGACTATAGACTTGGTTTACTTCTCCAAAAATAGAAAGCAGTTTTAAATGTTTATGTAGACACACTTGTTTATCTTTCCTTTTGAGATTTCCTTGTTTGTATGAATAAAATCCTTTCCCAGGTTAACTGATGTTCAATTATATTCTCATTTCTTTTTTAATGACCTCACTTTTCACATCTTCATTTTTATTCACATGGAATGAACTTGATAAAGAGCATTCAGTGTAAGGATCTAACTAAATTTTCCTAATAGTTTAGCAGTTGTCCCAGATGTTAATTAATCATTTTTTCTACTGATTTTGTTGCTGTAACTATTACTAAACACTTATATACACAAAAATGCTAGTTTTGAGTTTTCAGTTTATTCCTTCTTGTACCTGTGATCAACCCTCTCTTTTTTAATCATAATTTGAAAGTAAATTTTATTATCTGGCATGGTAAAGTACCATTGTTATTCAGCTTCAAGTCAGTCTGTCCTCTTTTTTTTTTTTTTTTTTGCACTTCAGTTTCACAGACATTGGGTTAAGCATCTTTTCTCCATACTCCTTAGTTAGACTCCTCTCAAGAAACCCAAATACACTAGGAGTTTGATTAAAACTTGTATTAAACCTAAACATTAGTCTGTAGGATAAATGGTTGATTTGTAATATTCATTTTTCCCATCCGGTAACACAGAATGTTATTTACAAGTATTATAAGCAAAGTTTACTAATAACATTTCATGCTCTTTTTAATAAAGATTCTGCACATTTTTTGGTAAATTTATTCCTTGCCTATTTCATAATTTTTGTTGCTATTCACATTAGGATTTTCTTCCTTTCTATTTTATCTGGCTATTATTGCTTTAGGAAAGTTACTGACTTTAAAATAGTTTTTGTAGTCCAGAAAATATGATGGGCTTTCTTGTGGCAGGTAGAGAGCTAACCATTATCACCTGCAAATAATGGTATTTTTCTACTGAAATATTTTTTTCTACTTCCTACTGCAACCCTTATTTCAGTTTTGGGTTCAACTGCATAGGTTGGAAGTTTCAGGATAATTTAAAACATGATAATGGTATCGCTCTCCTGTTTCTTAATACCAAATATGCTTCCATGTGGTTCACTGTTCAGAAGCCCCCACTCAGGGCGATGGTACTGGGAGGCAGTGTTAGAGATGAACAGGCTCTTGGAAATGCAAGTACTTCACTTCAATGCTTTTAGGATGGTCAAAGGCTTCTGCCAAAGGAAATAGCTTCTCCATATCAAATACAAATAACATTCTTTCCTTCTTTTAAATTCCCAAAAGGCAGAAGGAGCCTCTTGCCAAAATTTCTTCCACCTACTAAGCATCCAATTATTAGTCATCCCAAGTTTCTATGAAGTTCCTAAGGCCCTCAGTAAAAGGTTTCACCAAATCTTACTGCACTGCTTATAGTCCAGCGGTTTGACCATTTTCTTCCATTCTAACATTCACCAAGATACCTCCTGTCGCTTCTTGCAGGAATCCAGCACTATCACTTGCAGACATTTTATTTTATCAGGAAGTATGATTAAACCTGTTCTCTACCCCAAACCAGAACAGGCAATACAGGCCACGCCCTGCAAAATACCCAATTCAGATTATCCCTCTGGCTCAGAGTGTGGGAGGCAAGCATGCATGCTACTCTCTGTTCGGGAGACAGGATCACCATACAGCAGTTACCCAGGACAGAACTCATCGCTCTAAATTTAGAAATAAAACTCACTGTTCACCTACAAAGAAAGACTTAGACTTATGGATTAAAATGTTTCCAACTTCTGATAAATCAAACCCTTTTTATTTGCCAGTCAAGGTTGTAAGAGCATACTGTTACTAAGAATCTTTGAAGAAGTCTGTTGTTAAAAGTCATGTCCAGAGGCCACACTTAAAATGCACAGACATTTCCCTTAGAATGCTATGCACTTACACTGACAGCATTAATGTCTGACACATGTCCTGTGAAAGACTGTCTACACATTCCATCTCGAATATCCCATAATTTGGAAGATGCATCACAAGCCCCAGAAACAAAAGTCCTCATGTCAGGACTCAGAGAAAGACTCATCACGTCACCAGAATGCCCAGTGAATGTGGTGGTCTGCTGCGCAGTTTCGATGTCCCATAAAGCACTGTAATAAAAAAAAAAATTAATGGCGATTATCTCTTACATTAGTTCTCACTACCCTCAACCCACAAAATCAGTATTCTGCAAGAAACTTACCAAGTTGTATCTCCTGAACTTGTAACAATTTGGGTGTCATCTAAAAACCGACAGCAGGACAGGTAGCCTATAGCATACAGAATAACACATTTTAGGTTATTGCCTGCTGAATAACTCAGTTACATCTGAAATGGTATATGATAAAATTATTATTTCCAGGGGCAAGAAGCATTTGTTAGTATAGACTATAGTTCTACTTTTAATTATTTTAAGCTTTATGCTGTCTACAGCCACATTTTATCAACAAACTCTCAGGTATTTATTATGTCAAAGACACACTCTCTGAAAGTTGCATAGTTCAGTAAGATACAGTCCCTTCTATCCACTAAATTACCTGAGAGAGAGATAATCAGTCACACAAATAACTATAACCCATGGCACCCTGGGTTAAAACACCTTGGCAAAATAAAAGTACTCCGAGAAATTTAGAACAATACCTCACCATTTCAGCAAAAAGTGGCACCTGAATAACTAGCATTCAGCAGTGTTTCAAAATAAGAAATGGCAGGAAAATGCCATCATAAAGATTTTGTTAAAAGCACTGTCAAACAGCATCACCAAGAATTCAGAGGCAGAAATCAGATGAAAGGCAATAAATACCCTAATAACACTGTTTACCAACTACTGTACTACCGAACTATGGCAAGGCACATTGGCTAATAAAGCAATGCATATCACATGATGAAAAATATTTCATAAGTGCAGATTAAAACATGCTTTCAACTGCATGAGTATAAATGCCAAAATCTCATAACTGTTATATATGGTTACAGGGAATAGAGAAAATGATATTTGCTTTCTTTTTGCATTTTTAAAAAATTTTTGCAGTAAGTTTTTCATTTTTGCAAAAATAACACAGCTGCCTTTGAAAGAAATGTAGAATTATGGTCATCATTGGCATAATTACAAAAAGTTAGTGCTTTTATGATTCACAGTCTACTCTCACTTGATTAACACCCATCCAGTGACCAGCTGGATACAACCTGCACTGGCTCTCCTGTATCAGCTCATTCTTCAGGAGTCAGGCTTGGTTAGGAATAAGATTTCCTTTAGCTCACCTGTGTGGCCCGGTAGCTCTCGGCTCACTCTCACATTTCCCTCTCTGGTTTTTAAGTTATATATAGAGCAGATGTTGTCCAGTCCTCCACAAGCAACATAATTACCAGAGGGCGCATAAGCACAGGTCATCACCCAGGAGGACCTCAAAGGAATAGCATGCATCTGCAAGCGTACAAGCAAAAAAATTATTATGAAGTAATGATTACAAAAGTAGTCACTCATTTTTAAATCCATGTACAGTAAAGCAGTATTATTAAAATTACATTTAAGAAAAATAAGTCAAATAAAATAAGGAATATAATGCTTTGAGAAAGTGAACAGTGAAAACTACCAATGCACACTAACATGCCTGTTTTTCAGATACAAGAAGTGCTTTTTTCAGGTGTCAGTCTCTTAACAGAAGCAAAAACACAGGATGCTCAATGCCAATAGAGCCATCTGATATATTAAGTGTAAAAAGTTAAAGAAAACAAATGAATAAAATTCTTTGCTTTTGTAGTAGTGCTCAAAAAGAGACATATCTTCCAATATGACACTGAACAATACAAAGGGAGATGATAATTAACAAGTATGAGCATCAAATAAAATGGCCCTTCCATGAAGAGACGGTACTACTGTCCTTCTATTACTAGGGCACATGCTGTGACTCAAAATCAAACACTGATAATAGATTTTATTGGTCAAGTCACACCACCATCTAGTGTCCCATTACCCAACAACATTCAAATGCGGGTCAGGTGGCAAAAATTTCAGCTGTGTGGGAATAGCAAGGATAAAATGTCCATACAGAGACTCAACACATCATATGATTACTACTAGCTTTCACTTAATTTTATATTTTCAAAATGCATTTATTTGTTTTAGGAAAATATTGCTAAAAGATCCATGCCAATACTAATTAATATATAAAAAAACTATTATGTTACAGTTGTCTTAACTATCTTTAAAATCTCAGTCACACTAAAGGTACTAATTACTTTGCAAAACAGTACTTTGGAGTCTTCAGTGAAAATCTGTGCTCATAGAATCTCATGGTATTGGGCTATGAAAATTTCCCTGAAGCTTTTCATTCCGCTTAACACCTTTAAGTTAGGGATTCCTTCCAGATGTCATAGCAGGAGGATCTGCTGACTTTGACCACCAAGGGATCTAAGTAAGTTGTAATTTGCCCCCAAACTACTATATCTTCTCAGCAATCCAAAAACAAATGAATGCCTGCAATGGTCCAAAGAAAAGCTTCATATTAGCATTCTAGGCTTCCTACAATGAAAAACTTCAGTCATTGACATGTTAGGAAATGGGAATTGTTTTTAACAAAATCACTCATGTAAAAGTGATGCACATTCATTTCTAATATTCAAATAAGAAATATGTGACTTAAGAAAAAAAACACTGAAAATATTCCTATAATTGTCTATGGAAATGAAGAAGGGCTAAATAACAAAAATAAACACCAAAGAGTAAATCTAGAGAGAAGAACTAGATTAAATACAGGGAATAAGTTTACCTTAGAAATCAATTAAGTCTGATATAACAGAATAAAGGAAAGAACTGGTGAACATCAAACCAAATACAAATTTTCTTAAGAGAATGATTAAGAAATTCTACCTTATTTGTTGTATAGCTATCCCAAATAATTAATTTTCCATCTTGGGAAGCACTGACTAGTAGCCTGGAGGAACAAACATAAAAATAATTTGACAGAGGAAAAGAGTAGTTTAAATTAGTTTTAATTAGTTTAATTAGTTTTAATTAATTTAAATTAGTTTTAATTAAATTAGTTTAAATTATTGCATTAAAGTAGAACGGAAAAGAAAATTACGAATTTTTCATATTAAAAACTTGATACCGAAAAATTTCTCCCAACTTTAAAAATTCTGCATGGCAAAAATGTTCAACATAGCAAAATTGAGACATTTCACTAAAAAATCTTTGGTTATGACTCTTCCATGGTGACAACATTCTAGTTCTCATTCAAGATTCTGCAGATATTAGCTGACTGATTTAATATTTACTGACTTAAATTCAATGACAATAAAGTACATACAAGCATGAAACCATGTTTACTGAATCTAAAAATATCAACTGAGAGTTTGTGAACCAGGGCACTATGGGTACAAAGCAGGAAATGCCTCCTACCCTTGAGGCCTCTATCATAAAGTGGAAAAAAACATTTATAGATACATATAATAAATAAGAAAGTGAAAACTGTCAGAGGTGTGGTATAAAATAAGTGCAACAGAAAGTAAAACAGAAGCAATTAACTATTAGGTGAGCTAATCAGGTCAAATCCTGCAAAAGAGAATTTATATTGAAAAAATTGAATTTGAAGAGCTAAAGAAAAGGTCTGTATTCTATTGAGAGAAGTGGCGGTAAGTACAATCGATATGTAGAGAAATATAGTGGGGGTCTCCAGAATTGTGAATTTTCTAGTTATCCAGAGTCTGTGAGAAATGGAAAAAATAATTGAAAAAAATAGACTGGGCTTAAACTGCAGGAGCTTTGTTTAGTAGGTTAAGTATGCACTCTTAATGGGAATAATAATTAGTTACAGAAATTTTGTTTTGTTTTGGAATTTCATTTTTCACAATTGGATAAAATTCAAAAGGTACAAAAGGATGTAGAGTTAAAAAAAAAAATCACCTCCTATCCTATCACCCAGCCACCCATTTCATCATACTTCATCAGTTTCTTTTGTGGCAACTACTGTAAGTTTTCACGAAAAGGGAATATCTAACAGTAGGTCTGAGATGGTAACTTAAGTAAATTCTTTAAAAGGTAACTGGAATCATCAGCATTGAGTTGAGAAGAACGTAATGAGCTGATAATCAGAATGAGAAAGGTTCTTTGGCGATACCTTTTTTAAAAAATAATAACCACTTTGGGTCTCCCTGGTGATGCAAGGGTTTGAGTCTCAGCACTGTGAAGCTGTCAGCAGCCACTGCAGCACAAGTTCGATACCCGGCCAGGGAGCTTCCCATATGGTGCAGCAGACCGCTCCTGTCTCGCCCCTGCTCCCCTCAGCAGTGTATTTCAGTCAATCTGCCTGTTCTGCTCCCCACTCTGTCTCCGGTGAATGCTCTCACCACTCACACCTCTGGCCTACACCCCAGCTTTTATATGCATAAATAAATAAATCTTTAAAAAAATAACCATTTTGAGAAAATTTTAAGTAAAGAACCATTGATACTGTTTTAGTGATTGTATTTTGAGTTAAAAGTAGGCTGTATTATTTTTATCATAAGTTTCTTTAAGAAAAGAATAAAACATCTGGCAAAGCTTTATAGCAGTTGTCAAATTGTATCATTTATTTATCCCTTCCTAAGAGGCACATGTTCTAATTATAGTACTCAAGTATCCCATATACATGAAGATGTGCCAAGCATTAGCAACAGGTGAGTGATGCTTCTTCACAGTTTTAATTTCTTCTGGAAGAAGAGAATAAATGTACAGTTTTTGTTAAAAAATTTTTTTGCCCAAATAACATAAAACAAGTCAACTACTACAGCAGCAGACTAACCTATTGCCAGAGTTTGGAAAAAATGCACACTGCATTATAATCCTATGAACAAAGTAAAGAGGGATAAGCAGCTGCCTAACCACCCACCTGCATGCCACACAGCAGCAGCAGTGTGTGTGTGTGTGTGTGTGCACACGCGCACATTCATGCACGCATGTGAGCACATGCGCATTTACGTAGCTCCATCCTTTGTGAGTTAAGGCAGTAAATACAACAATATCCAGTTAACGTATATAGAAGGCATTCAACAAATACATAAGGGAAATGTCAAGGTAAACAGACAATAAAACTGCTTTTGGCATATCTAAAAACAAAGTGTAATACTGTACTGTAAAGAAATACTTTTCTAAACAGTTTTCATGGATCATGAATTTCTAAACTTTAAAAGTGTTAATAAATATTGTTGGTGAAAGCAAAGAGTTCCTATTGGATCATTTTCTGCAAAATACTTCATAAGAACAGTTTAAACCAAGAGAAGGCCAGTTACCTTAACAAACATAACTAGGCTGACAGTGTGAAAATTGCAGAAACAAACCTTGAGTCGTAGCCCCAGTGCATGGCATAGATCTTAGCGAGGTGGCCCCGCAGAGTCCGCCTTGTTCGCATTTGTATTCGACCCACGGAGTCCATATTTGATGTGATCTTGAGAAAGTGACAAAAATGTTATTCTTTGCCTTAGACATAGCTCAGAAGATAAACTAAAACTAGAAAAATTAATAGGTAAAACGGCGGAGAGGAGGGTGTGGGGAAATCGGAAAAAGGTCAAAAGGTACAAACATCCAGTTAGGAGAAAACTAGGTTCCAGGGATGTCATGGAACCCAGAGTGACAGAGCCAGCAGCACCGTACTTGTCACAAGGATAAAATGTTTTCTTTATCTTGTTATTATATTTACACGACAAGACGGAAGGCAACTAAACCTACTGTGGTGATCATTTCACAATATTTGAAAAACAAACCATCATGTTGTATGCCTTGAAGGAACATGTTTCCAACACAAGGAAAGAAGAAGTTGTAACAGATACCACTGTATTCAATTAAAAAGTTTTAAGTAAAAGAACACACATAAGACAAATGCACAGCAAATTAATTTAATATAAATAATTGCAGAGCATACTGAGAGGATTGATGTTGTTCAAGAAAAGTATGATTAATTTAAAATGATCTTATTTGCACATCTTCCAGTGAGAATATCTTCTGTACACTATTAACTGAAAAACAACTGACATACTTTTCAACTTCAGTAAAAAAAGTTGCCAAATAAAAACCTAACTGATGATCTTCGATGATCAAAGAGTAGGAGGTTTATTCATTCTATTTATAAGCAAGTCAGAATTATAATTGTACAGCACATAAAACATTTCCTTAATAAAAGTGATTAATATTTAACTAATAAAACCTTTCTAAGAATTTATATGAAAAAAAAATAAAAGAAGTTACTCAGGGCATACCAAAATGAATCAGAAAACTTTAAATGAAACACATAGTTCTTTAATTCAAAAAATAAATAAATAATAAAAAGCACTTGTAAAGGGACTGACAGATTGCAAAGAGTTTTTAAATAGAGATCTCATGATTTTTGCCAATTAAGTTTCTAATAAAAAAAATGTGAATGCTGTTTGCATCAATTTGAGCTGCTTCATGTAAATTACTTAAATGAACTGAAGTAAAAAGTTACTTTACCTGGACAAGGGTTGCATCGTTACACGCTTTCCTAGCATCCTAAAGTAAAGAAATACAAAATACATTTAGACATGAAAACCTCTAGAAATTAAATATATTTTGTTGAAGATGTAGATTTGCAAAGTACCTTTTAGTGTATCACATATTTTTCTTAAATATCTTTAGATAAAATACACATAACATAGGCGCCTCCCTGGTGGTGCAACAGGTTAAGTGCAGCACTATGAAGCTACCCAGAGCCATTGCAATATGAGTTCGATACCCGGCCAGGGAGATTCCCACATGGCACAGCAGACCTCTCCTGCCTCGCCTGCTGCTCCCTTCGGCAGTGTACTTCAGTAGATCTGCTTGTTCTTCTCCCCACTCTGTGTCTGAATCCTCTCATCACCCCACACCTCTAGCCTACACCCCATCTTGTATGCATAAATAAATAAATCTTTTAAAAAATACATTTAATATATAATTAACCAGCCTAATTATTTTAAGGTACAGCTATCATCACTCTATAATTCCAGAACATTTCCATCATCCCCCAAAAGAAACACCATTATCTTCCAATTCTCTCTCTCCTCATCCCCTGACAATCATCCCCTAATTAATTTGCTTTTTATCTCTATGGATTTGCCTACTTTGGAATTACATATAAATAGACTCATACAATATATGAACTTTGTGTGGTGGCTTCCTTCACTTAGGGTAGTATTTTCAAGATTCATCATCATCAAGATTAATCAAGAAGCATTTATTAGTATTTTCTTTTTATAGTTGAATACTATTTCACTGAATAGATAAAACACATTTTGTTAATCTATTAATCAACTAGTGGACATTTGTTTCCACTTTTTGGTCTTTATGTGCAAATGTTGTTATGAACATTCATGTTTTATGTGTACGTACGTTTTTAATTTTGGGGGGTATAAACATAGGAATAAACTGTTGGGGGATATGGTAACTCTATTAAAAAATATTGCCATTTTTCATAGCAGCTGCACCATTTTATATTCTCACATCCTCACCAACAGTTTTTGTCCATCCCTTTGCATGTGGCCATCCAGTTGTCCCGGTACCATTTGTTGAAAAGACTATTCCTTCCCTACTGAATGGTCTTGTTACCCTTGTTAAAACAGGTTGATCACAGATACATGGGTTTATTTATACTCTCAATTTTATTCCATTGTGGAAATGAACTTTCAGTTTTTGATTAAAATATTCAAAAAATCATATGCCCAAGTATAAAATGAACTAGAGTAATAAAGTGACATTTGTAATTTATTTGTTCCTGAGCTTCTACAGAAAGAACAAGTCTAAATTCTCTTCTGATTGTTCTGGTATTTAGAAATTGAGATAAGAAGGATGTTTATAGTATGATACAGGTCATTTAAGAAATATCAAAATAAGTAACACTTTCGTAAATGTTTTGCAAATATGCTGTATACAGATAAACTTTATATTGTTGTTAAAAATATTTTTGATCCAACATGAAAAAAGAGATAGCTCAGGAAAATAATTTTATGTAATAGAAATTTTATACTGTGTAGCAGCTATAGTTCTACAACAAATTTCGTATAGGCAAGCAGACTTTTATGCCTAAGGACTATAAAGCAGCTTTTCCAAGAGACCTCAAATTTTTATACACACTGAAGAGAATTGCCAAAAGGAAATGCAAAAAAAACAGTATGATAAAATCAGTAAAGGCAAGTTTATGACATACTTAATAGGCAACAAAATGCTGAAAATCAAGTTAACAAATTTAGAGGATTCATATACATGGGAAAAATCAGAAATGCAATTAATTCTTCCTACTATACTTAATTTTTTTTCACCAAAAGTTAGAGTAGTATCCTCTTCAACATTGTTCTTCCCTGATAAAGCTTAGGGTACGCCTGTATCAGGAGGAGGCACACAATATTTGCTGAGTAAATGTCCCCAGTGGACCACTTGTTCCAGTTAAGGGAGAAGTGCCTGTCTCTGCTCGCAGCAAGGACAAGATGGGAGCTTTTTGGGCCCTTTCAGCCTATTTATAAACACTTATAATATTTCTGCATAAGGGTGTTCAGAAGCAGTTGCACAAATACATTATTTGATTCTCTCATTCTTAGTCAAATCGTGAGTTTAGAAACCTCATTTGGCAAAGAATAATGTCGCCTACTTTCCTACAATGAAAAGAAGTTCCAGAAATGACAGTATTGGTCTGTTCACACAGATCAGTGGGGTCATGTTCCAAAAATGGTGCAGTTGAAAACTAAATGCTATCAAAAAGGTTCTCTGATTTTAAGCTTTATGAAAATGAATTAGCATTTTTTAGGTGATCTTTCTTGATTTAGTTTTCTGATAAAAAATGTGTTGAACACTGTGTCAGACACTATTCTAGGCACCATGAATGCAGCAGAGCAAAGGTAAAATATCACTGCTCTTTTAGAGCACACTTTTATTAATAAAGTAATTTTTGAATTAAAAATTAATGAACTACAGTGTAAACAGGTAGTAAAAATTACAATATCATGTTGGGATATAAAAATTTCATGAATATCTTAGTAAGAATCACAAATTTGTATTATGCAGAGACTCTATTCACATCGAGAACTTTTCTGAACACTACTATCCACGGTAGAACTGAATATAAAAGATATTAAGGATTGAATTTCATATTTTCCACTATAAGAAATACAAGATCTGATATTAACATTTTTGTGTAAAATAAGTGACATATTTTTCACACTGAATCAGAAAAGTAACAATTACAAAACAAGACATACCCGTTTTGTTTTTGAATTTTAAATAAATTGTACTGTATCAAATACATTTGACATACAATATAATACAATTATATTATGAGTTTATACCATATTTAAGTAAATATATAGTTAGATTATATTCCTGGGGGGAGGCAGGAAAAGGGAAGGAAGGAGCTTTTAGTGTGACATGATTAAACTAAAAAGAAAATACACAGTACTTTCCATACACGTGGTTACTTGAAATCATGGGAGAAGATGCCCATGAGGTCGTGTTTGGGATGCTGAGGAGACACGGAGAAGATTGAGACACAGAGTTTTCCATCAAGTACAGGTAGCAGAAGCAACTGTGCAGAAGGAATTATGCTACATGGCAGGGAGTGACCAGCCCAGTGATGCAAGTCCAAAGTGCTGTGTGAGTAAAGAAGAGCCACTTACAGGCATTGTCTAAGTCCCTTACGTGTTATTTCATTTAATCTTCTCCACCAATCTAGGCTGCAGGCACTGGTATTCTCACTCGACAGCAAAGATATCAAGCATCAAGTAGTTAAAAGAAAAACAGAAAAACCTTGACTATGGGCACAAAGTAAGAAAAAGGTGAAGTCCAAGCTATGCTGCCTTTCAATAAAAGAAATAAATCCAAGGACTTTGCTAAGCTTTTGAGAAGACTATGACTTATTAACTAATTGGAGACCCATGAGGAGAAGTGGTATAAGTACAGGTGAAGAAACGATTTGAAGCAGTATGGGAATTCCTCAAAAATTTAAAAACAGAAATCCCATAAAATCAGTTATTCCAATTGTAATTATTTACCCCCAAAATACAAAACACTAATTTGAAGAGATATATGCATTCCCATTTTCACTGCAGCATTATTTACAATAGGTGAGAATGAAAGCAACCTAAGTGCCCATCAACAAATGACTGGATAAAGAAGGTGTGAGATATATACACAATCGTACTGCTCAGCTGTAAAAATGAAACCCTATCATTTGCAACAGGGGTCGACCCAGCAGATGTTATGTGAAATAAGTCAGAAGGAAAAAGACAAATATGGTATGATTTCACTCATATTTGGTATACAGACAGACCAAATGAGTGAAATAAAACAACAAAATAACACCCAATTAGTGATTACCCGGGGGGTTGGTAATCAGGAGCAAGGAGTCAACTGCATGGTAAAGGATAGAATTAGACTTTTAGTGGTGAACTTAATGTCGCATTTACACATGGTGATTTATAATGAGGAACATCTGAAACTTTTATATTATAATACAATGTTACTTTAGTAAAAAAATATTTTTTTAAAAAAAGCAGTGAAGTTGGAAGGAGCAACATATGTTCAGGGACCAGCAACCAAACCTTTATGGCTAAAGCACAAGCTGCAGGGGAAGGAAGTCAGCAAACCAGTTGGAGACAGTGCTACATCAGTCTTCAGAATCAAAACATAGCTGGTCTGAATCCTGGATCTGCAACTTGGTGGTTAGGTTACCTTGCAAGTTCTTTAATTTTACTGAGGTTAAGTCCCCTCAATTATGAGATGAAGTAACACTAGCTACCTCATAGAGGTGCTATGAGGATTAAATGAGATGGTTAGGTAAGCATGTGCCTGGCCAAACAGTCAATCCTATTCAGCATCTGGAGGAAGTGATGGTGGATAATCTGTTCTGGTGGGGACTGCAGCATCGAATTCAGAGAATAGCCTGTGAAGCATTCTCTGATAATCCCAGGCAAATTAAACCCCCGTGTTTGATAGCTTTGTTCAGACACCTAAGGTATCAATTCATAGTTCCTATTTACATCAAAATCATACACCTCCTGGATATCCTGGCAGTAAGACTAGTTATGATTTTAACACTCTGAATCAATACTTTTCTGGTGTTTGCCCATCCTTTGTTTTTCCTGCTGCATGTTCCCCCATCCCCTTTCTTTTTGGTGATATCTTTGTATAAATTTAATGTCTGTTCCTTTTTTCTTATTTTTCACTTTCAAATTAAATGAATTCTTGTGAAATGGCTATTGCAACAGGTTCATCTTGGAGAGGGTCACAGTGGTGTCCAAGTTAGTAGAGATTCTCCCTGCTTCATGTTTATATTTGTAAATTGTTTTAGCCTTTACTTTTCCCTACAAAAAGAAGTAGGCAGTGCCAGGCTGCACACACTTCAGTATTTTCTCTACCCTGCTCCCCAAGAGATTCCTAAAAGATGACATGTCTATACCCTTTCATTTTTAGCTCTACCTTCCTTGATATTCCTGTGTCAACAAAGTCCAGGGAAGCATCTGTTTCCACTGTTTTCAAAAAAGTATTATTGGTGTTGTCCCTGAGGGAGCACTACCTACTAAATGAGATTTACAGCTGCAGGCACCCTCTCTCAGAGCCTTCACACACCCTGATACATGACTATATATGGCACTCTTCCCCATTCTGTTATGGTTTGAAGTTTTATCTTTTAAGTTTGTTATAAAGAGAGCTTGTATTTGTTTCTTATGCTCTTAACTGTATTAAGTTAACTTCAAGTTGACTTTTTATCTAGTATGCCACTAATAATTATTAATGTTTTACTGCAATCTAACATTGTATAGATTAATATTTTCCTAGTAAATTACAATGTGATAATATCTGCCTCATTAGATGAATGAAAATGAAGACAGGAGCTATCAGAACACATGGGGTGCAGCAAAAGCAGTATAAAGAGGCAAATAATAGCAATACAAGCATATATCAACAAACAGAAAGGTTTCAAATAAACATTCTAATCTTACATCTTAAGTAACTGAAAATGAAGACCAAATGGAAGCGAAACACAGTAAAAGGAAGCAAATCATAAAAATTAGAGTGGAAATAAATGAAACAGAAATTAAAAAATCGAAAAGCTCAATGGATCTTTGAAACAACTTGCTCTTTTTAAAAATAAAATAGCCAAATTCTAACTCACTAAGAAAAAAAAAAGGGATGAACTTCCAACAAACAGAATCAGAAATGAAAGAGGAGAACTCACAAGAGGTATCACAGAGATACAGAGGAACATAAGACATTATTATGAACATCTTTATGAAAAAAAATTGGATAACCTAGAAGAAACAAAAAAAATTCTTAGAATCATACAACTTCCCAAGATTAAATGAAGAATAAATAGAAAATCTGAACAGCGCTATTACAAGCAAGGAAATCAAAACAGTGATCAAGCTCTTCCAAAAAAAAAAGAAAGAAAGAAAAAGAAAACTGGGCCTCCCTGGGGGTGCAGGGATTAAAGTCTCAGCACTATCAAGCTATCACTGCAGTATGAGTTCAATCCCTGGCCAGGGAGCTAACCCACACAGTGCAGCAGACCTCTTCTGTCTCACCCATTGCTCCCCTCAGCAGTGTATTTCAGTAGATCCACCTGTTCTGCTCTCTACTCTGTCCCTGGTCAATCTTCCCATCCCCTGCACCTCTGGCCAATACCCCGTTCTTCCATGCTTAAAAAAAAAAAATTGACCTCTCTGGTGGGGCAAGGGGTTAAGTCTCAGCACTGAGACTATGAAGCTATCCAGACCACTGCAGCAAGAGTTCGATCCCTGGCCAGCGAGCTGACCCATATGCCACAGCAGACCTCTCCTGTCTCACCCACTGCTCCCCTCAGCAGTGGATTTCAGCAAATCTGCCTGTTCTGCTCCCCACTCTGTCTCTGGTGAATTCTCTCACTGCCCGTCCCCCACACCTCTGGCCTACACCCCAGCTCTTGTATGCACAAATAAATATTTTTTTAAAAAAACAACCACCACAAAAGTCATGTATCAAATGGTTTCACTAATGAGTTCTACCAAGCTTTCAAACACAAATACCCATCTTCCCAAACAATTCCAAAAAACTGAAGAAAAGAAATGCTTCCAATTATATTTTATGAGGTGACACTACCTCACAGGGATTACATGAGATTGGCTTGTAAACATGTGCCTGGCCAAGCAGTCAATCCTGTTCACCATTTGGAGCAAGGGACACAAAAAGAGATGGTGGAAAAGCCATCATTACTGACCAAAAAAGAATGAAGGTATTATGCTCCCAGACTTCAAATTATATTACAAGGAAAACAATATGGTATTGTGCTAAAAACAGACATAGATTAGTGGAATATAACTGACAGTCCAGAAATAAGCCCACACTTATATGGACAGTTAATTTATGACATAGGCACAAAGAGCATACAACGCGATAGGAAAGTCTATTAAACATGGCTTTGGAAAAATGGGAAGCAAGACAAAAAAAAAACTAGACCACTACTTCACACCATACATCCAAAATTATTCAAAACAGATCAAAGAGTTGGATGTAAGACCTGAAATCACAAGACACATAAGGGGTTATAGGAATACCATGCCACATTAGCTTCAGTGAAATCTCTAAGGACTTGACAACAATGGAAAGAGAAACAAAAGCAAAAATAAACAAATGGAATCATATCAAGTTAAAAAGGTCCAGCACAAAGAAAGAAAATATCATTAAAACCAGAAAACCAGCCAAAAGGGAGAAAACACTTGCACATCATAAATCATAAAGAGGTAAAGACCATAAATCTACAAAGAATTCACATAACTTCACAAAAAAATAAATAACCCAATCAAAAAATGGGCAGAAGAGTTACATAAGACACTTCCCTAAAGAAGACATACAAATGGCACATGAAAAATGCTCATCATCATCTACCATCAGGGAAATGCCAATCAAAACCCAATGAGATATCACCTCACACCTGTGAGCATGGCCCTAATCAAAAGACCAGAAACAGTAAGTGTTGTTGAAGATGTGGAGAATCCTGGTACATTATTGGTGGGAAGGTAGACTAGTCCAACTCCCATGGAAAGCAGTACGGAGGTCTCTCAAAACATTATAAAAGATTTATCATATGATCCAGCAATCCCTCTCCTAAGTATCTACCCAAAGAATACAAAAACACTATTCAAAGAAATGTATGTATTCCTATGTTCACTACAGCACTATTTAGAAACGTTGACTTACGGAAACAACATGTGCATTCAAAAAAAGTTGAGTAGATAGAGAAGATGTGGTATATATAGACAATGGAATACTACTTAGTTATAAAAAAAAATGAAATCTTGCCACTTGACACAACATGGATGGAACTGGAGGGGACTATACAAAGTGAAATAAGTCAGAAGGGGAAAGACAAATACCAGATGATTTGACTCATATGTGGAATATAAACAAAGCAAAGGAGCAGACAAAAATAAATCCTTGAAATATGTCTGCAGAACTAAGGCTACCAAAAAGGGAGCACAGGGTAGGAGAGCAAGGGTGGAAAAGAACCCGATGCACTATGATAGAAGATAATCGGGGTGTTGGTGATGGGCATGGTGTGATAAGCTACATTTGTAGAGCTGTGAACCTATACCCCTGAAGCATTATCTCAATAAACATAAATACACACACACACACACACAGACACACACAAACACACCTGCCTCATTGTATTGTACCAAAAATTAATCTACAATTCCAGGTGTGTAAATAAGAAGACAAGTGTTTGTCTTTCAGCAGGGACTACATATATAGTATTAACTTCTCAGAGATAGAAAGGCCGTTAGTCTACACATTAGGACTGATTTCTGGAGAATCCTTTGAGACATTTATAAAAAAAAAAATTTGACCATTTCCAGCCTTAGAAATTATTTAATGGGGGGCCTCCCTGGTGGTGCAGCGAACCGCTGCACTGTGGCACTGTCGGCAGCGGCAACACGAGTTCGATGCCCGGCCAGGAAGATTCCCACATGGCGCAGCAGACCTCTCCTGCCTCGCCCGCTGCTCCCCTCAGCAGTGTATTTCCGTCGATCTGCCTGTTCTGCTCCCCACTCTGTCTCTGGTGAACCCTCTCGCCGCCCCATGCCTCTGGCCTGTACCCCAGCTTGCAGGCATAAATTAAAAAAAAAATTATTTAATGGGGCCTTCCTGGTGGCACGGCGCTGTCGGCAGTGGCAACGTGAGTTCGATGTCCGACCGGGAGATGCCCATATGGCGCGGCAGACCTCTCTTGCCTGGCCCGCTGCTCCCCTCAGCAGTGTATTTCGGTCGATCTGCCTGTTCTGCTCCCCACTCTGTCTCTGGTGAACCCTCTCGCCTCATTTAATGTAAGTAGACTGATAAACTAGTAATAAACAAATTTAGTTCAGTGTTGGTACTGAAAAATGTTAAAATTTCAAAATGAAAAAGCTTGCTCTTACCTGGATCTGATTCCGCAGTTGTTCTGCTTCCTGCCTCAACTGTTCCAGTTCACTCATCCTTAGACTGTAGTTCCCTCAGGAATTAACAGGGAAAGTAACTGTTAAAAAAATAAGAGAGGGAGAAGAGATTCAGTTGTCCATTTACAAATTAATCTACTTTAAAATTATTGATAATGTAACTTCTTTTTGGTCTTTCTAAACTCAAATGAGATAGTCAATTATTACTAGAACTTAAAGTTGATTATATATACACAGATATAGATATATAAATATATATATTAAATATGTATATCTATATATTCCACAAAAAGCATTTTATGGAGGGATATGATAAGAGGCTGGCAGAAAAATCTTAAATTATAGCATTCAAGACTGAATTACAGGGAATGGGAGAATGGATTCCAGAGAGCACCTCATCTACTGATTCAGCAGTACCAACTGACATTCCCAGTTAGATGTCTAACAGGCACCTCAAACTTAATACTTCAAAAGTGAACAACCACCCCCACCCGGCCCCCAGGTCTTCCTCATCTCAGTAAATGCTATTCTATCCTTCTGGTGAAGGGCCTGTTTTGAGTCGAACAGACTCCCCACATTGTTCCTCTCCACAAAGTTGAGACTTCCAGGTAAAAATCATATATCCTGACTGAGCCACTATGTAACTACAAAAAATCAAGAGATCATCTGCTAGTCGTAACAGCGGTGCCTCACATCACGGCATTCTGTCTGAAGACCTCTGCTTACCACATTCAGAGACAGACAGATGCACTTAATAACCAATCCAAAATGTGACACCCCAAGTCATCTAACTTCATACTACCTTCCTGCCTGATCCTCTAAAAACTCCCCCACGCCCTCACACTGATGGCACACACAGTGGGACTGGCCCTTGGTCCTGGGCCCAGGTCCTGATTTCTGCTCTTCAACAGAAACTTTCCTGATTATTTCTCTTTGGTCAACATTCCTTTTGCTTATTACAAAAATCTGGGAACCATCCTTACTTTACTGTCTTCCATACCCCACATCTAATTCATCAGCAAATCATGTCAATTATTCCTTCAAAAAAGAGAAAAAAGGAAGAAAAGAAACCCAGCAGATTCATTAAGATTGTCTTGATACTCCTTTTTTAATACGTGACTGACTCAGTATGAGGACCGTAACACCACTCCTGCTTGCCCAGGATTTTTTTAAACTCAGAAAACAAAAAGGCATCAAAACCAATTAGAGTTTCTAGTATTTTGGGGTCTGTAAACTCTCAGGTATGCTCCAACAAGGGCAGTTAGGGTTGCCCTTTAAGGAACCTGCTTGCTGCTTATCTTCATCAGGCAGAATGATATTTCATGTCTGGAATCTAACCCACTACTCTCAGGAACTTACTAAATTGCTAAATGGTAAAACTTTATCAAGAAGTGGTCAAAACGCAAAGAAAATTACCCATTTGCAGAAAATTTAAATAAATTGAGAAATATAACACAATGTTAAATGGAATATTACAATGATGTCGGCCCTTCTGAAACTACTTCTACATAACCATCCATAATGACTAACCTGCCATATTCTCCTCCTTCCGCTATTCTAATAGAAGAGCTGACTTTTCTGTCATTTGGGCCAATTCTTTTCACCTATCATTTAAATCCAAACAAACACTTTCAGTATTCTTATACTGATTATCCCTTTTCTTCTACATCTTCAATCTTTCACTTTTTTCTCACCACTTTAGTCTTTTTATTAAGATTAATTTTCAAACACAGAAAGGTAGAGAAATTAGTATAAAGGACATCCACAATACCCACAATGTAGGTTTATAAATTGCTAATATTATTGTATTAGCTTCATCTATTTTTGTTCTTGTGGCTGTATTTTAAAGTCAGTTACAGATATCAAGACATTTTGCCCTTAAATACTTTAGTGTACATCACCATAAATATCAACACGTCTTTTTACTAAACCATAATACCATCAATAAACCTAACAAAATTAGCAGTAACAATGTAATATTAGTATGCAGTCTGCAATACTGTGATTTATAAGAAAAATATTTATTTGATAACTTAAATGACCAAAATATATTTCTCATATATATTTGGTTTTCTTCCAGTTCCTCACAGCTCCCAAAACCTTCAGAATTTCCTAAGAATATGAAGATGCCCTTTTGTTAGTAAATGAGGTAACTCTTGGGGAAGCACCTAAAGACAAGTGCTGGTTATCTGGAAAACCAACCATGCAATTAGAGAGTTGGAACTTCCAGTCTCACCTGCAGACCTCCAGAGAAGAGAGATGGGCTGGGGTGGAGTTCAACTGTCAGAGGAACCGTAAAGTGCCAAAGAATGATGACCTAAACAAACTACAAAGGAATTACAATGCCCAGAATGCTATGACTTCATGAATGGTGGGCTACTGGAACTAGAGGCAGAGCTAAGTGGCGAGCACAGCTAGTGGGATCTTTAAAGCACTGAAGGCAGGCGGGCCTGACTCTTGCTTTTACAGCTCTGGGCTGCACCCTGGTATTGATGGTAGGACAGAAAATGTGTAGCCACATGCAAGTCAAAGAGTTCCTCCCTTCCCTACCTCTTCCCTTCCTCCTTCCCTCTCTCCCACACACACCTCCTTTAATGCCTTGTAAACAAATCCATTTTATATTCCTCTTTGCATATCTTCTTTTGAGTGTTGTCCTGAGTTCTTAAGGGTGAGGATTCACAAACTGAGTCACAGCCTTTTTATTTCTGAGGTTGCCTCTAACACAATTGTCACCAGCAAGTGATTTGATCAATCATGCCAATGTAATAAAAGCCCAAAAATGGGCTTTAGAAAGCTTCCAGGCTCCTGAACATGTGGAGATTAGGGAAAATGAAGCACTTTGAGAGCATGGACGATTCTCGCCTTGCCCTAGACATCTCTTCCATTTCATTGTTCCTGAGTTACAGCTTTTGTATTAAACATGTGATTTAGTGACTAAAATGTGTTTTGTTTTCTGAATTTTGAAATGTTCTAACAAATTGACCAAACCTGAGAAAGGGTTTGTAGTCTGAGTGAGAAGTACAAACAGCCTGGCTTGATCCTGGCATCTGGAGGGGCCTTGGGACACTGAATCCTTAACTTGTGGAATACGATACAATCACTAGGCAGATTGTGTCAGAGCTGAGTTGAATTCTCAGAAACGTGATGGTGTCCAAGAGTACAAGAATTGCTTGTTGGTATGGGGAAGCCTCCAGAAACTCTCACGTTGGAATCGGGCCTAAAAACCCTAAAAAGACAGTTTACTTTCAAATTTCTGCAGTTATTCCACCAAAGTCTTTTTATATCTGATTTGTTCAAATCTGGATCCAAACTGAGGACTACATAATGTATTTGGTCATGCCTCTAAAGTCTCTCTATCTAGAAATATCTACCATCTGCTTTCTTTTTTCCCTATTGACTTATTGGAGAGATTGAGCTACTTGTCCAGTAGAATGTTCCATATTTTGTTTACTTCCTTGCAGTGTTATTTAGCAAGTTGCTCCCACTATCTAAAAGTAGAATGCTCCTATTTGGTATAATTGGTAGTTTATTTTTTTGAGTCTGGGAATTCTATTACCATTAATTTATAAGGAAAACTTTTTGAGCATTCCCAGACCCTAAAAATAATCTACTAAATACCAAATGGGAGCTTTCCGTTGGGGGAGTGGGGCAGAAACATGCATACTGCCAGTAAACTGGAAGAAAGATACATAGGATAGATGATATTCAAATTCAACATGTTTGACAAATACAGAAGCAGAAACTTCTCCCTATTGCTCTGGGTTCCTCTTGGGCTGGTCCAGCGGTCAAATTAACACTATAGAGATTAGTGGAATAAAAGAGCAAATTTAATTACACATACATAGGGAATTTACATGGATGTAGAGTCTAAAGACAATGGGGCAAAATGAGGGTGTGAGAGGGCCTGGGTATTCAGGAGAGAGAAGAGGTACTCAATGATACAGAGAGGGTGACTCATATGATGAAAAACCGATGCTCTGTAATTAGGTATTTGGCTTACCGTATAGAAAGTTTCTCCAAAAGGTTATTTCTGATTAAAAAATCCCAAATCTGGGTAACACCCCCAATTTCCATTCTTCTAGGTGTGTTAATGGAAAATAAAGTTTCAAGACTAGTTAGATTATTAGATAATCAATGTGATGATTTGTACCCAGGAAACAGTTCCCAAGAAAGAGAGCTGTTTCACTAAGTACAAGTTTGAATTTAGTGTAAATAGGTAGGACCGGCAAGCCACTGACATTAAGAATGTGATTATTATTAACAGGAGGGGCTTCTAGTTCTAAGCTGTCTTGACTTAAAAATGTTGATACTAGAGGAAGGCAATACAGGGGTTAATTTTTTCCTTGCTAATGAACACACAGCAGAGATGCAAAGGCTGGGTACCAATTGTTAAAACCTTTTTATAGCTGAGAAGACTGACTTTACCCGCACATAGGATGAAGCCAAAGAAAACGGCTTTAGTTTCTAGCCTGCTAGGCCAGAGGCAGAGGGTCTCAGAAAATTTTACAATGTTTACAGTAGTTAAGCAAGTAGTAAAAGCTTCTCATGAGCCTAGAGTCTCAATTAACCTCAGCTTATGCCAAAGTGACAACTTCTTAGAAAGGCCTATTCTTGGCCTGTATTTTTCACAGGAATACTTCTAGGTGACACTATGGACTTCATGTAACAGTACATCGGAATGAACTTAAGTTGTTCATACCGCAATCAGTACAACTACAATTGGTCAGTGTATTCAGGTGTTAACAGCTTGATCTGTTTATTGTAAAGTTATAATTCCTCACTTTCATTCAGCAAACAACCTGTAGGAAACCTTTCACTTGGATACTTTCAATTAGTGGTTAAACATGTCCTAGGCCTCCCTGGTGGTGCAGGGGCTAAAGTCAGCGCTATCAAGCTATCCAGTCTCTGCAGCATGAGTTCGATCCCCAGTCAGGAAGCTGACCTACCCGGTGCAGCAGACCTCTCCTGTCTTTCCCGCTGCTCCCCTCAGCAGTGTATTTCAGTAGATCTGCCTGTTCTGCTCCCCACTGTCTCTGGTGAATCCTCTCACCTCCCACACCTCTAGCCTACACCCCAGTTCTTGTATGCAAAAATAAAATAAATCTCTAAAAAAAAAAGTCCAAGTGTGTTCCTTTGTTAACTGAAAAATAAAATCTAAAGGTTAGACAAAGAGTTTATTAGAGTGAGGCTTTGAACCTGGAAAGCAGCCCAAACAGATATTACTCTATGCTGTTTTACCAAACACAAGCACCAATCTAGTTTATATAGGCAGAAACTACGAGTCACTGGCACCAAGAAAGTAACTGTACTTGATAGCAGGTGCTTCTGGCTCAGCATTGTCCCCATCCAAAGAATCCAAAGATAGGCTAACCTTGGAGGAAGGCAATGCAGGATCCAATCTTCACCTCTCCAAAAGGGTGCAAAGGCTGGGCACCCACAGTTATATCTTGTTTTAATTTGAAAATGTAGCAGCAGACTGAGAGACACTCCAACACCCCCAAACTTTCACACTCTAAAAGGATTCTCCATCCACTGCATAAAGACAAAGCATACTCTGGTGCTGAAGACATTCAACAGAAAAGAACTTTATAGGATTAGTGTGCAATAGAGAAAAGAGAAAGAATACAGTTAAAATAGTTTTCCCATGAAACACCCAAAGTTACCCATCCCTTCATAGGTAAATGTTCAGTCAAACATGGTTGGCCCAAAGCAAAAGCCTACTACAAGTCTAAGATACCTTCTAGTGGGGGAACACAGGAAGGAGTGAAAAGGGCAGGCAAGTCTGGGATGAAAGGAGCAACATCAAAGTAAACGTCAAGATAAAGGTTGTCATTGTCAGACTCCCTGTGAGCTTCTCACCCACATCTCTTCAAAGTCTCCTTCCATGTCCACCAAGTCCCTGGTGCAAATCCAGGGCAAAGAAGCAAGTGTGGCAGCTTCTTCAACTTGTCTCCCTGCTCTAAGTACCTCTTCAAGTCTTCTCTGCCAAATCCTTTCTAGCTTTCCCTCGCTGCTCAGCTCTACCCCTTATAAAGTGGGGCAGAGGACATGGAACCTCTCCTTTCAGATTACACTATTACCAGAAGACGGACTTACACCTTAGGCAAAGTAGATTTATACATAGAAGACGAAGCCTATAAAGATGGCTTGTTAGTTTGCCCACCAGATCAGAGGTGGGGTCCCCAGAAAATTTTACTTTAAGTTTACATCTTTAAAAAGATAAAATTCCTTGACTCCACATTTCACCATCACTTACAGTTCTATTTCTATCCTTCATTAAGAACTTTCAAACAGAGTTGCCTATACATGACCTCACTTCCTCATTTGGAATGTTCAAGCCTCATTCAAGTCCAGCAAATTTCAGCCAAGTTTAAGGAGGCATGATAGGAACAAAGGGGCCGTCTGAGCAATGTTCCTAAGGGGCAAAATCAGAACCCTTGTGATGCTGTGTCCAGTGAAGGGAAGTATAATATGCCACCCCAAAATAGGACTTTTGAGCATAAGGATAATTTATTAAGGGGAGTGTTTTGAGAACAGAAATTAAGAGACTCTGAAAAGAAGAGAAGTTACCTTTGAGATAGAAATTTCCATCTTAAGAAAAACTTCCATTTTTAAGTGTCTTGTCTGGAAGAGAATATATCTCAAAATCACAAGAGAATCTTATCAATGGAGAAGGTCTTAAATTTGTACAACAAATCTTACCTTTTTTAGTCCTACTTTTCCTAGTAACCTCCCAAGAAGACCTGCCTGCCCCATACCTTCCTTTTGTCTTTGAAGATCGGATTTAAAGGGTTGGGGGGGACCTACTTCAGGAAGTTGACTTGTTTTCCCCTGGATATCTATCTCCCTTGTACGCTGAGGTATGCATTTTAATAAACTCTTTTTCTCTTGTTAATCTGTTTTTTATTACTGGATGCTATCAACCAAGAACTCAGAAGGGAAAATTATTTTTCTTTCCCTATATAGAAAACCTCAAATTTTCTTTAGATATCTGAAAAGATGTCAAACCGGCCTCCCCTCCCCTTTCCTATCTGGTACTAAAAAGAGGAACTAACTTTTCACTTTGAAAAAAAACCTTACTAGTTTTGTCACTGAAAAGGTATATACTGATTATACAGATTTTCTGTTGGTCTTTTCTCCTCACCCAATAACTGTTTGTTTCCCAAGAATATCAATAAAGAGTATATTTAGCATAGACCATCAAAAAATAAACAATTTACAAAAAGCCTAGAGGCTGACTAGGGTAAGATGATGTTATAAAATGCACCTAATACCACGTGAATCTAATACAAGTTCTGTTTAAAAAAAAGTGACAACAAGTCCAAAATGGATTTACCTGCCAACATTGTCAGGGCAATCTGCCTGACACCTCCCCTCTGAAAGGGAAGGTGATCCTTCTGAAACAGTCCATTCATCTCTCTGGAAAGCCTTCTGTGTTTTACCGCCTTTCAAGCCCCTTTCCACTTGAGTGTGAAGGGCCCAGAGCTGGAGAACAGTCACAAAGCTAATATCTAAAGAATATCAAGCATGCGACTTAAAAAAAAACTCCCAACATACAGAGAAGCAGACTCTTCCTCAAGTCTTAGTAACCACTCAGCGGCCAGCCACACATCCATCCACAACTGTTCACAATGACTTTACAATTATCCCTAATATATAAGACTGAGGAGGAGCCAGCTATAGGAGTCAATAGCTTCAGCTGTGTGGGTAAAGAGGTTGAAAATTACACTATTCAAGGTTTTGTTATGTTGATAAGGGAAGAAAATTCATTCCTGGACTTCCTGAATTTTCTCCAGGAACTCCAGTTTCCTCCCATATGACAAAGATGTGTGTAAATATCCTAGTATTGGGGGTGGGGGTGGGCCAGCCCTGCAGTGGAAGGGCATCCTGTCCAGGGTTGGGTCCTGACTTGTGCCCTGAACTGTCAGGACAGAATCTCCCTCTCCATTCCCCCCATGACCCTAAACTGGAATAAGTGGGTTGGAAAATGAATGAACGATAGTGAAGGAAAGAACTGGAAACTCAGCAGTGAATTTAAAATAGAATATACACATGCTGATTCTCAATGATGCCCACCTGAAACTTACATAATGTTATCATTGTGAACAATCTTAGAACCCCTCTGGTCTAACAGATGGTCGAAAGCCATCTGCATAGGTTTAAAGTAAGGGCAGCTTTATCCTGTTCTGTGAAGCCATGCACACATCTGATGCCTTTCAGCTTCCACTAATGAGCAAGGAGCCAACTCGAGATTTTAACAATGAGTATCCAGACTTTGCATCTCCACAATGCATTCTTCAGAAGTCAGGAAAAAAAATAATTTGTGCCTTCTTCTGCCCACAGATAGTAGCAATATTTTGTTGAGGGAACAGTAAGGAGCAAACTCTAAGCCCATGAATGAAACCCTGAATGACCTCTACCCTCTGATGTTTTTACAGATTCTACCCCCACCTCCAAGCAGAAGAGATCTCAGGTGCTGAGGACCACAATTCCCAGTGGAATAGGGTAATCCCCAGGGAAAGGGGAGGTTCCAAATTCTGGACCCCACCCTAAAGAACGGAGCTGTGAGGTGAACTAGAAAGGACTGAGGAGAGGTGGAGAGTAAAGATCTGGCTGAGGTGAACTGGAGAGAGATGGAGAAGGAAGAAAATTGGAGGAGGCATGTGGAGCAGAGATGACATGTGAAGAAGCCATGCTTGCTTTTCAGCCTTTGATTTGTAACAGGGATTTGGGGGACATGGAAGGAGACACTTGAAAGAGACACAGCCATGGGTGAGGGAGCCATGGGGAGGCTGACAATGGCAGCCTTTATCTTGATTTTGATTTGGCCCCTTCTGCCCCTTTCCTACAGGTCCTACGATAAAGTGCCTTAGGCTTTCATGCCTCAGGGGCCTCACTACAAGCCATGTTTGTTTCGCTGGGCATTTTATTGAGAGGATGGGTAATTATCAGAGTTTTATCAGGAATATCCTTTCTTCTTCCTCTATGCACACTAATTCTACTAAAAAGCTTGAACACTAAGAGTCTGCTGCCTTTGCCTTTGTGTGCATGGGTGGCCTAATTTCTCTCAGATCATGCATCCCCAAACAGTTTTGGGGTTCATGGGTGCCCATCAGTCTTGACCTAGTAATTGTTTTAGGTCAAGATAATTTTGGAAATAGAAAGAGCTAAACCTGTTAAGCAAGCACCCTTTCAAGAATTGTATTTTGACCATCAATCATTCACCATTTTCTTCTTTGATGGGTATTCTATTCTATAACAAGGTATACAAACAGAATTCAAACTTGTGAGGGGTGGAATGGAACAGTTCTCACAGAGGAAAATCTGTCAGACTGTTTCCCAGGCTCAGATCCTCACTTTGATTACTTAATATACTCTTTTTTTAATCTATTTATCTATCTATCTATCTATCTATCTATCTATCTATCTATCTATCTATCTTTCTTTCTTTCTCTATCTGTATTATCTCACTATCATTGAGAATTTTATTTCAGTTAAAATAATGCCATGTTCAATAAAAAATTAAAATATTTTAAATTTTAAAAATTAATCAAGGAGTAAAAGTTATCTTTTAACATTAGAAGTGTTTGGGTCTTTATTTAGTGGGTTATCATTTAATAAGTTTAAAAAACTAAGCCCCCACTCCTTGCTCAGCAGGCAGGTTTGGAGGCTTGATTAGGTCAGGGAATTGATAAGGTTGCCTTGGGGATAGGCTGTAAGACCAGCCACCATGACCAGAAAAACCAGCAAAGCTCCAGAAATGCGGAAGCAGGACCAAGATGTTTCTGTGTCAAAGGCCAGCACTAGAGACCAGACATCCCAGCAGATAACTGGTGCAAACTGGAATCCAAGTAAGAAAGCCCACGAAAAGAGTATTAAAGAGAGCCTCAAATCCTCCTTCCTGCACAGGCCTCTCCCATCCCCTCCCCTTGCAAGGTATTTCAATAAATCTATCTTTTCTTTCCCCCATTCTGTCTCTGGTGAATTCTTTCACCCCAATACTTCTCCCTGCTATTTTTAGTTTTCTCTGCTACTTTTAGAAGTTTGGTCATGTTTTTGTAACCAAAAGTAAACTATAAACTTGTATCAGTAAGTCTATGGTAAAACTTAATTCATTATAGTTCGTTTCATTTAAAATCACAGTTTCCAAGACCTATCAACAATACTAACTGAAGACTGTCTTCATGATGATGATAAGAGAGCATCTCTTCTACCTCAAAGAAAGAGAGAAAAAATCAAAACCAAAAAAAGAAAGTAAGTCACAGATTGGAAAAGTTAGTTGCTAGCTGAAATTCTAATATCTAAAATTTAAAAGCAATTTCCCAAACTAACAATAAAAAAGACTGATATTCATTAAAACGTAAAAATAGGGCCTCCCTGTTGGCACAACGGGTTAAGCACAGCACTGTGAAGCTGTCGGCAGCTGCGGCTTGGCTTGAGTTCAATGCCCAGCCAGGCAGATTCCCACATGGCGCAGCAGAACTCTCCTGCCGTGCCTGCTGCTCCCCTCAGCAGTGTATTTTGGTCAATCTGCCTGTTCTGCTCCCCACTGTGTCTCTGGTGAACTCTCTCACCACCCCACGCCTCTGGCACCCCAGCTTGTATGCATAAATAAATAAATCTTTAAAAAAATGCAAAAATACAAAGCAGTATGTCAAAGCAGGAAAACTGAGTAGACTAATATACAAATAAAAAGATACTACATAATCAGTGTAATGCAAATAAAAATATGATTTCACACACTTATTACACTGAAAATTTTTTATTAAATTTTAACCAGGAGTTAGCAAGGTTGTAGAAGAAAATGGTAACTCATTCTGATGGGACAACTGTTTGGGGAGCAACTGGGTTAATATCTAACAAAGGTGACGGTATGCATATTTTTCAATCTTACAATTCAATTCCACTTCTGGATAAACAGACCTAAAAGAAACTCAAGTACATACACTCAATGTGTTCGAAATCTGGGTTCATACAGCACTACTTATAATAGCAATAAATTGTAACACCAAAACCCACTAAAGGAAAAATGGATAACTGCAGTGTTTTCTCAGTGACTTACTATATATATACTCCTGAAAATGTAATAACTACAGAATATACAATATAGGTGAATCTTAAAATAAAATTCAGAAAAAAAGAAACAAATACCAGATGACACAGCCAATATAATACTTTCTCAAAACTCAAAACCACCGAAAGTTTTACTGTATTGTTTAGGAAAGCATACATATTAATTAACACTCTTTTTTTTTGAATGAAGGAATGATACAGAATAAGAAAGGAGCACATAAGTAGTTGCAAGTAATTGCTAATTTTCTAATTTTTGAGATGAGTGTTTGCTTTATAGGTTTCTATACATTATCAGTAAGCAAGTATAGAGGAGCAAAGTTTGTTACCTCGGAATACGTCTTTTTAGCTTAAGGATGGCTTCATAATAGATACACTGAAAGGAGGACGGAGGTTGCCCTTTTATATGAGACATTTACATATGAAAGGAAAAATCACCCTTTTGTATCTTTCTTAATGGAAAGTTCAAATCTCTTTAACTCTATTAGTGGAGTAGGCAGCAAAATCTGCCTACCTAAATCTGCCTCAATAGTCATATCTTTGTTTGGGGTGCCTTTCCCAGTAACCTCACTAACTGACCCCACCCCATCCTTTGTTTTTAGCTGAAGTTATTAAGGAGATGACAAGCTGTTCTGGTACTCAGTTTTATTCTGTATACAGATGTATACAGGAACACATATTATTACTAAACTTCATTTTGGCATTTTTCTCTTGTCAATCTATCTAGCGTTGATAGATTATTTGATTATTTGCCAATGTAAAAGACCCAAAAGAAGAAAGGGGAATCAACTCCTTTTCCCCATACAAGCAAATATAAATATATAAAAGGGAATCACATCATTAATGATAAAGATTAAAAACATTTATAATATATCCTGTCACCACCCCACACCTCTGGCCTACACCCCAGTTCTTGTATGCATAAATACATAAACCTTAAAAAAAAAACTCTTAAGAATTTTATTTTTATTTTTTAAAGATTTTATTTATTTATGCATACAAGCTGGGGTACAGGCCAGAGGCATGGGGCGGTGAGAGGGTTCACCAGAGACAGAGCGGGCAGCAGAACAGGCAGATTGATGGAAACACACTGCTGAGGGGAGCAGTAGGCGAGGCAGGAGAGGTCTGGCCGCGCCATGTGGGAATCTCCTGACAGGGCATCGAATTCGTGTCGCCACTGCTGACAGCTCCACAGCGCAGCGCTCAACCGCTGCGCCACCAGGGAGGCCTCATAAGAATTTTAATGTGGGCCTCCCCGGTGGCGCAGCGGTTGAGCGCTGCGCTGTGGAGCTGTGGAGCTGTGGAGCTGTGGAGCTGTGGAGCTGTGGAGCTGTGGAGCTGTGGAGCTGTGGAGGTGTGGAGCTGTCGGCAGCGGCGACGCAAGTTCGACACCCGGCCGGGGAGAATCCCACATGGTGCGGCAGACCTCTCCTGCTTCGCCCGCTGCTCCCCTCAGCAGTGTACTTCTGATCTGCCTGTTTTGCTCCCCACTCTGTCTCTGGTGAACCCTCTCGCCGCCCCACGCCTCTGGCCTGTACCCCAGCTTGTATGTATAAATTTAAAAAAAAAATAAATCTTAAAAAAAAAATTTTTTAATGTGCCTACGTTTTTAACATACCGGAAGTTAACTGGGGATGATAAAATAATGGAAAGGAATGAAATAAAAACAAGGAAGAAGACAGAGGCTCACCCAGCCTAAGATAAGCAGCACAGTTGGACACTGACTCTGCACGGGTGGACTGTCTCTTTTCAAAGGGCCTGTCAACAGATGTCTCAGCTGAGTCTGGCTTTCAGAAACCCACATTTCCTTGTTTTTACCAATTATTCCTTCTCTGTATTTTTAATGGGCTTGTCCCACCCCATTCATTTCTTAAATATTTACGTATCCCAGTTCTATCTTCAGCCAGTTAGTTATGAAACGTCCCTCCTGGGAGGGAGGGAAGATATAGAGGAGTAGGAGACATGAATCATCTCGACCTTTCTTAACAAAGGAGAAGAAAGGTATCAGAAAGGTATGGTGTAATAGTGTAATAGTCAAGGAATTTTACCAATGGTGATTTTTACTCAAATTAGAGTTGATTATCACAATATCTGAAGTGGTACTGAAGAAGACTAAAGAAATCTTAAATTGATAACAGAAATTAGTTTGATATAATCATAGTGCTCTTTCAATTAGTAATACCAACCATTTGGAAAAGTTCTTTTTCAACATGAATATTTGATTGTATCAACACATTTTAAATCACATTTCTCTATCTACCACAGAGAAAAAGCACTGTAAATTGAGCAGAAAATAACATATCAGTTGTCTTTTAAAAGTTCAGCTGTACCAGTTACAAATATCAAAATATACCAATGATTCATTGTATTCAAGGCAGTTTGTTAAACAAATGGAAAAAAAAATACAGTAGCATAATTCAGATGGCCTTCTCCTTCCACTTCTTAAAATGTCCACAGAACTATTACTAAAACAAGGCTTTATCTAGCCTACACAATTATACTGCTGTGTTAGTGAGGGGCTATTTTAGCCTATATACGACAAGGAAAGACAAGCATTTCTTGGCTACTAATAATTTTTCATACTGATTATGAAAACTCATGTAAGGGATGACAGAATATTTTAAATTGAACTTTAAAAATTTCAGCAACTTTTGTTACTTCAAAGTTTATTCATCAGAAAAGTTAGTTTCAAATTTGTCATTCTAACTAAATCCTTTATTATTCTACTTTTCTCTTTGCAATGGATTGCAAACTTAAAATTCTTATTTTTTGTTAATTTGTTTAATCTAAGACTCATAATGAATTTGTAGCTGATTTTAAAGTTTTTGTGATCATTCTAACTAAGGAATTTAAAAACACACTTACCCACCCACCCCAAGTACTCAATATACAGATATTCCCATGCAGCTTTCCCAAGATGATGGCCCCAAACCTAGAACTGCATGGGACAAATGGGTATGAATGAAAAATAGAAGTTAGAGATGCTGAAACTGTTGTGCAAGTGTTAAGTTTTGCGCTTTTATTTTGCTATCACATTTCTCATTACAGTGAACTAAGTGAAACAATTCAGCCTCTTTTGAACTGAAGACTGTTTTATCTGTTCCAGGGAATATGAGATACTGCTCTCACCTTTGTTTCTCTTCATCTAGCTGGTATGTTCTAACACAGTGTATTCATTCACCAAACATTTACCGAATACCTACTATGTGCAGAGACCTGGGGCTACATAGGCTCAGATCTCTGAAGTTTATAGACTAAAAGATAGACATTTAAGCACATCCTCATACAGGCTCATACTCCTTTACCTCAAGCCCCAGGAGCAGATATGTTTCATTATTTGGAAGTTGTCAGATTTTAGAAGGCTGTGTTCATTATGTTTGCGTAATACCCCAAACGGACCACAGGGCAGCATCCCACATAACCAAGAAGGAATATTTCTGCAGAAAATGTAAGCATAGTCACACTAGGCTGGGAAAAATAAACTAGCAATTACAGGATAGTTCAGGTCAGATTATGAAATCAACTGAGTTCAAATTACATAAGGTTTTGCCACTAAATGACTTATGGAAAAACTACAGTTTTCAAAGCATTTTGAATCTCCAAATTACGGAGAAACTGCTGACCTGTAATATTCAGGAGGTTGACCTAGCACAAGAGAAGGATAACCCCAAAACAGAAAAGTAAGTAGGAGTTAGTCAACGAAGACATGAGATTTAAAGTGTACTTCTGATGTGCCATGCACTGTTCAAAGCTCTTCACAGTAACTCATTTAGCAACTGAAATCAACTCAAAGGATAGGTCGTAGTGCCTTCCTCATTCAACAGAGAAAAACTACATTTAATGGGTTATAGACATAACCCAAGTTCATACAGCTTAATTAGTAGTCAGAACATGACTCTACTTACTGTGTAATCCTAGAAATTGTTTCACTTCTGAGTCTCAATTCCCTCATCTGTATAGTAGCAAAGCAAGTATTACCCTATAGGACTGTTTTAGGGATTAAATGATACACATTTACAAAATATGAAGAAGCTATGACTATAAACACTATACTGGCTGATATCAGATCAACAGGAATAATACAATACTACTTTAAATGAAAAATAATATCAAATTATTACTAGAAAGAATTAATTTTATGGCCTTAGCATTCCAGTTTTGCTGCGATGTAACTAGTTCTTTCTCTCCATCACTCCTCGAGAAGTACGGAGGTTTCTTCCTTGACTCTACAGGCTGTCTTCTGTTTTCTGACATATACTATCCCATAAACTGTCTTTCACATAGACCAGGACTCTCTTAATAGGGTTTGGGTGGGTTTGGTGAGGGGGACAGATACAAAGGGGGAAAAGAGGATAGGAGAAAAAATATGCCATCATTTGGAGGGCTTTCTCAAATGACAGCCACTTCCTGACGATTTCACAAGCAGAGGACTAACCACTATAATGTCACAGCACCTCCTGGGGATTTCAATACCTGACCCCACCCACCAGGACCTTGCTGTCACCCACCCCCACCCCTACACCAATGCCTTGCCTTGTGGCTATAGCCTTCAAGTGTTTAAGAAGGCTACATGAATAATAACCACTAATTTAACCAAAAAGGCTAAGTGGTAGTTCCCAATGGGTAGGGAGTAACAACATCACTTAGGAATTTGTTAGAAATGCACATTTTAAAGTCCCTTCCCAGGCTCCCAAAATAAGAAACTCAAGGGTGGGGCTCAGCAAGCTGTGTTTTAACAAACACAATAGGTGATCCTGGATGGGATCGTGTGTGGTTCAACTCTGTATCACTAAATCACAGTCTTACATTACGTTAAAGCAACATAATTTGCTACTGTTTTTACCAGGAAAATGTTGAATTTACCAGACTATCTATATGTTACTCTTAGTTAAATATAATTTTTTTTTTTGTGACTACCACCACTAAAGGATGAAAAACGACAAGAATTTCATCCAACAAATGTTTGTGAGTGCCTAGCAGGCATCATGATGTGGCTTAATTGCCAACTGGCTTCACAGACCAAAATATGACTTATGCAATTAACATTCATGGAAGGTACCTGCAATTCCATATGTCACAGTTTTTAAAAAAGTAAAACATCATAAAGTTACCAATAATGGGTAGGAAGAATGCATAGCACGCAAGGTCTTTTCTTGTGCAGATTTCATTCTTTCTAACATAAAGCCATAAATCTAGGCACAATAAAACTGTGGAGGTTTTACTAACTAAGAAGGAAATGCACTTATGTCATACTGGTCTAAGATGAGCAGATAGCCACTAATACTACTTAAGGATCATGTTTTATTTACCAAAATATCACATGATTGCTATCTTGGGTTTAAATAAATGGCTAATTAATAATGGGTTTCCATTCCATCCCAACTCTTTACTCCACCCAAATGTTCTCAAAATCCATCAGTCAAATGGGCCTTCCCTCCACCAGGTGGCTTGAACAGTATCTTCATTCTAGTTATATTTAGTCACACTGAGTTTTATTCCACTGCTCTAATTTTTCTTATGATGTTTTCATTCTGCAAGAATCACTACACATATGCTGACATTGCTCTTCAGCAGCTCTAAGGAAACGCACATCACTCCTGGTCTCACCGCCCCCTTATAATCTGTCTCCTCATCATCTCTAAAAACTCGAAAAAGATATTCCCTCACTATAAGATCTGCACAGAACCATGGGGAAATGTACAAGTCTCCCTTTTTTATGTCTTAAGGCATGGGGAACCTTTGTGGGTGTAGGGAGGCTTGTCATTTCCCAAAAGCTTTCCTAATTGCACATTAACAATTAATGAACATAAGTCCCTTGTTGATTAAGTTGTTAATTCTCAAAGAGGTTAATATGTAACAATGAAAACTAATATCTAAGTCAAAAACAACTTAAATACCAGTTTTGTTTTTTACGCTGATGGCAAGAAAAACATATTTTTTTAAAGTTTATTGCCCCCCCCCAAGTAACTCCCTAGAGGCCCACTTAATAGGTAATGCCCACAGTGAAAAGTCCTTGTTGATGAATTTCAATTTACTTAGGGAATTAGCTACCACTTTTCTCTTTTAAGTAGATAATGAAATTTACAAAAGTCTGAAAAGTTAAAAAATATTTCAAGTTATATCCTTATAAAACTGGTCACTATAACTTAAATATAGTATATAGTATAAATATAGTATATATAGATAGTATATAATCTATGTCACATGCCAGTTAGCATCATGTCACAATAAAGTCTTATTCCACTGCGTGACTGGATTTTTAATTTCACAGTACCGAATAGTTAAAGTCCATTTTTCACATTTTAAATAATTCCTGAGTAAATGTGTTTGGGGTGGGGGGGAATGCATAAGAATTCATAAGGGAGCAAAACTGAGCCAAGCCATTGCCAACATCAAAATTATTATGTTAAAACCCCAGAGATTATTAGCTTTTTGAGCAAAGTGCTCACTGTCCTCATCTTTGTCTCGCCCAAGGTAGTGATATGGGACACTTAACAGACAGATTCTATCAATTTATCTGAGACAAGCTCAGAGACAGAGTAGAACACCAAGGTTTCTAAAGACATGACACTTTTGAGTGGGTAAGAATGAATGTTGAAGTCATTCTCCAATTGCTTATATAAGAAAAAATTAGACCTATGAATCAATAGAATAGATATCGTACACCCATACAATGACACAGTAGGTAGCTACTTAGAAGAGAATATTTAAAGGTTGTTAAGTATTTGCAAAGATGCCAACACTAAGATAACCCCCTAAAACAAGCTACCTGTTGAGGTTCCACCTGTAAGTAAGATAAGCATCTTGATGGAGTTTGCCCACACTCAGGCAAGAAACAGTAAATTTCCACGGCAGTGACTATATGGCACAGGAACAAACCCTGCTAATGTCAAAATTGGGTGGGCGGGGGGGAAATGGTGTTAAATATTAAATATGGACATTAAGACAAACTTTAAATTTATATTGTTTTGTAAAGCCAGTGGAACACAAGGGTAGAAATCATTTAATGTGATTCCTACCTCAAAACAGCCTAAGATACACTCCTCAGCAACTCTATAAGAAAAGGCTTGCATAATGCATACTGGAAAAATAGTGTTGAACACATGCTGTAAACTTTAAAAGCAGGTTTTTTCATACCTACTGCACCAAGGGTATTTCTTTGGTACCTGCACCATTCACAGGACACCAGTGAGAAGGGGGTGCTGAGGCACCATGATAAAGAGCTGCCTCCAGGCCCTCCTGCTGGGATCTGAACCCTGGCTTCGAGGCTGACATTTGTTAACTGACATTTGGAAATGTCAAAAGGTTAACTTAAGTTAATGTAACAGTTTAGAAAAAATGATATCTTTGAACTAAAGTTGGAAAAATAGTAAAAACATTTTCCGAAAAAGAAGTATATTTAGTCAAGAATTATTTTAAGTAATCAAAACATTGAGGAAACTGAATAGTTTCATTTTCCTACTAAGCCACAAGTCTCTTCAAATCCATTGCTCTCCTTTCCTTTTCGTTCCTTCCAGTCATATTATGGTTAATTTAGAATTGACCTAAAATTAAAATTTTCAAATCTTTGTAATTTCAAAGTTAATTATCAGTTGGGGATTAAGGTTCTTCAGTTTGTGTTTCTTCCTATTCTACCCAGCTTATTAATATTATCTCCACCAGAGGGCATGCAAAAGAAAGATGAAGTTATAAAACATAACGTTGATAACCTGTTAGGTTCTAGAGACACTTGAGCAGAGTTAAATCCTTCTAGTAACTATGATACCAAGTCATAGAACTTTATGCAGGAGTTGATTTGCTCCAGCTGCCTTTTCAGATAATTTCTGATTTTTTTTCTTTTATAAATTAAGTTTTCATTTTTGGTTTTTAAAAAAACCTTTAAATAGCACTAACATTAAGGATTCTTTCAGTCTTCTCCATGCGAAGTAGCATTGGATAAAACACAGCGAAAAGGTAGCAAATACATTCATTATTCATTTATTGAATAAACTGAGTTCCAACCACATGCCAGGCACATCACAGGGATTCAGCACTAAACAAAAGTCCCCCTTTTCCTGGAGCTTTTATAATTGTCAAAGAGGCAGATAATAAAGTAAATAAATAAATAGATAAATTCAAGGACAGATAGTTATGATACAGGAAATAAAAACTTTAAGAAGGTAGAGGGTGACAAGGATGGCTATTTTAAAATAAATTAATCTAAGACCTGAATGAAATGAGGGTCTAAGTCATGTCTTAAAGGGGGGTGGAGGCAAGCACTGCTGGCAGAGGAGGCAGTAAATGCAAAGGCCCTGTGGCAAAAACTAACTTGCAAGCTGAGTTAATGGTGAGTTTGGAGGGGAATGAGCAAGACAGGGCAGAGCAGATGAGATGGGGAAATCAGCAGGAGTCCAACCATGTGATTATGCAGACTTCCTCACCATGGTAAAAATTTCAGATTTTACCTAACAGTAATGGGTTCTGAGAGCTATTATCTGATTTAACGTACATACTGGCTGCAGTGGAACAGAGTGGAAGGAGAGAGCAGTTAAGAGTCTACTGCAGTAGGCCAGACCAGCAAAGAAGGTGACTTGACACAAGGGTGGTGGCAGTAGCGATGCTAAGAGACAGCTAAATTTGGAATAATTTTGAAGTTGGAGCCTGTAATACTTGCCAATGGAAGAAAAGATGTAAGATGAGTGAAACAGGAATTGGGGGTAACTATTAGGATTTTCTAGTCTGAGCAATTGGAAAGATGCTGGTACTATTCACTCAGTTGGAGAATAAGATACCAGAGCCAGTGGGACAGGATGAAAATCAAGGTGAGTATCCCAGAAGCCAAAGGGGGAAAATATTTTACCAAGGAAGCAATTTTCTATCATCTGTGTCATATATGGCTGAGAGACCCAGTTTGGTATATCATCAATGCTTACACGGTGTAGGAAGGTTTAAGTCTCTCTGGAGTGGGTTCAGAAGATACAAGATCAGAAATTAAGGAGTAGGAACAGTCTACACAAAATCTTTCAAAGATTGTTTTTAATACAGAATAGCATTATTATATTTTGAGGTATTAGTTTTAATTTTTCATTTAAAAAAATTTCAAACTTAAAGCTGAAAAGAGTAGTAACCTTACTCCCTTCACTTAGATTCCTCAATTCTTAACAATTCACATTTGTTGTACAACTTTATATGTATGTAATGGTTATTACTGCTTATCCATTTGGGAGTAAGATGAAAATATTTTAACTTTTTAACTACAAAATAACTTATCATGTATCATCTAAGAACAAGGAAACTCTTATATAACCACAATTTAAAAAATCATCAAATTAGCATTGGTGAAATGCTATTATTTAATATTCAGTACATGTTCAGATTTTGCCCATGTCCCAATCATATTCAGAGAGCAATGATTTTTCCCCCCAATCCAAGATCCAATGCAGAATTGTGCGCTGCACTTAACTGTCAGGTCACTTGAACAGTCCTTTAATCTGGAACAATTCCTTGGCCTTTGTCTTTCATGACATTAACATAAATATAAGCCAGTTACTTTGTAGAATATTCCTCAGTGAAGGCTCCCTCCCAAGTGTCTTCCTGATTATATTTTGGTGATGCATTTTGTAAATACCACAGAGAAGTCATGAGGCTCTAGTTCAAGCACATCAAAAAGAACACCCACTATTGGTGATGTTAACTTTGATCACTGGCTTGACGTGGTGTCTGCCAGATTTCTCTACTGTGAAAAATGCCTGATTTCCCCTTGATCATTACTCTCCAGAGAGATCACTGGAAACTGTATTAAAATCCTTTCCCCCATCACACTTTCTCCATTAGTAACACTTGCCTGAATCAAATTACCATGATGACTGCAAACTGATGACTCTTTTGAGTCTATAACTACTATATTTTTATCAGAAGCTTATTTAGAATAGCTTTTCCCTTTTCCTTAATTTTTATTATGGGTTTGTGCATTTTCATTGTATTACATGAGTTATAACCCATTACTCTAATTATTTGTTTTGATTATTTCTCCAGATTTTTCTGTTCCAGTTAATTCCTTTGTCCTTTTGACATGCCCCATCATTTTTGGGGACCACTTCTTTACCACTTCTTGTATCACTTTACTTGTGATACAAGATAACCCAGGCTCACCTTGTATTTTTCTTGTCTCAACCTTGGAACCAGCCAGTTAGATATGGATACTAGTTGAGCTCACTGCTACCAGGATGCCATTGGCTTTGAAGCCCTTTCATCAGTCAGCAAGGAACTATATGTATAATTACAAATTCATATTGATAACTCTAATTCCATTCTAACACATGAACTCTTGCTGCCTTCTCTCATTTCATATTTTTATTTTCCTTCTTTCACAGTGAAAACCCTAGTTCCCAAAACATCAGTGATTTTACTCATGTGTTCAGTCCTGTAAAATACACACAGTATAGATTCAAGAATTGTTCTTTACCAACACAATTGAAAGTACTACACAAAGTTCAAGACTGTGGGTGGGGGTAGGCAGCTGGAAGCAGTTCTTTTTATCTTTAGAATAAGGGCATTATATCCGAAAGGATACATGCACCCGTATGTTCACTGCAGCACTATTCACAATAGCAAAGGTATGGAACCAACCCTGATGTCCAAAAATAGATGATTGGATCCAGAAGATGTGGTACATATACACAATGGAGTACTATTCAGCATTCAAAGAAGATAAACACATGCAATTCGCAGCGACATGGATGGAATTAGAGGGAATCATACTCAGTGAAATAAGCCAGAAAGAAAAAGAAAAATATCGAATGGTTTCACTTATAACAGGACTATAGGGAGGCCGGGTGGGGGAGAGACACTCAGCGGTGGGGGGGGGGGGGGGGGGGGGGGGAGGGGAGGATAAGGGAACAAAATGGAAGAGAGGAGAATACAGGGGACCATGGAGATGGATCACGGGTGAATTGGTGGTGGGCTGCCCAAGGGGAATACAAAATGTAAAAGACATAAATAACAATAATAAAAAAAAAAAGAATAAGGGCATTATAGTCAAAGTCCTGTATTAAAAACTTACTTGGATTCATTTATTTTTTTCTTCTGAGAGTTTCTCTATTTCACTGAAATAGAGCTAGTTCATTTGCTGCTACTTTATTCAATCCTGTTGATTTTATTTTTATCAGATAACACATTAACAAATTTCCAAAACTCAAAACTACAGATCTTCCTTAGTAGGGCTATAACCAGATAAGCCTATTGTGAGTAGAAAATGGATCTGATATACTTCGTCAACCAAACATCAGAGCTTGGCCTGTCCTATCTTCAACGTCTCTGAATCACTGACATTTGCCTACAGTTGGGCAAAATCACCTGACACAGTTTATTTTATAACAGTGTTGAATAGCTCATATAATTTATCAAATACCATACTGCAAGTGAAAAACAGTCTGTATTGCTTATTTATCTTCCTGCTTGCATGGCTGACTGGGAGCTGTAGATCTCTTCCCAGCATCATCAGGGAGTGTGGCCTCCACACTAGCCTGGGAAAAGATCAAAATTCAAAATACGGTTCCTACAGAATAAGTATGGATTGGCACTAGGGTGAAATTTAAAAATCATAAGTTAAACCATAGAAAGTCAGGGGCTGTCTGTGTAAAACAGGTACCACCAGGGCGGTGCCACCATCTCCACCATACCTTTTACTCGGTTCCTACTCACCCATTAGAGGTAACTAGTTTCTTGCTATCTCTCCGGTATTTATTTTTGTTCCATCAAATTATGCTTTCTTAAGGCAGAACAGAACCATGGTGCAGTCACTGAAGCAGACACCAGATTAAGAAAGAATTTTAAGAGGGAAGACATCTCCCTTCATATGTTTGTATAATAACAGAATGTATAAGAACATAAATGATTTCACAGAAATGGCCAATTGAAGATGCAGCAGGGCAGGGATAATTGCAGGAGGAAATAGCTATCAAAATACTTTGTTTTCATTTGAGGAACATCAAAGGGTTCTCATATCCTAAAACAGGTTGCCATTCTGTTCATAACCTTTCAATTAGTTATGTTTATGGGTCTAGACAACCCACAATAAAATGGGGCTATTATTTTGGAAGGATAATTAAGCTATTACTACATGTTAAGGTCAACAAGGGAAATTCTGTTCCAGAGAAGGGGAGATTTTAAATTTTGAGCGAGACATGTAGTCAGGAATGAGGTGGAAGAATGGCTGATGTGAGCATCTGTATGATAATGTGGATGAATAGTAATGATCATGCTAGGAAACACACTCACGTCTTTGGCAAGTCTGGGAAATTTTATAAATATGCTACTGAGTAGTTGAGGGTCATTCCTCATGCTCTGGCCCTAAGTCGATGTGACACAGAAGAAAGAACATGGACTCTGTCAGAGACAGAGAGGTCTGGCCTTGAATCCCAGCTGAATCACTTAACAGCTTAGTGACCACGGGCAAGTTACTTAATATCTCAGAGGCAGAGTTTCCTTACCTATAGAACTGGATAATGTCTCCTTTGGTAAGTTAATGTGATATGTGAATAGAATAAAATATAGTATTACCTCTGGCCCAGAACAGATGTTGAATAAATGCAGATTAAACTAATTTAACAAGGTAAAGAAACTGACACAGTTAGCGTACTTCAAAAATGTGCCTGAAAGAAATCAGAAAAATCACATCATCTCAAGCAATATTTGGTAAGGGCAGAAAAATGTACAACACTTAGTTCCAATTCTCAATTTTCAAAATGTCCCACAGCCTATTTTTAAAACACGAAAGTATGTGCTAACATAATAAAGCACAAAGAATTGTAAAGAAAGAATTCTGGAGAGAAGATGATCAAATGGTACAGACTTCTAGTTATGAGTAAGTTTCAGGGATAAAGCTTGATGACTATGATGAATTGTACTGTATTGTATACTTGAAAGTTGATGAGAATAGACCTTAAATGTCTTTATCAAACACACACACGTAATTATGTTAGGCTATGGATGTATCAACTAACTTTATTGCGGTAATCATTTTTTAAAAAAAAGTGTATCAAATCATCACAAGGTACACCTTAAACTTACACAGTGTTCTATATCAATTATATTGCAATAAAGCTGGAAAAAGAAGAAACAATTCTACAGTTTAACAAAGATCAATGACTCAGAATAACCTCCTCCTAAATGTCTACTGCTCACAAAGAGATGAACGGAAGCATATCACAAGCCACATTAATCAATTTTATAATTTTTTAAATGTGTATACGCAAGAGTTGACAGTGCTCAACAAAATTATATTTTACAAGTTTCTGTTTCAAATTCACCTACAAAGCAAAATACAACATGGATATTTTTTAAACGATCTTTGACCAAATACTGAAATATACAATAAACTTTCAGAATCTAAGATCAGTAATAACCCAAAGTCCATCAGTTATGTCTTAAAAGGTGCAATGGCAGAGAAACTCAAAGTGTACAATTTCATGTGTACAGTCGTTTTGCTTGTCGACTAGAAGTGACTTCCCATTCATCTTAGATAAGCGGTGTGGCTCTATCTCTGTTCCTTAAGATGAATTTAAAAGTCACAATCTCAGTTTGCAAGACTACGATGGACTGATAATAAAGCGTTCTAATCAACAATTAAACAACTAACGTCTTAAGAAAACTTGCCAATAGCGTGCTAATCCACAGGCCCATCAATATTGCCCATTCCCAAAAGGAAAAAAGATGTAACGGCATCCTTCACTAAATGAGAAAGGGAAGGAGTAGGAGAAAAGAGAAGAAAAATAAAAAAGCACTGCTTCTATAAACAAATGAGTCTGTTTTTAAACTTTTGGCTCTCCAAACTCCCTTTACCAAATAGCAATAAATACCAAAGTAAGAGGCAATCGTTCATGTTTTGAAGCAGAAAGGGAATGTGAAAAGGAAAAATTTTATCACGAACTGAACTTACAAGTTTTCAAAATTCATTAACGCCCACCCTCACCCCAACTCCAATGCTGGGCATATCACTTCCAAAATACATTTACCACGAAACCACTGGACTCGTTTTCAGCACTCAGTGGGGAAACTTTTATGAGTTTTCCCAACGCTCTCCACCCAATAACCCTTCAGAGCAGTACAGAATAACCGCTATTTTCGAGGACGCGCTCTGAGTCCCTCGGAGAAGCTTTGGGGCATCTGGATGAATCGGGGGAGCTGGGTACCCGGGACTACCGACTGCCCCCTTGCTTTCCAGAGCGCGCGATCCGAGCAGCCCAGGAAGTACCCGAGACCGCGGTCGAGTGGCCGGTCACCGCACTGGATCAGAGGCGTACCCGCCCTGTCGTCCGGGGTAGGGTCAGGCGCCCAGTGTTCCAGACGCGGAGGCAGAGGAGATCCGATCGGTGCCGCGCCGCCACCAGGGCCGGGTTCCGTCGGGGAGGCTCGGCTGCGCCTCACGCCCCCTGTGGGAGGCCCGGGATCCCCCCGTGGGGCGCAACGAGTAGCAGCCCCTCGCGTGCTCGTCGCTTACCTGGTGAGAGCTCCGGCCCGCGCCGACCGGACGCTGCCAGGGTCTGCTGGGCTCTCAGCAGCCCCTCGCCTGCAGAGCCAGCTTGCAGATCGCAACGCAACGCCGCCGAGCCGAGCGCCGCCGAGAGTCGCCGGCCACACCCAGACCCGCGCCGCCCAGCAGCCAAGTCCGCGGCGCGCCAAGGCCGGGGCGGGGACGTGGCTCGAGGCGCGAGGCACGAGGCGCGAGGCGCGCGGCTCCTGCGGGGACGCGCTGCGGGCTCGCGCAGATTTTGGAGCGCGCGCGGCCCAGGCGAGGGGCGGGGGGCGAAGGGAGGGGGAGCCGCGCGCAGCTTCTGCTTCCTATTTTCTTTCTGGTTTCCTGCTAGAAGAAAAAGAAAAACGTTAATTCCCAGGCAGTTTCGTTTTCTTGTCTGCCTAGCGGCTGGACGCCGTGGCACACTTCTGAGCAGCGCCCAAGCGGTGTGGCCAGTTTCCTTCCTTGGCACCCCACACGCCACAGCTTGTTCGTAGGCATAATAGGGGGGCTAACTTAGAGAACCCCAAGGTCCGTCTAGGTTTAACACTCTGGAATTTTTAATGGTCGAAAATAAACCAGAGTCATACACGATTGCGGTGCAACCCCAGCTGTATCACTGCTAGTTTTCTGGTTGAGTACCGTCTCATGATCTCAGTTTTGTCATCGGCAAAATAGGGATATTGATAGCTCCCTTAAAAAGATGCTAAAACGTTTTGCAGAGCTTGCCTCTAAAGGAATGATCAATACTTGGCAGTTACTATTACTTTTGTCATTGATGAAACCGGAAGGCCTTCCGAATAACCCGATCAGTCGCTCATCTCTGCAGACGTTAAAAATCTTAAGCGTCTCAACCAACTTTTTCGCATTTCTCTGGGTGTTTTATGTTTAAAATATCTTAAAATAAATGCATCTACTCAATTTGTTTCCTCTGAAGTCTGTACCCACCAGGGAGCAGTTTTCTTCTCCCCACCCCCCATCTTTCTTCTGAGTTAATTCCAGTTTGACAGACTGTTGCTATAGCATTCCTTCTCTGACGTCAAACAATTTAAAGAAACAGCCCTGGGTAACAAAAACTGCAGAGGAGTTCTTTGTGGAGTTTCTGTGCTGGAGAAAGGTTTGAACAATATCAGAAGAGAACTTTAACACCTCCGCATCTTCCATTGCTGCTGCTGCTGCTGCTGCTGCTGCTCCTGCTTCCCACTATCAACCTGGAATAAATCTCTGAGAACCTTTGAAGAGATGATGCCATGGTAAACACTCCCTGATCGCGACTGTGGAGAAAATGGAACCGTTTTGTATAAAAGCCAGACCGTGACAAAAATGGAAACTGTTGTGGTGCAAGAATGATGAGACTATAGGTGCCCCCTCCTTTTCATTTCCCTAATTTTGGGTGCCCTTTTTCATTAAAAAGAGAAGAGCAGTGTCAGAAAAGTTTGGTTTGCATCAGTAACTGTTTAAATAATTAAATTCTGAACTCTATCATTGTCATTTTTGGGAGAAAGCAAAAGGAAATTGTTATTCAAAGAGCATCTATTGTGTACCAGGTTCTCTGCTTTCTTATGCTGTACTTAATTATCATATTCACCTTATAATATACTGTTTTACACATAAGGAAACTGAGGCTCGGGGAGATGAAGTAATTTACCTAGAGTTAGATATTGGATGGCAGAGCCTTATTTGGAATCCAGATTGAACTGACGCTAATGTCCACTTTCTTTAGGTTCTTTTATACCTTGTTCTTGTGCACTGCCAGCGATACTCTAGGGCTGTGAGAGCTGGCTGGGTAAAGATGATTAGTTGAAGAAGTTGCCGATATTCAGGAAAACCCAGGGAAAGTACTGAGATATCGATTCCAGAAAAAAAAAAAATTAGGGGAAATACAAACCAACAGCTCCTAAACACAAAGACCTAAAAAGAAGTAATAAAAATTTTATTGACCATTATTTGAAAATAAATTGCACAAAAGCATAACTTCAACCTTCCTGAAAATTTGTTGTGGACAGATAAAATGTTAGAAGAATAAAATACAGATGCAAAAAAAAAAAGTGAGTTTACTTATGCCTGGAATGAGTCCACTTCCAATATTATGTTTCTATTTTGACACATCAGATGCAAATTTTTCTGAAAAGACCACTTCCTTATGAAAGGATAACCCTGGTATTGCAAAGCTCAAAGTGGAGCTGATGAAAAAAATTTAATTAAAAGTAATAATTTCCTAAGAGCATAGTAATGGGTGTAACTACTAAGCAATTCGTAATTTTTCAAATGATAATGTCACATGTAATTCATGGGGGAGAGGGAAAGAGGAAAGAAGAGAGGAGGGAGAGAGCAAGAAATGCAATTAATATTTTTAAAGCTGCTTGGTTTGTGTAGACAGTTGTAGGTGAGGTAACCTACTACTAAAGATTAAACCCGGTATTCTTGTGTTTGAGTGCCACTAGCCAATAATTTCTAATTTCAGGTTCATGTTCTCAAGTCCTACCCCATTAAAAAAAAGATGATATGCACCCAGCTAGAGAATCGTTGAAGATAAAATCCCTATTTGTTTCATCTTTGTGTCCCCCTAAGTGTTTAATATAATACTTTGCATATACATATATAATATATACTTTGCATATATAATACTTTGCATAATACAAAGAAGTGAATGAATGAATGAATGAGTACACTTGGCTACTGGCTTTACTCAAATAAGCTTCATACCTTACCCCGTCTCTATACTCAGCATCACAGAAAGGGGAGAGTGATCATTATTTTCTGTGAATTTAGTTGCAGTTGCAGTAGGGTGTTTTGCTCCCTTATGATCAAATTCAGAGAAGCTCTGCTCCCGGTTCTATATTGGACAGCTCTGAATCCTGTTCTTAGTAAACTACCCAATGAGTCACAGAGACTTAGATTTGTAACCTTTGCTTTTCAATTGTACTCTAGGAATGGTCTGTTCTGTTTTGTTTTTTTTTTCTGAACCTACTTTACTGTCAGATAATGCCAAGTGCATTATAAAGAACAGTTATCAAATGTGCAATATTTCAATACTACCCCACTGTATGTGTTGTATGCATTCCAATTCTATTGTAATCAGGACAAGGACAAGTTATAGTCACACATTGGAACTAAAGTAATGGGGTTTTGTCCAACTCTAAGAAAATCTTAAAATATTAAGTGAAACTTGTATAATAGCCTTTGCAGCTGAGTTTCCCAGGGATGTGGGAAATTATTCCTTAATAGATTCTATGAGAAGTTTACATGTTATTTCTGACATCCTTGTGACAGAGCAGACAAGTCTAAAGTCTTTCCTATTGCTAATGCATTTTGATATCAAATCTTCTCACAGTTTATATTTTGAGGCAGCCTTTGCTGTATTCTTCTGACACACCTGACACAAATATGTTTTAGCTCTGGCACCTCTCTACTCTGGTTCTCTAATGGCAATTTGGAGGTATTGTTCATGTGCATATCAGTAGCCTGAGGAGAGCACTGTACTTAACTGATTGTGCCTGTCATAGACAAGGAAGGGGGAACTAGAAACATCCAGCAGATATTTGCTGTGGTATGTCCTGCAGTTTAAGTCTCTAGATTCTGTTGTTGAGAAAAGATACACCATGTGAAAAGAATACTAAACTGCATGGCAGAAGACTTGAATTAGAATTTTTACTCTGGAACTAAATATCTGTAATATCTGTGTGATTTTGAGCAGATCACAACCACCTGCATTCTGTTTTGTTCAATATATATTTTTCAAAGTGGCTGGTCCGGGGCTTCCCTGGTGGAGCAGCGGTTGAGCGCTGCGCTGTGGAGCTGTCAGAAGCGAGCGATGCGAGTTCGATGCCCGGCCGGGGAGAATCCCACATGGTGTGGCAGACCTCTCCTGCCTTGCCTGCTGCTCCCCTCAGCAGTGTATTTCTGATCTGCCCGTTCTGCTCCCCACTCTGTCTCTGGTGAACCCTCTCGCCGCCCCACGCCTCTGTACTGTACCCCAGCTTGTATAAATAAATCTTCAAAAAAAAAAAGTGGCTGGTCCATTTTTCATTCTCACTGGCAATGTATGGGAGTTCCCATTGTTCTGAGTCCTTGTCAGTATTGTCAGTCTTTTAAAAAAATTTATTTTATTTTTATTTTTTTAAAAAGATTTTATTTTATTTATACATACAAGCTGGGGTACAGGCCAGAGGCGTGGGGCGGCGAGAGGGTTCACCAGAGACAGGGTGGGGAGCAGAACAGGCAGATCAGAGGTACACTGCTGAGGGGAGCAGCGGGCGAGGCAGGAGGGGTCCGCCGCACCATGTGGGGCTCTCCCTGGCCAGGCGTCGAACTCGCGTCGCCACTGCCAACAGCTCCACAGCGCAGCGCTCAACTGCTGCGCCACTGGGGAGGCCCTTTTTAAAAATTTTAATCATTCAAATAGGTATATAGGGGTATCTCACTTGACTTTGTATCTTCTTCACACACCATGTTATCACCTGCCTTTTCTTATCCCAATCTAGTTGGTGCATTTCTGTCAAATTAATTTTCCTAAAACACTGCTTTGATTAGATCCCTTTTTGATACAAAGTACCTACAATGGCTTCTAATTATTTATTGAATTATGGCATTGACTGAATTGCATATGTCTGCTTTGCCCTGGGCATGCAGGCCTTCTACATAATCTGGCTCCCACCAACCTTTCCAGCTTCATCTTTTACTGATCCTAGTTTTCAGTCCACCTAGTGCTTTTTCCTCTTCTGGGGGTAGGTTCCTTGCCTTCTCAACTTTGTCCAGTTCCCAAACTAACCCCTTTGTCTTTTCTTCTGTATTTCTCAAGAAAGAAGACCTTGAGGGGACTGTCCTTTTCCCTTTGACATGTCCTTTGTCCTTGTGCCTCGAGTACCTCCCTGCAATACCATGCATTCTATCCCACACACTTTATCTAGGCTTTTGGGACATTCTTCTCGGGCAGGTCAGTAAACCAGAACCCTGTGGGGTAACCAGCTAGGGAATGAATCTCTTATTTGTAGAGACCAATAACTTTCCAAGTGATTCTATCAGCACCCTCTCCCTCGGAGAGGGAAGGGGAGCTAAGGTAGGGTGCTAACCTTTCCTTTAATGCTGCATTCCCCTCAGGGGACATTTCCTTTCCAAACCTGTTTCCCCTTTAACTAGTGTCTGAACACTAGAAGGCAAAGAGCGACTATACAGTAATGATATTATCTTCTGCCTGTCTTAGCAGTTCTCTGAGAAATTTTTGAAACATTTCTGAGATTTGAGTTTAATGATATGGTAATTTTTTCAAATAACTTTCCAATAAAGCATGAAGAGCTCTGGTAGCTGTCAACAGTGTCTCTTCACTTTGGCAATGAAAGCTGAGAATGAATGATTTAATAACATTAATAATTTCCTGATGGAAACAATTGCTTTGGTCTGATACCAAGGCACTTAGCCTGGACTTCAGACTCCACTTAGGAGGTAGTAAGAGATGAGAAGGAGACATGTGAATCAGTTATTACTCTAAACGTTTTTATTTGGTGGCAGAAGCACCTTTCTCAGACTCAGTAACAACAAACATCAGTGAAGTAGTTCTTTGGAACAAACCTCTAAGATTAAGGGAATGATGTTGGATGCCTCTGCTTGCCCCACTGATTTAAGAGAAAAAAGAATCATTTTTCAGACTTCCTTAACCATCTTCTCTGAGTGAACCAGGAATCCAAACATGTTTCCAAAAGCCCATATAAATTCAGAGAAAATCAAGTGAAATTGTCAATGATAGCAAAATCAAATCAGGTCAAGTGAATGATTTTTTAAAGTTATATTCTACATAACTTCCCTCTTGTATAATTATGCCCTTAATCACAGTGTCTAAAGCATAATACATTATTTTGTATGATCTGGAGGTCTATAATTACTTGTCTATATTATGCCAAAACCCTACTCATGTGCACTATCATTACCATATCTAGTCTCCTCCAGCACCTGTACACAGTAGGCACTCACCAGTATTTGTTCAGTGAATGATGAATGAATGCAGACATTGCTGCAAGCACTGTTCATTCATTCACTCATATTTAGTGTGCTCTCAGACAAGAAGATATATTCATAGCTATTTAAGAATAAATAGAATTAAACTAACAAAATGCTTGATTAATGCTCTTAGGAGTGAGGCATCTGCTAGCAGAAGTGGTCAAGTTGGGGTGGAAGTAGGACACACGTTGTAAGCCTTTTCCATCATTCTGAGGTAGTAATTGAGCTCTGAGCTGTCTTCTCAGCTTAATTTCCTTGTGATCTTCTTTTTTGTTCTTAATGTGTGTGGGGAAGGGGGAGGCTGTTCTAACACTTTACCATCTAAATGACAACAGCTAACAAACACTTCTGGAACAATTTACTCTCCTTAGGGACTGAAGATGGGAGAAAACTACTGGACAGAAGCCTGTTTCTGTTCCTACAGTGTGTGCCGAATACTTCTAATGGGTCTGATTACCATCATCTGTTTTTAAATGCTTTGCAGGAAAGCCCAGCCCTTTGAATTTGAACCATAATATTAGGAAGGAAATGATGGTTTCAACATGAACTGCCTCTTTCCTTTTTTAAAGTACTGCTGGGGGGAAAAATCAAAATTAAGAAAATATGCTCTAGGTACAGGGTAGCGTTAAGACTTTTTCTAATAGAAACAATCTTCTTTGGAACACACATCCTATTTTATTATTTCTCTGTGATGTATTTTAGGATTAATATATATTGAATATTTAGGAGTAAGCACTTGGTATTATTTACCTCATTTACTATCCACAACAGATTTATTTATAAGGAAATATTATTATTCCCATTGTGCAAAAGAGGAGGTTTAGACTCAGAAAGTGGATAATCTTCCTCAAGGTCTTGAGGTAATGCCAGGAGGGGGATGTAGGAAGTTCAGGGCTCATCTTTCTTACTTCCTCCTTACCTCCTTCCCCATTCCCCACCATTTCCTCTCCAACTACCCCAGTAACTATAACCTAAGGAAAAGGTTATGCAAATATTATTCTTTCAATCATGTCCCTCCTTCAGCAAATCTAGCCTTAGAGACTTTCCTCCAGAAAATCCAATAATATGGCATTGACATATAGAACCAAAACTTTCCCAACCAATACCTGGGTGTGTTTCCGCACAGGCCCTTAGGCGCCTACCTTGCAGCAGTACCACAACTGCTTTCACTTAGGATTCATTTTGAATGCTGTATCTCTGATGTCAGTCTGGAAAGGTGTTGGATTCAGAGAGTGGGGTCCTTGGGTTACCTTTGAAACAAGTTTCATCAGAGCTCCCCTTTTAGCGGCACATGGTGAGTTTTACAAGGAAAGTTTCGACATGAGGCAGATATTTAGTTATGTTCAAAAGGGCGGGTTTATTATAAAAGGGAAGGGAAGTAAAAGACATTGCACAGACACAAGTGGGCAGAAAAAGCTGCCCCAGAAAGGAACAGGTTTGTTAAAAGAGAAGCCTGCATCTTCACAGGCGGGCAGAGGAGCTGCTGCCTCTTGCCAGCGCAGAAAGTGCAGGGGTATGGTCTTCTCTTTGGGATGGATTCATTCCTTTGTGGGATTGGTAACTGCTGTTAAATAACTTTTTTTTTCTAGGACTGGCGCCTAAGGATTTTTTTTTTTTAATACATTTGGTTTGAATAGTTGCATTTGGAAGGATAGGTGATTCTTTTACAATGGCCCTCAAACTCCATAGCCCCACCTGGTCTGCACCTCAGTCTGTGCCTCTAGATACTTGACTACAGAGTTTGTTTAATGAGCATGTTAATCTTTTCTACCCCTGCCTCCAGCTTCTGGCCTTGTGTGAGCCAGTTGCTGGTCTTGTGATGCTCCCTTCTCAAATTTTCTACTCTTCCCTCCATCATTTCCACCTCATAAATAAAATCAAGCAGATGAAAAATTTAACCACCCCACCCTCACCCAAGGTGCCCCAACACTTATCCAAATCCCAGAGATGTCACAAATTTTTTTCAATCTGGCAACTTCAATTTCTCAGTTACTCTCTTATGCCTCCCCTAGCTCCCCACAATTAGGATAGCTACATATTGTTCTTCCTGTTTTGCTTTCACTAAAATATACTTGAGCTCTTCCTGTGTGTCAGATGGATTGCTTAGGTTCAAAGTTTTGAATCAGAATGATATTAATCCTATTTTACCCGCAAAGTGCTATTATTGTTTATTACAGGTATTTGTACTGTTCCATCGAACTTCCTGATAATTTCATGGACTTTCTCATTGCAAATGAGTCAGTCTTTTGGAATTTGCATCTACTTGAGTAATAAATAGTTTGCTTCATTTGCAAATCTCATGTTTTTCAAAGAAAATTCTAGCCCAATTTTTAAAATTAAAAAAATTCTGATTAATTTTTGCCCAAACCCAGAATTCAGTGAACTAGTCTTTACATTATCGGCATGATACAAAGATAGGTGTATTTTTTTTGTAGAGCTTGACCCTGCGGCAGCTGCACAAGTCTCTGCAAGAAGGTTCCTCTTCTTCAGTGACAATGAGTCAGATTTGTATTAACTCAGAAATGAATTTAAGAGAAAAAAACACTCTGTCATCTAATGAGTAACTATTTCATTTTGGCTTCGTTGATAAAGCAGTAGCTCTAAAAATAAAACTTACTGTAGATTTGTTCTTTTTTCTTCGTATTACAAAAAACAAAACCTTTAAAACTGACTTCAAGTATCGCTATGTCCAAAGAATTTCTTGGTTTGGTGATGACGTGCTAATTGTTTGGGTCCACAAATGAGCTGAAATGTAAATGTCAAGGAAGTTTAAATGTCCCCAATTTAATTATTTTCCATGAAGTCAGACCTACTTGTTTTTCTGCCCATACTGACTATGATTACCTAATAAATCTATCTTCTAGACCAACTAAAAATATAACAAATTCAGGTCTTTTTCTTCCTTGATCTATAGCTATCACAGCATTTTGCACATTTCACTGGTGTTTATTAAACTTTGCCTTTTATTGAAGTTATTTATTTAATTGTATAAAAAGTGATTGTATAATAAGAATCTTAAAGACATACACCAAATCTGACCTATCTTTATATCCCTCATGGCACCAAACAGAACTCTCCCTGCAATATATTACTGTCAGATTTATCTTCCTAAAATTCAGGTGTGCTTAAGTGACATCTTAAATAAGAATCTACAACAATTTCTCACTGCTTATTGAATTATATGCTCCTGCCTCACCTGGCAGGTTTAGCTTTTTGCTTTTAATTATCTGGCCTTAACTTCTCCTTTCCACATTATCTCTATGGTATTTTCTATTGAAAGAAACTTGGCTCTTCCTACTTCTGAGAAGAGATCTTGGGATTTCCCATTTTTATTATGCTGTTCTCACCAGCTAGCGTGACATGGACAGAGACAGATCCACCAAGCCATGCCTGAGCTCCCTGTTTCTGTAGCACACGTACATTTGTCACTACTGTCTGCTCTGACTTGAATCATAATCATCTGTGTGCTTGTTTTCTCTTGTATTTGAGAATAAACACAGCATATTTGAAAGAATATGAGCTACAAATTCGGAAAAAGTCTAAGTTTATACATTGTTATCATTTATGGACTGTAACTTTGAACAAACAACATCTTTCTAAGCCTTTTTTTGTTTTCCCATTATACCATTTTATTTTAAAGATAACCATTTAATTTTGACACTAAACCCTCCTGACCTTTTTTTTAATCTATAGAAAAGTCATTGATTCACTTCCCCTCTGTCTTCTGCTTTGAATTATCACAAGATTATTTACAGTTAAAAAAAAAAGTAAGTAAAAAGATTATTTCTACCTAATTCAACCCCATTTGTAAACACCAAAAAAAAAAAAAAAGTGATAAAGATGGAAGGGAATAAGCAAAAGCTAATAGAAATCTTTCCCTGAATGTCTAGGAAGAATTGAAGAAAAATGTGTTAAAAGTATTTGACAGAGAGAAAAAAGCAGAGTGACAGATTTTTTCTTCATTTTTCTCAGAGGAGTTTTATCAATAGTCTGTACATTGACTGTGTTTTGGAGCAATATCTGCAGTTCCTCAAAGTAACAAAATCCATAGAAATAAAAAAAGAAGTCAAGCTTTTTTGAATTCATTCCTCCTCCACTATGTCTTTCAGAAATAAGTCATTGAGAAGAAACAGTGCTTTCCAGCAAACATAGGGAGACTAGTTATCTTATTGCCAATTTATCATACTTCCCTTGAACAATTTTCTGAAATAGATTTCCATTGCTTCTGCAAAAGAGGAAAAGAATTAATGTGTACATGAGTAATAATAGTGAAAATAAGAAAGCTAGGTATTATTTTAAGCCTGTTAAGTAATTGGTACCACAAAACAATTGTCTTTCTTAACCTTGTTACTCAGAGTGTTCCATGGAACTGGCTACAAATTGTAACCCCTGAAGAATCATAACCCCTGCTTCTGAACCTACAGAGTAGAATCTGCACTTTCTAAGGTCCTCTGGGTAATTCATATGCACATTAAAGTTTTAGACACACTGATGAATAGTCATTTTCATGAGTATCCTAAGATCCTTAACAATAGGGAATCATTTTTTCCTCTTTTTACTTCAGTTGTAGTTATTTGGGGTTCTTTAATATGCAGTATTAATTTGCACTAGTATGGTCCTGGCAAATGCAAACCCATATTCATATTCACATGGTTGCAAGAAGGTTCAGAAAGTGCTGGCATCTTAGCCACTTTGACTGTACTCAGGTCAGGGAACGATGGCCTATAATTAGAAGTTCTTTTCTATCACCTATACTGACCTTTTATGGTGAATTAGTATTAGTCTCATGTAAAATATCTGTGGAATGGACAGGTGAAAATAGAAGTTGAGAAGGAAAATGGAGAGATCACAGCTGGCAGAATTTCAAATTCAGGTGAATATTTGTTAGCGTACTTTTTGTGCGGAACAGTTTGGCGATATGTATTAAGAACACTGAAACTCCTGAATAAATAAGGATGTAAACAAAGATTAATGAATGAGAAACTTGTATGTCATCTCTTTCAGTGAAAAATTATAACTGAGATACTTGACATAATAATGTGATAATTAACTAAATTATGATATAGCCGCATAATGGAATAATATGCAGCCAATAAAATCTCATTTTTCATTTGGGAAAGCTTCACAATATACTACATATAAAGGTAAGCTTACCAAATAGAAATGGATGATTCAAATTTTATACAAAAATATTTACATACAGAAAAAAACTAAACAGAAATATATTACAATATCAGCAGTAGTTATTGCTCAGTTTTATATTATAAGAAATTGTTTATGATTTTTCATATTTACTGAATGTTTCATAATAAATTTTATATTTTTATCATTAGGAGAAAATTTTAAGCATGGAAAATGTACATATAATTTATACTTTTTAAAAAAAGATTTGTTTATTTATGCAAACAAGAACTGGGGTATAGGCCAGTGGTGTGGGGGGGGGGTCGGGGGGGTGAGAGGATTCACCAGAGACAGAGTGGAGAGCAGAACAGGCAGATCTACTGAAATACACTGCTGAGGGGAGCAGTGGGTCAGACAGGAGAGGTCTGCTGCACCATGTGGGTTAACTCCCTGGCCAGGGATCAAAATCATACTGCAGTGGCTGGTGATAGCTTGATAGTACTGTGTTTTTAACCCCTGGGCCACCAGGGAGGCCCTATAATTTATACACGATTCCTGCTTCTGATTCCAAGTCTTCAGTTGGAAAGGGAACAGTCTATCCCTTTTTTCTAATTGCAGCCAGTGGTTTGGAATACTGCATCCTTCATGGACTCCCAAATAGACTCTCTGGAAATGACAAAGATTAGAGTACAGATTTTCCTTTCATTATTCTACTGTTACAGGGCAGGCTGAAGGGTACCCCAGGACCCCCAAGCCTGCCAGCTCTAAATAGGTTCTGCCATCTGCCCCTTCAAGACAAAACGTACTCCAGTGCATGAGAGCATGAGACCATTAATAGAAAAGAAATATACTACAATTCATGTGCAATAAAGAGAAGAGAAGGGAAAGAATAATAAACTAAACTAGTTTCCAAATGAGACACCCAAAGTTACCCATCCCTTCATGGGTAAATGCCCAGCCAAACAGGGCTGGCTCAAAGCAGGACCACTGAAGCCCAGAAGTTTGCAACAAGTTTAAGGCAACTTCTGGTGGGGACCTATAGGAAGGAACCAGAGGGGCCAGACAAGTCTGGAAGGAAAAGGGCAAAGTCAAAATCAAGATAAAAGCTGCCACTGTCAGCCTCCCACTGGTCTCTCAGCCATGGTTGTTTCATGTGTCTTCTGTAACAGGTAGCTGAAGCCAAAGACTGTTACAGGTGGCGCCACCTGCAGGCAAGCGCAAGTGAGGATTGATAGCACCAGGCGAAATTCCAACAAAGCATTGGTGGGGATGGAGACTGATAAGAAACATGAGGGACAGCAGAAGCAGCTCCCAGGATTCAGTATTTTCAGATCTTCAGTGAGTCCGGGGTCAGCAATTTCTGCCCCCACAGTGCAGATCTTCCAGAAGGCTGTTGCGGGCCTCTGAAGGATGTGGAGTAGCTTCCAGCAGCCAGCCTCAGGGAAGAAAAGTTTGGAGAATTTGTAGGTAGCGAAGTGACTAAAATTGTTCCCAACTTTGCTGTTGTTACAGCCTGGCAGGGAAGGTGATGACCCAGAGGGCGCCTCGCTGAGCTGCATGAGTGTGGCCGTTTGTCAGATGGTTCACCTGCTGCAACTGCTGTTTTGAGTGTCACTGGTCTGGTGCTGTCCTGCGTCATCTCAGCAGCTCCTGGGAACATCCCCTGTTGTGTCTTCTGCTGCCTTTTTGAGTTGTATCCTGGCCTATAGTCTGACTGCCACATGCGCCAGGCCTTTAGTGGCAGGAAGACGCCATTTGGGGAGCTTTAGTGTATAGGACTTTAAAACACTGGACACTGCTTCAGGTGAGGTAAATGGCCATTCATAGCGTCAGTAACTCTGTTTTACCTGGTTAGTTAAATAAATCCCATTATTATTGTTCTCTGAACCTGAGTAGTCATGATATTGTGTGTGTGGGTGACCTCGGTGACTGGTAAACTATTTGGGCAGTGTCCTTGGCCAGTTTTAGTGCCCCTTGCTGCCCTGTTATCACTTCCGTGTCCCCCACGTTCCAGGTACAAGCCCAAGACCAAGAAGCAAGCACAGCTTCTTCACAGGCCCCTCTGCTCCGTGTCCCTCCTCCAGGTCTTCTTGCTCTTTCCTCCTTTCCCGTCTCCTTCCAGCTTCTTCTCCCTGCCCTGCTCCACCCTTCCTTAGGGTGGGGTCTGGAACCTGGACCCTCCCTTTTCCCTGTGGACCACTCTGTTACCCTACCACTAATTCAAGAAAAATAACAGAAATTCTTTCCAAGGTTAAAATCTATTTCCCATAATGAAGAGCCTTAGAAAACTTTTTAATTTGGAAAAATTATAGATTCACAGGAAGTTACAAAAAATAATACAGGTATGTCCATTGTGCCCTTCACTCAGTTTCCTATTGGAGCAACTTTTTAAATGAGGTAACATTAGTTTACAACACTCTATATGTCTTAGAAATATGGGGTCACACCTCAAATGAACGCTACCGCACCTTGCCCATGTCAAGCTACCAATAACTCTCCACCACAATCTAGACCCAACTGCCTTTGTCCTCTCCCCTGTGCCACCTCTGGGAACCTCGGTCCTGTTGTCAGAACCCAAGGATGTTGTTTCTTTGTTCACTTTTTTTTAAGATTTATTTTTTATTTATTTATGCATTCAAGAACTGGGGTGTAGGTCAGAGGTAAGGGGGCTGAGAGGATTCACCAGAGACAGAGTGGGGAGCAGAACAGGCAGATCAACTGAAACACACTGCTGAGGGGAGCAGGGGCGAGACAGGAGCGGTCTGCTGCTCCAAATGTAGCTCCCTCACCCTGGATCGAACTGAGATCTTTGCGGTTATAGTGCTGAGACTTAATCCCTATGCCACAGGGGAGGCCCCTGTCTGTTCACTTTTTGAAGCAATTTTTAAACACGCATTATTTGATGGATTTCATTTCTTTATTTTTATAGTACAAGATGGGTGCTGAGCAGCTGTGTCGTCAGTTCAAAAGGCAAGTTCATCTCCTCCTGTTTCTCTATTTTGAAAACAGGGAAATAACTTTTTTCTAACTTCCCTTGGCTCACCCTGAGTCATAGATGTTGGAAAAGATATCCTAGCCTGTCGTATAATTTATTCTGCCATATTTATGTATAAATGTAACCACTTAGTTGCAGTTTCAAGAATTTGTTTTTGCTGCTTTTCCCTTTCAGTGGATTAATCAGTTACTGACAATGACTCTGGATTAGTTTAGTTGATATCAAGGGTGAGAAGAAAGGGCAGAAAAAACAATCTTGACTGATTCAAACTTCCCTTGCAGGGAAGTTTGAGACAGCAGACATTTTTTATTTTTCAACATAAAACATTGAAAAATGACAGCTCCATTAAGTAACATCTGCTTGGTAAGAGATTAAAACAAAACGAGGCACAACCTGACTACTTCTCTCCACAAACTGCTAATAGTAAAATCACCCCAGTACATAGGCGGCAGGAATAAATGGCTACTCTGGAGTCAGTTTGCACAAATTTAAATAGTGGCCCTGCCTCTTAAGAGCTGGGTAGCCCTGGGCAACTTCCTATTCCTCCATTTATCTGCCTGGGGGATAGTAAGCACTCAAGAGTCTTAGCTATCATCACTGTCAAAGGTAATTCACATCCTTGTGATTCCCAATCACCTTAATTAGATTACTCAAGAAACCTTTAAAACAGTGTACAGTTGCATATGTGTTATAGAGATGTTGATTTACAAAACCCCAACATACACTTCAACTTTACTCTCTAATAAGGGATTATAGAGTTCCCTGGTGTCCTCTTGTTTTCAAATGGTTGAAATTCTCTTCTCCCAACACGTATTTCTCTAGGTATCCAGTTGATCATATTTTCTGTCAATACTTGTGTTTGTCTCCCATAATCCTTCACACATCACATCATTTTTATAATCTTTTCATGTAGAAGTTGAAAAAAAATTGGGGAAAAATAAAACAATCTTCCAAATCAGTTTTTGACCAAAGGATCAAAAATTGGGGGGCTAAGAGCCCAGGACAGGGGTAATTTGGCTTTGTTTCTCTAGCAGAAGGAGTGCCTAAATTGAAAAACAAACAACATCTAAATAGAAAGCTAGAAGCTCTTTCTGAATGGCATGTATCAGGTCTATTACAGTTCTCAAATATACTTAAGTGTTCAGGAGTCCCTTGGAAATATTGTATATTCTTAGTTAACAGAATCACAGAATTTTAGAAACACAAGAAATCCTTTAAAAAAATACCAAACCAAAAATGAGCTCATAGATACAGAGAACAGATTGGTGATTGCCAGAGAAAACTGAACAAAATGAGTGTGAAGGGGTCAAAAGTTACACACTTCCAGTTATAAAATAAGTAAGACATAGAGCTGTAATAAACATCATAGTGCCTAAATTGCATATTCCAAAGTTGCTAAGAGAGTAGATCTTAAAAGTTTTCACCCCAAGGAAAAGTTGTTTTCAACCTATGGTGACAGATGTTAATGAGATTTATTGTGATGATCACTTTGCAATATATACAAATGCCAAATTATTTTGTTGTGCACCTGAAATGAAGATACTGCTATATGTTAATTATATATATAAAAACCCAAAACCAACAAAAACAGAAATCCTAAGGAATGCAGACTAATCATTTTACTAAGGAATAGCTAGTTTCTCAATGGATTAATTTGCCTAAGGGCACTGAATACATCTGTAGCTGAACTCATATTTTGACCTCCTGCAATAATAATAACAACAATTTACAAGTACATAGCTCTTAACACCTTTTCACATACTATCTCTTTTAAACTCTCACTATTTTTATTTCTTCTTCTCTCCATCTTACATCAGCCATCCCACATCAGTCATTCCCAAGGTCCCTGTGTCCTCTACAAGGAACTTGGCAAAATAATTTTTCTCCTGCACAGCCCTGAACTCGTGGCACACACATCCCCATCCATGCTTACTGCGTTCAGAGGGCTTGTGCTTACTGTACTACAGATACGATGCCACATAAAGAAGCAGAATTTATTGTTACATGAAAATATTCACTAATAAAGTTGTTACAGGGCAGGGTGAGAGGTACCTCAGGACCCCCAAACCTGCCTGCTCTAAATGGGTTCTGCCGTCTGCCCCTTCAAGACAAAACTTATTCTCATGTGTAATGCCTTTAATAGAAAGGAACTTTAATACAATTAATGTGCAATAAGGAAAAGAGAAGGGAATGAATAGATAATATAATTTCCCATGAGAAACTATTTCTAATCATTTCTCCCATACACCCAAACTCAAAGTTACCCATCCCCTCGTGGGTAAATGCCCAGCTAAACTGGTTGGCTCAAAGCAGGACCACTGAGACCCAAAAGCCTGCCATAGCCTAAGGCACCCTCTGGTGGGGACCAATAGGAAGGGAGAAGAAGAGGCCAGACAAGTCTGGAAGGGAAAAAGTAATGTCAAAATCAAGATAAAAGCTGCCATTGTCAGCCTCCCCACAGCTCTCTCACCGATGTCTGTTTCAAGTGTCTGCTTCCATGTCTTACAAGTACTTGGTACAAGTACAAGGCCGAGAAGCAAGCACAGCTTTTTCACATGTCTCTGCTCTGTGTGCCTCCTCCAAGTCTCCTAGATCATTTTTCTGCTTCTCCTCTTCAGTCTTCTCTAGGTTTTCCTCCTCACTGCTCAGCTCCACCCTTCCTTGGGTGGGGCTGGGAATCTGGAACCTCCTCTTTTCCTGGGACCACCCTGTAACAAAGTGACTGTTTAAATTCCCACACACCCAATACTGGTCTTTCCTTGTCCATGGCATCTACAACTTGATCAATTAGTTCAACTGTTTAGACATAGTAAATATCTACTAAATAATGGGAATTCAATGCTAACTGATTAAAAACTGAGTTGTAAATCTTACTAAAGTCACCAGAATTCCATAGGTCCCACGGCTGTCAAAGTCTTGAGAAATAAATATTCTTACTTTCTTCTTCTTCCTCATTTTTCAAACACAGTCAGCGTCATTGATAATGAAGATTGGACAACATATAGAATAAACTTACAGAAAAGAAATTAGATGAGAACCATCCAAGCATAGGTGTTTTTAGAAGATTTAATGAATAAATTGTTGAATCATCTTTCTGATCATGGTGTCTCAAATATATTTTGCTCAATCAGTTGCTCCAAAACAAACTCAAGAGTTGATTCCTCTAAGACTTTGTGAATAGTTTCAACTACAATCTAAATTTTGTTCAATGCAAGAAAAAATTATTTTCATAATTTGCTTCTGTTAAAGATCAGGTGTCAATCAAACATTTATTTATCATTTGCCATAAAATTATGGTTCCCTTTTTAAGTGATTCTTTTGTAATGCCACAGCCTCTCAGAGAGGGAATACATGCAGGCAGTGAACAAATATCAGAAGACAGAAGAATATAGAGTAAAATGTTAGTATAGGTTATCTTTTGAATGGTAGTATGCAAGAGATTATTATTATTTTCCTTCAGGGAACTTTTCAAATTTTTTTCAAAAATTTCTAAAAATAAGTACATCCTACTTTTGAAATCTAAAAATATTTATTTTTTTAAAAAGACAAACTGTTTTTTCCACTCTAACTCCTCATAATCCCCAACTCTCAGCCTGAACTTGGACATTGAAGCTGCGGTTTAACAATTTTCAAGGGTGGAACAACATCTACTGCCTGTCAGCACAAGGCAGTTAGCCTTCATTGTTAAAATTCAAAATTAAAATAATTTATATTTCTGGATAATTTTAGTCATTACTCTAAGGCTTTTCATGACCCTTCTTTCTGAGGCGAGGGAGGTGGTATGAATAATATCTGCCAAGTGGAAAACTCTACAAGTTTTGCTGTGACTTTTCTGACCTCAGGGTGTGACGTTAGTCCTCAGAAATAAAGAATCTTACCTTCTTCTTTCTAGAAGACTGTGAACCCTTTTATGACTTCTCTCCATTATGTCAGTTAGAAGAAGTCCTTAACCAGAAGCCCTTCTTCTAACAATAATCAGTAGGGGGAAGGGTCAGTTATCAATTAAGGTCATTCCTGGCACATGAGAATAAGCCTTGATGCCCATAGTATAAGAGGCAATAGACATTTAGTTTCCCCCTGCAGGAAAACAATGGTTTATTCTCTTGTTAGCCAAAGGATAGTTTAATATTTTCCTTTCTTGAATTTCCTGTTATATCCTGCCTCCTTCCACAAAGGGATAGAATATTTTTGCCTTTCAATTTCCAAATTGTATGGCTGAAAACAGAAGACACACAGAAGAGTAAAATAGAAATGGGAGTTAAAAAGTCAGGACTGAGAAAAATATAGTGAATTTGTAATGAGTTCATATGTACTACATTATAAATAAATTTATATTAGTCAATTTGCAATTAAATAGTATAAATTATAAACAAATTAGGAAGAAGGAAAGACCAATACAGGTTTAGATCTTGAAAAAACCCTATGGTTGTAATAGTTGAGCTTCAAATTTCATTGTAAGCTAGCTGGTCATTAAAGTTTAAAAAAAGAAACTATGTGCTCAATTTCCTTTTTCTTCACTAATTCAGTGGGGAACTATATATTAGATTTATATAATGAAACAATTATTAAAATTTCAAATGGCAGAAAATTTGTGACAGGCAGTTGTTTCCGGTGATGCTAAATGTAACCTCTATTAACACTGAAAAAATTGTTAGTTTTATGAGATACTGATTAAAGTAATATTTTGCAACTATCTGTAGATTATTTTATTTTCACTTTTGATTTTAATAGAATTTTTTCTTTTTTGATAGTGTCTTAGAAAAGATTAGGGTTAAAAATGTTAAATGATTAAAGTGAAAATATTTAAAAAACTTTACTATAATCAATATGGTTTAAATAAGTTTGAACTATCCCTCACCCTTTTCTTCTCAAAACTGCTTAGTTTTTTTAAATTGCAGTATTAGATTTAAAAGAAAGGAACTTAGAATTCTTTTAGCTTCAGCTCCTCATTTAGAGGGTATGGGTTTATTTATTTATTTATTTATTTTAGTATCTGAATTTCTGAAAATTTGTAAAGTACAATTTCAGGTTGTGAAAGACATGAGTCCAATAAATACAAAGTGTCAAGATTTTATTCAACTTGTTAAAAAATAAGGAAACCAGTAGGATATTAAATCAGTTCAAAGAGGGGCCTCCCTGGTGGTGCAGAGGTTAAGCGCTGCTGCGCTGTGGAGCTGTAGGCAGGGCAGCGGTGACAGAGTTTGACGCCCGGCCAGGGAGATTCCCACATGGCGTGGCAGACCCCTCCTGCCAGTTTGATGCCTGGCCAGGGAGATTCCCACATGGCGTGGCAGACCTATCCTGCCTTGCCTGCTGCTCCCCTCAGCAGTGTATTTTTGTCGATCTGCCTGCTCTGCTCCCAGCTGTCTCTGGTGAACCTTCTCACTGCCCCATGCCTCTGGCTTGTACCCCAGTTTGTATGCATAAATAAATAAATCTTTAAAAAAAAATCAGTTCAAAGAGCAATTGAGAAACAATTGAGATTTATGTAGACAGTCTAGTCGATTCCTGTTTTAGATATGGATTGGTTAACCTTTCAGTAGGTTCACACATTATAAGCTGAGGGGTTCTGTATCACTGGCTAGAAATTATTTGTATCTTTACAGGACATATAAAGCCAGTCCTCATTGTTTGCAGATTTTATATTTGTGTGCCTGTTCATTAAAATGTTTGTGTAACCCCAAAATAAATACTCCCCAGACCTTCAAGTTCATTCAAAAACACACACAGAACTCATTTTCAGCTGAGGTCAAACAAAGTGAAATTCCCCCTTCTAATTTCAGCTCTTGCACTGAAAACAAGCATCCTATTCTCAGTCTACTTAGTACAATGTTTTTGCAAAATATTCACTCATTCAAATCCCTTTATTTATGTTCATAATGCAAGAAGGTGGTGATGAACTTTATGTGTGTAGCAGATAAATTTTGTTCAGGAATGTAGTGCTATTGACTACAACCTCAATGTTAATGAATCAAATATTGATACACACATGCAGACACAGGTATATAAATAAAAAGAAACGTGTATAACAAGTTTTTATATTAGTGAGTTAATGACAAAAAGCTTGCAGAAACTTAACCCTGTGTTTCCTATGGAAGTGATGTTCAGTATATGCAATTCCGGTGCTCGAAGTTACATTACAGAACATAATTACTGAGGAAAATGAGACTTGACTTTATCTCCAAGTTAATCTCTGCCTACAGAGTTACAAAATAATCCTGTAAATAGAGAAGTCCAGCTAGTCCAAGACTGCACTATGAGAACACCTTGTATCTCTTCTGCCTAGTTCCAAATTTCAGATATTTCTCACAATAGTTACAAAGCTTTGTAAAATGCATCAACCCCAATGAAATTATCTCTCTTTCCTTCAATAGTGAAGCATAAAGCAAGATATATTTCTCTGCTACTGTTTTTACCAGTACAAAGAAGAGTGTATTTCTTTCCTAGCCTCCCACCTCCCCCCAACTCCAGAATTTCAACATATATAATTCTGTCGCCGGTGCTTTAAACGGCATCACTTTAAATACACATTTAAACCATAATTCATTCATTCAAATCCCTTTCTGCTACTCCTACTCTGGGAAATTCATATTTCAGTTATAATGTTATGATACCATATTTTGCCTCTAACCCAAATGTTCAATATTGATTCAGACTATTACCGTTCTCTTAAGTTTGCTTGTTTTAGACATTAACGGGAACTTCTTTAAGAAGAATAAGAGCCATTTAGCTAATTTAAAGAATTGCTGTGTTGCCTCCCTTGTGGCATAGGGATTAAGTCTCAGCACTATAACCGCAAAGATCTCAGTTCAATCCAGGGTGAGGGAGCTACATTTGGAGCAGCAGACCGCTCCTGTCTCGCCCCTGCTCCCCTCAGCAGTGTGTTTCAGTTGATCTGCCTGTTCTGCTTCCCACTCTGTCTCTGGTGAATCCTCTCAGCCCCCTCACCTCTGACCTACACCCCAGTTCTTGAATGCATAAATAAATAAAAATAAATCTTAAAAAAAGGTGAACAAAGAAACAACATCCTTGGGTTCTGACAACAGGACCGAGGTTCCCAGAGGTGGCACAGGGGAGAGGACAAAGGCAGTTGGGTCTAGATTGTGGTGGAGAGTTATTGGTAGCTTGACATGGGCAAGGTGCAGTAGCGTTCATTTGAGGTGTGACCCCATATTTCTAAGACATATAGAGTGTTGTAAACTAATGTTACCTCATTTAAAAAGTTGCTCCAATAGGAAACTGATTGAAGGGCACAATGGACATACCTGTATTATTTTTGTAACTTCCTGTGAATCTATAATTTTTCCAAATTAAAAGTTTTCTAAGGCTCTTCATTATGGGAAATAGATTTTAACCTTGGAAAGAATTTCTGTTATTTTTCTTGAATTAGTGGTAGGGTAACAGAGTGGTCCACAGGGAAAAGGGAGGGTCCAGGTTCCAGACCCCACCCTAAGGAAGGGTGGAGCAGGGCAGGGAGAAGAAGCTGGAAGGAGACGGGGGAAAGAGGAAAGAGCAAGAAGACCTGGAGGAGGCACACGGAGCAGAGGGGCCTGTGAAGAAGCTGTGCTTGCTTCTTGGTCTTGGGCTTGTACCTGGAACTTGGGGGACACGGAAGTGATACAGGGAGGCAAGTTCTGTCACTCACTATTTATGTGTCAGGGGAATAATCGTGCTTCAGTTTCCTTACCTCTCATTTCAAAATAAAATTGATAACCACCCATCTTACTCACCGACTGCTAGAAGTTCACAAGGTGAACAAGATCTAACCCAGTCCTAGGGATCAAGACGTAGAGTTTAGCTGAAATGAAGAAAATGGTGGGAAAGAAGGAACAGACCGTGAGAAGGTTTGTCTGCAACACAGTGTGGCAGACTTGGGAAACTGCAAACCCAATGTGACTACCAGTCTGAGAGGGTTGATGGTGAGGTGGGACTGGAATATGGGTTCCATATCTGCCATTTTCCAACTAGGCCAAAATATAATCAACTAATCTTGTCTATTTACTTAATATGTCCCCATTATGTGACTTATTTTGCATTGCTCTCTGTCTTACAGCTGTGCTAATAGTTTGAGGAACTCTTAATCCCACTTTCCATTCCCAATTACAGTCATGTCTTTGCTTAGCCTTAAATAGTGCATATCTTTCAGCTAAAAACAGTAAGAAGATAGAGTAAAAAACATAAAAACAAGAGTATCCCAGACAACTCTTGCAATAAATCCATGACCCCTCCTAGGACTCCAACCGTTTCAGTAGGAATTGCTGGTGACATAGGACAAGTCTTGATCTTATTTTACTTGACATAACAAAGTACAGGCACATTTAAACCCCAAGGAGAAGATCTGAGCAGGCTGAAATCAGCTAACCCATTGTTAAAGCACACTTTTGCTTCAAATTTAGTAAACTGTATGCATAATCAGATTGTCATATTGGTGTAAACTGCAACACTGGGGAAAATCTAGGGCTTCAGAAACAATTTTCAATCAATAATCAGAAAACTGGGTTGCTCCATGAAAAGTGAGTTTTTGCCTGCAAATTATAAACAACAACAATAAACTATTTAAATATCGGGCCTACCATAATTTAATTTTTTCCAACTGTTCACTGTTAGTGTACAATAATAAAATTTTTACATATTAATCTTAAAAAAATAATAAATAAATATCGGGCCTAAAAACATAATTGTACAACTCTTTACGAAACATATTGGCATAAATCAAGCTGGGGAAACTGGGCTTTCACTTAGAGCACACTTCTATTTAAAAATGGCTCCTTCTAAGGAAAATCTGAAAGGGAAAAAGAAAGCTTTCATCAGAAGCATGAGACACTTCATTATCTCAAAATCTAACCAAACTCATTTTAAATAAGTCATTTAATCTAACATGTGCTTACTGTGAATGTCTTTAGACTATAAACCAATCCCCACGGTGTTGAACAAAGAAAGGCATACTGTTAACTGTGATGAATATGCTAATAACATTTGAGAGAGGGAAGATCACACAAGCACATCTTATCACATCACCTCATTTTGTTAGAAAACTATTCTTCATGTATTACCAGCACCTTATATTAATTTTTTAAAAATAAGTAATATATAGGAACTATGCAGTTTTGAGATCTGAAATGCTAGTTTTAATTTTAAAAAAAGGAATTTCAGTTATGTGACTATTCTATGACCAAGTGTTCATGATTTTGAAATAGCTATCTCTGCTTGAGTTGGAAGTGATAAATTTTATAAGGACATAGCTGCAAATTTTTAATTAAAGAACGTAGATCATTTAGCAATACCATATAAATTAAAAAGCACAGCATACACTGGAATTTTATGGCTATGTTCAAAGAGGTAAAAATATATTTAGAAATTTTTAAATATTTTAAATGTTATAAAATCTCATCATACAATTTGGCTATTGTAATACAAAATAGAAAATAAATTCTACAGAGGTAAAAATACCAATTCTATAAAAGAACACGTTATACGTAGCGCTGAGCCTCCTGTCTACCAAAACATAAAGAAAAAACAAGTTACATAATTCCTACCATATAACCAAAAGAAGCACACTATTTCTGTCAATCTTTGGGGAATAGAGAAGGATTAGGGTAGATATATTATTTAGGATTCCCTGAAGCAGCAACTAACATATCATTGGTCAGCACTTAGTCACCCCACTACTCCTAGCTTTCAGAGAAATTGTGAAATATCCAGTTGGGACAGTCATTTGCCCTTCTGAAATCTGCGATTTCTAGAACTGAGAAAGAACATGAAAATAGATTTGAGGGGCAACCAGAGTTGTCTGTTATAGTAAAGTTTCTGCAGTTATCATTTGAACTTCTCTTGGCTTCTAAGCCCCTCCTTTTTCTAGGTTATTCTGCTCTAAGGGACTCTCTTTGTCTTTAGTTCCCCTGCCTTTGCTCTCTGGAAGCAGAGTTTAATGTGCAAGATGTACATTAGGGATCAATGACTATGAAATGAAGAGGGAGAAAACAGAAATGGGCAGAGGGAGAAGGCAATGCAGGACCAACAAAGCTGTGGTCTACCTAGTGGGGTGCTCTGAGACAAATGTTACTGTGGTCAGAGTTGTCCCAAATTGGGGCAAAAACGACCGAGCTTTTATACACTGGTCATCCAGCTAGTCACTGGGTGAAGACTGCCTCAGAAGGGGTGTGGCGCGGGGTGGCCTGAGGCCTGCTGACTCTCCTCCATGTAGCTGGGTTGACAGTTTTTCCTTGCAGGGAAATGTAGGCTGCTCCTGTCTTTGTCAACCACGTCTCAGTCCTCAGACCTCTCTTTGTCTTCATTTCCAGCTACCCCGTAGGTGATATGATCTTGTTTTTACGCTAGTGTGGATCTGGACTTCTCCCCTCCTCTCACTGCAGATTTCCTCTTAGGTGTGTAATGGGTCTCTAAAACTTTGCATTGAAAACTGAAAATTGGACTCCTGATTCCTCCCTTTTCTTCCTAATGTTTTACCCCTGTCTTCTACATGTTAGTGAATAGCTCAGGTTAAAGATTGGTTTCACCCTTGAGTTCCTTCCTTTTCTTGTGTTGCATATTCACTTTATTGCCAAACTCTCTTCTCCACCTTTAAAAAGTCCAGAATTTGACCACTTCTCACCACTTCCATCATTACCTCTTTATTCCAAGCACTGTCCTCTTTTGCTGTGATTAATGCATGCCTCGATTGAATAGGATGAGGTATCTTGTTATTTATCTATATTAGACAGATATTTCTGTCAAATTATATAATCATTTTTGCTTTATTTTAGAGGAAAAATCCTATTGGTATGTCTTATTGATATTTCAATTTCAGTGGTCTTAAACCTCTAAACTAAGTTGATCTATAGTATGTGACAGCAGAAAATATATAGCCTAGCTATATATGTCATGATTTCCTTTTGTCTTAGTTTTGATTATTGCCCCAAAGAATATACAAAAGGAGGCACTGACCTAGCTTTTAGGACTTGCTAAGTGGTTGTAAAACACTTTCTGACTCTAGGCCCATCTCCCACCAGCCTACAGATAAGGTAAGGTTAAAGGTAAGAATCACTTTTGGAAAGAGTTATTGGAATGCTATGCATTGAAATCTTCCCACCCTGCCCCACCTTAAATGAGATAAGGAGCATAGGAGAATGTCTCAGAGAACTTGCCCTGTGTCTCCAAGTGTTTGGAGGGCCTGTAGACCAATTTGTACCTGGAAGAGTCTAAAGTCAAGGACTAGTTAGAGTTACCCCAGATGATGGAGTAACCAGTGAAAGCTCTAATGGAAATGGCCAGCATTTTCACAGGTATTTCAAATGAACCAGAATGAATATTGTAGTAGGTAACCAAATGGGTTGTCTGAAAGTATCCTCATTCTAGAAGTCTATTTGCTTGACAAGATGGCACTAAGAGAAAGCATACTTCTCTAAAATCAGAAACAGGAGTCATGGGGACAGTTGTGGGGTCAGCTGGAAAAGCCTTGCATGTGTCAGGGAACAACAGTATAGTAGGTATCTCCAGCGGAAATCTTCGAACAATCCACAAAACAGCCCAAGAGAGAAAGAACCAGTAGCTCTGCATTTGTTAGACAGAGGGCCTACACTAACACAACTGTAGTCAAGTGGACTGATTGGGGGAAGAGACAACAAGTAGAGAAAAGAAATCTTCTCACTGTAAGTGGCCAAACCTAGGTCTGATTGAGAGTCATGGAAGAGAGATGGAACTTCAAACTGAATACAGGGGTTGGGTTTTTATTTTGAACAAATTATATTTTTTAAGTCATGAAAGCATGACTATAACAATACCTCACAGTTTTAAGAAAAGCATTCAGATCCTCCCTAGATAATGCCGAGATCTACTGCTTCTCCTCTTGTGCCACTTAGTTGGACAAACCAGAAATCTAATCTTTCTAGGGACACCATATACTTGCCAACATGTATAGATTCTGTCTCCTTCATGTCTCTCAAGTCAGTTTTCTTCCTGCCATCTTTTCTCCACTGTCGTTAGTTCATTTCTGCCCTGAATTATTGCATAAGTCTTGCCTCTATATTTTTCCCATTTCATTCCATTTTAATTTTCTGACCAGTCTGCAGTTCTGATTATAACCATCTACAGTTTTAAATCTTCTGAGGGCTTCCCAGAGAGTTCAAATAAAAAAAAAATCTATAAATCATATGGAAAATTCTGCCCTTTTTGGAACATATATTGTACTTACTTACCTCCACACTCCCTCTTTTTGGAATTTTCTTGCTCCCATCTTCATCCTTTTCTTTCATGATTAAATTCTACTCCCACTTGACCTCCATACTTAACTCAGGCATCACCGTTTCTATTAATTCCTCCTAAGTTAGAGTTTTCTAGAACATCTTTATTCTCCCAAATCATCTCCTGCCTACTTGATCACAGCACTTTATGCCATATTGGGATCATTTATTTATTCTTGTGTCTTCTTCACTGCAGTGTAGCCTCCCTGAAGTCACCAATCACTTCTCATTCATCACTTGCTTGACAGATAGTTGATGCCCGCAACATATGATGTTCACGGAATGAATGACCAAATGTCTTAGTGATTAGTAGAAGTGAAGACTAAACAGAACAGAGAAGTTCAAGTTGACTAAAAGTTTAGATACTGGGTGATTAGGAAAACTGAGGTGCTATGAACAGATACAGGAAGTTTGGAAATAGAATTAGTTGGAAGAGAAGGCTGGTGCTTTTGCTTTATACATAATGAAATTTAACTGACAGAATCCAAGTGCAAAAGACAAAAATGGACATTTTCATATATAACCACAATGCTCTCACCCACACAGACCCATGAGAAGCACACCAATCTTCATGGGATACACATAGGCGCAGCTGACGCTCACTTAAGTGCCAGGACCTAGGGCAATGAGAGGAGATAGGATTAAAATGGATAACTGTCTGCTGTATTTGCAAAATAGAAACACTGAAAATATAAATCAAGACTAATAAAAAATGTAGCTGGAAATGATTCTTCTAAGAGTGTATTGATCACTTAAATTTGTGATCTTTTAAATTTTTTGCATATTCAATAGATAAATAAAAAAGCAACCCTTAGAAATTAAAAACATTGAGATAAATGTTCCATCATTTTTAACTCTATGTCAACTTGGTTGATATAAATATACAGGGAGAATAATTACTTCGATTTATTAACAAAGTGATGATCCTCATTGAAATATATTTTAAGGACAAATAGGGCTGCAAAAAAATTGTAAATTTCGTATATTGAAACCTTTCATTGTTCACAGTAATATTAGTATTCTTTTGAAATTATGTGTTGTAGGATAAAGCAGATAGCTATGTTAATGTTCTTAGAAATCAAGATTTTCCACTATATATATATATATCTCCTGTAATGTTAAATTTGAATTGGAAATATCACTATGAGCCTGTGATTTTTTTTAATTTCCAGAAATATGTATTTCCTAGTTCTGTCCACTGAAAAGGCCTACATGCAACGACAGCACAGATTGTGCCCTTTAAATACCATTTCCCACTCAAGAAACCTAAGGCTCCTTGGAGAAATGAGTGATTCCAGATCTAGGATCTGAGATTACATACATGTTCATCACATAGAAATGTAAGTATCAAACATGTCTTGGGTGATGAGATTCTGGGGGCATACTTGGTTTAACCAAGAGATGAATTTACAAGCTCAGAATATCCATCTGTTATTTTAAAAAGTGAACTAAAATTATGAAATATACTGGATATTCATATTCTCTGTGGACAGATCTTGGGGAACCAAAGAATAAGCAGAAGGAGCATGGTGAGCACTGAGCTAGAGCAAGTAGAGTTGGTTGGATAATCCTAGTAGCTGATGTTACCTGGTTATCTGAGTCCACACAGTGACTCAATACACATCTGCTATGTGAATTCTTTTGCTAATCTCACCTCTCTTGTAATAATACAGACCCTTGGTTCTATTCACTCACAGTCGCTCCCTTCATTATGTTGTTCTTCTGGCCACGCCCCTCTGGATAGGTAACTTCTTTCTTTACATAGGATGAGATTATCAAATCGTGGGAGCAAAAGATCACATCTGTGCCTGCAGGTGTGATAGAGCACCACTTAGCGTACAACATTAACTGTTCACATTTCACATGAAAATACAGATTTCTGACTTAAAAAAAATACAAAAGAGGAGTCAGGCAACAATTAGCTGGAGTAATACAAACAGCACACACACTCTAGTTCACCGTGGACTCTGCCCAGTCCTGTGCATGGTTTCTGTCTCATGTCTTGCTGCCACTCGGTAGTGAGTTTGCAACCCATTTTTTAAAGACTTTTTTTTAAAAGATTTATTTATTTTTGCTTACAAGCTGGGGTTCAGGCCAGAGGTGTGGGGCAGTGAGAGGGTTCACCCGAGGCAGAGTGGGGAGCAAAACAGGCAGATCAACCAAAATACACTGCTGAGGGGAGCAGCAGGTGAGGCAGGAGAGGTCGGCAGCGCCATGTGGGAATCTCCCCAGCCAGGCATTGAACTCGCACCCTACCGCACCGGTCCCACAGCTCCTCAACACTGTGCTTAATCCGTTGCATCACCAGGGAGGCCCTGCAAGGCGTTTTAAGGTGCTTCCTTAGGACCAGTCATTTTTCTGAGGCACTGCTCTGGTTCAGTAGCTAACTCTCAGAAGGCAATCTTTCCCCCAAGTATTCAAAGTGAGACATCTGCCTATTGTCCTCCTGTCTGCATTTGCACCATCTACTGCCTAACTGGTTAAACTCAAACTCATGAAATAACATACGTTTGCTGAAGAGAAAGGAACTGAGGTCTAAGCCTTGGGGAAAACCCGCAGCAGGAAAGCGAGGGGAAGAAAAATAAAACCTCTTCAGAAATGGATCCTATTAGTTCTTTCCCTCCTTTTAAATTTTTTTCCTTTAACAAAATTTTGCACTTACAGTGTTGAGAATCATGCTCTTTCGGGTGTAAAGTCTCTGTAGTAAGAAGCCCTGAAGCAAATTCCTAACAAGAAGTTTCTTGCCTCAATTCATCAGTTGGGTTTCTGCACATATTTACCTTGTCACACACTGACATTACTGACATAGGCATGCACTCGACTCTTCCCTGTGTGTAAGTTATGTACAGACTGAAGCCCAAATTATTTTTGGTCCCCATTACAGATGTCAGCCTGCATTCCATTTTTAACTCTGACGTAGGCACATGCTCTGGTTGCCCAGGAGACATGAATCTGGGCAAACCAGGAAGAATTGTTCCTTGAGGGAGGGCAAATTTTGCTCTGTGGTCCTGCTCACACAAGGCCTCCAACCTCACCCTCTCCCTCTTGCCCCCAACCCACAGAGATCCATAGGCACAGCCTACCCTCACTGCATAATAACAACCAGGAAAGTGGGGCCTCCCTGGTCTCCCTTCCTTGGGTGTTGGCTACACTGCTCAAATTCTGTCTACTCAAAAGTGCCACATCTCCCCTCTCTGACTGGGTCAAATTTCATTAAAGCCTATTATTCATAAATTGTATCCCGTTTGCAGTTGTCCATGTATTTTATATTTGATTAACATTTCTGTCTCTCATATGAGGGATGAACCATGTCTGCTTTGTCTCTTATATATCCAGAGTATGTATGTCCTACCCGAGTAGGCACTCAATAGCTGCATCAGTGTGTCAGTGTGTTGGCAATGGAGAGGAGCTTTGAAGGCATTAGGGTCCAGTTTCCTCATTTAATAAGTGAAGTGAATCAGTTTTATCAAATCACATAGATTTTCAAAAAGGCAGCCATAGTGCGTAAGACCACAGGCTCTAGAGGCTGAATATCTGGTTTCATATTCATTTTTTGGCTTACTAAGTTACTTAAGGGTTCTGTGCCTGAAGCTCCCCATCAGGAAATCAGGGACAACTGTAGTAGCTTGTAGGCTTATTATGAAAATTAAATGATTATAAAGTGCTTAAAATAGTACTTAGCACATAGTAAGCCTGTACATGTGTTTCTCAAAAAAAAAAAATACACCAAAAAACTGGAATAGGACCAAATTCTAGGTGTCTTGATTCCCTATGTGGTGCTTTTCACAAAAGTGTCTAGTGTTGTTTTGACACTGGTCTAGAGCAGTACCCTCTAGCAGGATTTTCTGTCATGGTAGAAAGGCGCTATACTGTCCAGTCTCGTAGCTCCCTGGCTACCTGTGGCGACTGAGCACTTGAATGCGGTTAATGTAACTGAGGAAATTTTTTTATTTGAATTTCGGCTACTCTAATGGTCAGTCAGGAGTATGATCCTTGCAGCAGCCATGTCATCATGGCAGACAGAATAGGTGTCTGGCTACCTTAAGTCCAGAGACAACCTTTGAACAGAGCAGCACCATCTCCTGGAAGCTGAGACACTCCCCACATCTTTCTTTTGGCCAGTTCTCCCAGTCAGGCACTTAGTATCCAGGCACTGTTGCTGTCCTATCAGGTAGCAAGCATGTTCGCATATCCCCCAGGGCTGTGGTTGAATAAACCAATGGAGAGCATCTTAAAACAACAGTATATAGATCAACAAAAACTTTCAAAGCTCTAACATGAACTCTTTTTTTTAACCAGTTTTAGAAACGATATTTCCCAGAACATTTAAAATGCTACTTTTGGAGAACTCCTTTTCCATATGTATAGAAATCTACTGCCATTAAAAAAATCAATCCAAGAAAAAGGCAAGACCTCAACTGGTTAGATTCCAAATTAAGCTACAGCTTGAGCTAAAAATAGCTTGCCAGTGTTGAGAATCTGTTCCCAGAATTTAAATGGCTTGTCTCTCTCCCAGAGGAAAACATTCACTGTGTTCTATGGCAGGATTGGACTCTGGGAAAGCACGCTTCATGTTTTCTTGGGACTCATTTCTACTTTGTGTTCAAAGCAGATTAAGAGCAACCAACCATAATTTTAGGTTTGACACATATACTTTGTTAAGTAGAATCAGCATAATATCCATAGTTTTTCTTACTAGTAGACGTGTGTGTATGTGTGTGAATGCAGCTTTGTTTAAATAATACAAAAGATATTAATAAAATCTGAAGATATATAGTGAATAGGTTTTATATTCTTTTTTCCCAACCATGTTATCTTTTACTCTAAAATCTATCTTCTAATTATCGCTGAAATACCTTATGCCTTTAAATTTCAAAAATAATCTGCATTTTCTGATCCCTCCTGAAACCTTATGATGGTTGTCCCCATCCACTGTCCTCTCCCTTTTTTCTTTCCTTCCCTCCAGATCTGTGGTTAAGACCAGAAGAGGGAAATCAGAACTGATAAATCATAGGATCAATATATGGGGAAAATTATATTTCAAAAAGAATTATATTACATATACTTATAATTTTTCAATACTTCCCAACATAACTGAAGGCATTTATCAACCACAGAATTTTTTTTCAAGTTTCCATTTTTATTAGTTCTATACCCACATGTTTTAAATAATCAAACAACTCAATAAAATTAATTGTAAATTATTTTTTGGATGGGTATTTCTGCATATATACGTAACTCTATCAGGTATCTCTAAGGTCTTCTTCCTTCACTTTCTTGGCACTTTGGACAATGGATTTTAGGTATAATAGCCATAATTCTTTTTTAAAAATATATTTTTAATGAAGTACCATTTTTTTAAAGATTTATTTATTTATGCATACAAGCTGGGGTACAGGCCAGGGGCGTGGGGCAGCGAGAGGTTTCACCAGAGACAGAGTGGGGAGCAGAACAAGGCAGATCGATGGAACTACACTGATAAGGAGAGCAGCAGGCGAGGCAGGAGAGGTCTTCTTGACCTCAATCTTTTCACACTTAGTTAACTCTTTTTTAGAATGAAAATGTCTTTTCAGTATTTTTCTAATTAAAAAAGTAATGCATATATACCGTCAGAATTCAAACAATTCAGAAATATAAGTAACACAAAATGAAAGTCCTATGAAATCTCACTCCTTTACAGATAATCACATTCAAAATTTTTTGATTATCCTTCTTGATGCTTCATACTCTGTCTACTCTAACCTGATTGTCATTGGCATGCCACTGAGCTTTCATTCCCTCATTCAACACACTTTTGGAGCATCTATATAGAATAGGGCTCTAGGAAAAGAATTATGGCAGTAACAGGGATGAATCAGAGCTAATTGGCACTCAATGAACTCACAGAGGAGCTGAGGCATGGACTAATATTTAAAAACAGGAAAATAAACAGTGCTGAAAGAGAAAGTACCTGCTTTTGGAGTTCAGCTAAAAAGAAAGAATTTCCATCAGGGAGGATTGGGACAGGTTTGCAGGAAAAAGCTACATCTAGACTGGATTCTGAAATGTGGTATGATGTAGGCATTTAAGGATGGGGAAAGGCATTCTAGGCATAAGGAACAGGATGAGTACTAAGAGGATCATACCTAAAGCAAAACACCATGTGATTTTTACTTTATTACATAAAGGGAATTTCTGGGGGAAGTGTGAAGGAAGTAACCCTTAGTCATAATAACATAGATTGGACTTGCTTTGAAACCAGTGAGGGGACCTAAAAAGTTTTAAGGCAAGGGAATGAGATAGAATTACAGACTGAATTGTGTCTCCCCTTCAATTTGTATGTTGACGCTCTAACCTCTAATCAAAGGTCTTCTGGAAAAAAAAGATTTTTAAGAGGTAATTAAGGTAAAATGAGCTCATAAGTGTGAATTATTAATCCATTAATATGGGTGTCCTTATCAGAAGAAGAAGAAACACTGAGAGTGGGTGTGCTGAGAGAAAAGGTCAATTGAGGACAAAACAAGAAGGTGGCTATCTGCAAGCCAAAGAGAGAGGTTTCACTAGAAACCAATACTGCCAGCATCTTGACCTTGGGCTTCTAGAACTGTGAAGAAATAAAATTTTGTTGTCACCAATCTGTTAAGGAAGATATTCTGTTAGGGATGCCCATGGAAATAACATACAGAATATAACCTTAGGTTTAAAACATTTCTTGAGTCTTACTAAAGAAAAAAAAATTTGTAAAGATTTATTTATTTATCCATGCAAGCTGGCCTGCAGGCCAGAGGTGTGGGGTAGTGAGAAGATTCACCAGAGACAGAGTGGGGAACAGAACAGGCTTATCTACTGAAGTACACTGCTGAGGGGAGCAGTGGGCGAGGCAGGAGAGGTCTGCCGCGCCATGTGGGAAGCTCCCTGGCCGGGTATGGAACTCGTGCTGCAGTGGCTCTAGATAGCTTCATAGTGCTGTGCTTAACCCGTTGCGCCACCAGAGAGGCCCTTAAAGAAGAAATTTTGGAATGGTCACAGCTGAACACAATGAAATTGTTAATATTATTATTATTATTGTCCCTGTGTTCTCTTCATTCTTCCACTTAAATAAGTGAGACAGATGACAGATTTATTGTTATTTAGTTTAGTATCATAGCCTTGTATTGAACACCCATTCACATCTACAGTGTACTGTACAAATATTCAGAATTCTCAATCTTAGCACCCCCAGTGATTGCAGGTAACTTAATAATAAAAAAAAAATAAGAAGAATAATATAGCTGCTTATATGGGGCACTTATAATGTGGCAAGCATTATTTTAAGTATTCTCCACATATTGATTTACTTATTTCTTACAACAGTTCTGTTAGGTACTTACTGTTATGCCTATTTGACAAATGAGAAACTCAAGCACAGGTTAATTTACTTGGCACAGATTTTGCAGCTAGAAAATGCAAAACAGATTAATACAGCAGGAATTGACCTAATGTTACAGGCTTCTGTCTATATCATTAACATCTTAATAGGAAGTATTACCATTTGGCAATGTTTGAGGATAATTTGTTTATTTTCAGATGTAACTCAAAAATTAGAGTGTAAGTTCTATGATGAAACTAAGTGCAACATGTGATATTGTGTCAAAGGCAGGCGATGAGTATTTAGCTTCAAACTGAATTCAGAAGCTTCTACATGCAACATGATGTAGAATGGGGAGGTTCTGATAAGACTCTGCCTTAAGTGCAAATAAGAAAAGATAAATTTTGCTCACAGGAAATTCCACCAGTGTATCACTGTTGATGGGCACTAACCCAGTGATATTTTACACTAAGGTGGGTGGTTTGCTTTGGGGATGGAACAGGGAGAGGCAAAGGAGTTTGCAGCCAGGGCAGTGGGCTATTCCAGTTAGTTGAACAAGTTGGGGACCAGACAGACAGTGCAGTACATGGGCCAGGCATGATGAATCTTTTCAGGGAGCGGGGAGTACACACGTACATGTACACAGGTGCTGGGACCATTGGTTCAGTTTGGGAGAGCCCGGAAGAGTTTGTGGATGCCCTTCTAGTCCCCCTGCTAGGAGATCAGAGAAAACTGTTGTATTTCATGAAAGAAGTGGCAAGGAGGTGGGGCCTTGGGATTTGGGTTCTGTGAAGCAGTAAATAGAGCTTATTCTGGAGAAAGGGGAGTAAAGATAGTATAAGTCTCTCTGCCTGGATTAACTCTCCCTCTCCACTAAGACTAAGACTGAGTCTATGGACTCCAACTTCCCACTCTTCCTTCACCTTCCACCCAGTTAAACAAAGACGCAGTTTCCCAACTGGAAAAAAATCAAATAAGGCAACACATATGGCTAGGAAGCAAGGAATTTCTGAAAACAAGTGGGAAAGCTGAAAGAGAAGGAAAGAAGTCCAGAAACCTGTATAAAAGATATAGAATGAAGGACTTAACAGATAAACATTTTAGAAAAACAAGCAAACTAACAAACAAAACTGTGAATACCTAGAAGTATTCTAGGTACAAACACAGAAAGACAAATTCTCAGATCTCAAATAGGAGATCCAAGAACAAAGAGTTCTTCATTCAAAAGATTATCTTAAAAACACAAAAAGAGATGCTGAATGAAATAAAAATAAATAGGGTAAATTTAGAACTAAGAATTAAGCTGGCAGAGAATTAGACACACAACTGTACAAATAACCCAAATGAAAGAAGAGAAAGAAATAATATTTAGGAAAAATGAAGAAACTCTACAAGAAATATCAGAGTCCATTGGAAGAGGAAACATAAAGATATGGGTATTCCAAAACATGAAAAGAACAGAGAAGTCTGCTAAAAAAAAAAAAAATACCAAGAATGCGACATTCAGCAGGGAAGGAGGGGAGGGTAAGGGCTCAAGAGGGGGGAGCAGGGGAGCACAGGGGACTATGGTGATGGCTCCACGGGTGAACAGGTGGTGGGTAACTCATGGGGACCACACAATAATGTAAAAGATATGAATAACAAGAATAAATAAAATATTTATTTAAAAAAAACCCTGAGAACTTCCCAAACCTGAGAAAAGATTTAAACATACATGTTCAGGAAGCTGAAAGAACATTCAACTTTTTAAATGTAAAATGACATTCTCCAAGACACACCATTGTTAAATTATCAAAAGCCAAAGGTAAAGCAAAAATACTAAAGTTTGCCAGAGAAACAATGTACCATTCAAAAGCACCTCAGTTGGACCTTGATCAGATTTGTCCACAGATAAAAGGCTAAAAGAGATTGACTTTCTTAGAGTTTCAAAGACAAAAACTACCATCCAAGAATACTCTGTCCTGAAAAGTTATCAGGATGGAGAAAGAAAGCCTTTCCCAGACAAAAGAATATAAAATCTAATAGCATTTACCACCACCAGACGTACCCTACGAGAAAGGTTAAAAGGAGTTCTACATGAAAAGAAAAAACAAAAGAACACAGAACCTTGAGCAAGGTGATGAACAGTAACACAGAATCAGAAGTATAAGCAAAACTAATGATACAACAATAAAACATTAAAAGGGAGAAAGCAACTTTGTTAAGAAAGATGGTGGAAGGACAGGATCCTTGAGTCATTGCTTCCTGCAGGGACACAGTGATTGATGCCTGGAGGGAACAGTCACATCTGGAACACATCTGGGGCAGTAAGGACTGATGTCTCAGCAGGTATGAGAGACAGACAGTACTGGAGAGGGTAGGAAAGACTGAGAAGGAATGGTTTAGGAACTGTGTCAGGACAGTGGGAGAGATACCTGCTCTTCCCCTAGGTGCTGTGGACCTAGCCACGGCCAGAGCGCATGCTTGGTGGGGAGAGCATAGGCTGCTCAAGGAAGGGCAACTGGTGACCTATGACTGGTTTCATTAGTAGGCAGATGCACTTGCCTAACATCCCCTTATAATTTCTGGGTTCTCAGGGTTGTCTGTGCTTAGTTTAGGGAGTCAAAAAAAGGCACCTATTGAACCCAAAGCAATGTCTAGGGCTTTCCTACTGCAATGAGACAGTATTGGTCTCCAGGGTAGATTTTAGTTTACTGGGCGAGGATCTCCTGAACTAATTTAGTGGACAGTGGCCATGGGGGCAGGATAAGAAGGGAGACACTACCTTTCCCCTCTGCATGACCTCCAGGCTGGCTCCCAGCAGTGGTAGCCAGAAAGTGTGAGTTTTTCCTGAAATCACAGTCTGCAGAACCAAAGTAACCCAGGTTATCTGTAAAGGGGAAGAAGTAAAGGACAGAATTGTATTGTCAAATTATGATGTGTTGATACAAAAACATTATTTTAGATAAAAAAGTTTGATACAACTCTCATAGTGGCCACAAAACTAAAATCTAGAATAAAGACACTGAGAAAAAAAAAATTAAAAGAACTGAGAAAACACCGGGGAAATTCATCCGAATGAAAAAACAGAGGAGGTATGAGGAGGTGTGAACTTCTTCCCCTAAATCATATACTGTATTGTAAACTAATGTTACCTCAATACAGAAAAAAATGATGAAAAATAAAAAAGAAGGAAAAGGCAGATAGAAACACATGAAAATAGAAACAATGGAAAGATAGCCCTAAAATAAAATGACAGTAAATAAGAACCATATATTAACAACCACCCTTAATGTGAATGGTCTGAATTCACCAATCAAAAAACAGAGAATGACAGATGGGACAAAAAGGCATGGCCTATCTATATTATGCATACACAAGTCACTTCAGATCTAAAAGCAAGCATAGACTTAAAGTGAAAGACTGGAGCAAGGTATTTCAAGCATTTAATAGAGAGGAAAATAATCATAAACTGTTATTCTCATACCTGATAAATTAGACTTCAAACAACAAAAGTTAATTAGTAACAAATATGGGCATGATATAATGATCAAATGAGCAATTCACCAAGAAATTATAACTGCAATCAACATTATGCACCCAACACCAATACAACCAAGGACATAAGACAATTACTAACAGACCTAAAGCAAGACACTGACAACAAGACAATAATAGGTAATTTCAGTACACCACTTACATCAATGAATAGGTAATCCAGATAGAAAATAAGCAAGGAAATAATGATGTTAGTAAAGTAAATGATTAGATGGACTTAATAGACATTTACAGGCTTTCCATTCTAAAGAAATGAATATACATTCTTCTCACATACATATGGAACACTCATGAGGATAGACCATTGCTGGATTAAAAAAAACATGTCCTGAAAATAAACAAATCAAACATCTTTTATGATTACAATATCAAGCTAGAAATCAGCCACAAAAAGAAACCCAGGAAAAATCCCAAACATGTGGAAACTAACAAAAAGTGCTGTAACTCCTGGGTCAATGAAGAAATCAAAGAACAGATAAAATTACATGGAGATTAACAAAGATGAGCTATCAGCTCCGAGGGGATTCACTAACAGTGGTATTCAGAGGGAAGGATAGGCCATCATCAATAAAGAAAAATTTCAAATGAACAACCTACCTTTACATAGGAAATAATCAGAAAGAGGACAGTTGAAGTAAAAAATCAATAAAAGGAAGAAAATGATAAAAATTAGAACAGAAATAAATGAAATAGAAACCAAAAAGATAAATGGGGAAAAAAAGAGCTTGTTCTATAAAAGGATAAACAATATGGATAAATCCTTAATTTGCCTCATTAAGAGAAAATTCAAATAAAAAGAATCAGAAATGAAAGTGGAGAAGTTACAACAGATACTGCAGAAATATGAAGAATATTAAGAGACTACTATAAATGTCAATAAGCAAACAAATTGGACAACCTAGAAGAAATGGACATGTTTTTAGAATTATACCAGCCTTCCATGACTAACAGGGATTAAATAGACAGCTTGAACAGACTGATGACAAGCACAGAAGTCAAAAGAGTAATCAAAAATCTTCCTAAGAACAAAAGCCCAGGACCAGATGACTTCCCCAGATAAGCTCTACCATACCTTCAAAGAGGATCTAATGCCTATCCTTCTCAAACTCTTCAAAACATTGAAGAGAACTCCTAAACACATTTTATGAGCCAACATTACCTTGATTCCCAAAACTAAGTAAGGATGCACTGACAAAGAAAACTATAGACCCATATCTCTGCTGAACACATTGCAAAATCCTCAATAAAATCTTAGCATAAATTAAATCCAGCAAAACATTAAGATAATCATTCATCATGACCAAATAGTATTAATTTCAGGGATGCATGGTTGGTTCAATATACTCAAATCAGTCTCATTCACTATCAAGGTAAAGAAAGGTACAAAATCATATGATTAAGTGGCTCAGGATTCCCCAGGAAGATTGTACCATCTCCTGCCAGTACATGGGGGAACCACCCATCCAGGCTGAGGAGGCTGCCGCCACGGCTGACAAGGAAGAAAGGAGCTTAGACAACTTCCTCAAGAGAGACAAGGAAAAGAAGAAGAAGGAGCAGAGCCTTCAGAGGTGAGCGTGTTGGTGGCAAGCTGCGCCAGCAGGAAGAGCGGTGTTTGGGTACTTCTGGAGTCAGGGTGGGCTTTGAGATGACCAAATAATTGTGGGACCCAGGGCCACCATTGAGATGGTGATGAAGGATGTAGATGAGTGGAAAGGAGTTTGAGCAAGATGAGGTTGCTTACAGTGGCCTCAGAATTCAAGCAATGTAAATAAATGAAAAGGAAGAATCAGGTCTGAATTGTGAAAAAGCTGCAGTAGAAATAGTGGAGGATGGTTTCAGCTTTTCAATGGATTCATTGACCTACCTTGTAACTTAAATGCTATGTGAGTAGAATCTCACCTAAATCCACTTAAGTTTCTTTGATTTCAAGTTTATTTGACAGCAATTCCAAATACACTTGTGCCATAATATTTAATGTATTCGACATAGAGATGCCATGATTGTCCCAACTTATCTACATTATCAACTTATTGGTGTATCTTTATGTTGTTCACTTGAGAGTCAGGGACAAAAGACAGGTGATGTAGCACTTCTGTTTTTAATAATTCACCTTAAAATATACAGTAATTTTTAGTCCCTAAAAGGGACTCAAAGAAGCTACCTATGATTACTAAATGTCCTAGTTTTGTGTCTTTGGTTCAATAGAATTTTTTTTATTATTTTAGAAGGATCTTTATTTTATTTATTTCCTTTTTTTAAAATTTAATTTATATCCTTTACATTATTGTGTATCCCCGTAGGTTTCCCACCATCAATTCACCCGTGAACCATCACTATAGTCCCTTGTGCTCTTTTCTCCTCTGTTTTGGTCTCTCTTCCTCCCCCTCCCCTGAGGATCTTTATTTTGATACTTACTGGAGATGTGTAAAGCATGTTCACAAGCAATTGTTTAAATTTATATACAAAATCTGTTCTCTTATTCTCAGCTTCTCCCTGTCCTTTGTATCTGCTGATACAAACTGGTCCCTCTATTTTAACATCTACAATTCTCAGTTGTTATGAACATGTAGGCAAGGTTTAGGAACCTGTCTGGAGAATCTACTTCAAAATATGGTCTGAGTTCACAAATGCAGACACATTAAAACTCAAGATAAGCCAAGGCAAGAAAGGGATCAATTCCTCTCATGAACCTGATATGCTAAGTTACAGGAAACAACACATTGAAAAACATTTTTTTGATTCTTTCTGTTTGAGAAAAATGGAATGTATCCAGAACTCATGTTTCTTCGTTTACCACTGTCAGTAAGTCACTAAAGATATCTAATTTTTTAAAGATTTATTTTATTTATTTATGCATACAAGATCTAGGGTGTGTGCCAGACGTGCGAGGAGTGAGAGGATTCACCAGAGACAGAGTGGGGAACAGAACAGGCAGATCTACTGAAATACACTACTAAGGGGAGCAGCCAGCAAGACAGATGTCTGCTGGACCATGTGGGTTATCTACCTAGGCGGGGATAGAACTCATGCTGCAGTGGCTGGCGATTGCTTGATAGTGCTGAAACTTTAACCCCTGTGCCACCAGGGAGTCCCAAGATATCTAATTTTTAAAGTTTCTAATTCAGTTACAGTTTTGCTCCCAGGCCATAGCACATGGTTGCATGCATTACCACACAAACGTAAAACACGGAAGGATTATCACGGCGACACCTCAGGATTGTCTATTACACTGTGTCTCAGTGTGGGCTAGCTGGAGAGACCCAATAACTTGCCTAAGAAAGGACAGATATCACTAGGGAGAACAGTAAAGAATTCAAGTAAATTGCAGATGTCGAGTTGGTATGATGATAAGATAGCCTTGATTTTAGGTGTAAAAGTATTGGCTGAAAATAATGAGAACTGTTTTATAACCTATTCTCAAAAATTAGATTCTATCTTCAAAAAATGAAAAATCAACTCTTTCCCATTCTACTAGTAATGAAATAATGAAAAATCAAAATCACATGGTGTTTCATGAAGATGAGATTTGATTCTTTTGGTCTAAATCAGCCAATATTTTAACATTAGCTATAAATTATTAAAATGTGGGTAGCTTAGGTCCATTTTTAAAGTGCAGAATCTGTAAGGAAAAATGTAGGTATGTTTTCAGGAGTACTGGCTTTTATAACAATTTTAACTTGGGGAATCTTAATAGGTCAAGAACACTTATAATTCAAGTAATGCTCTGAGACACAAAAAAGAGTTCTTCCACCTCAGAGAGCACCTCGGTAGCAGTCCCAACAACATAAGAATGTGGTTACACTTCATTTTATTAACCACCATTTGCCTTTTATTGAAGTGTTTCATGAGTGGGGCAGTCACTATCAACTATATTAAAGATTTCCATTTATTACCTCTGTGACCCAAATTACAAAAAAAATCTTAATATGTTTGCCTTTTATATCAAAGGTAGAATATTGTTATTTTTCAATAACTGGTTGCCAATTCAGCAACCAGTAAGTTATTTTTTCAGTGAAGTGCACCTAGAATAGCAGGAAAGCAGTTTTCTAATTATAACAGGCTGGCTTCTTCTGGAGGATGCAGTCTGCTCTTTTTATAGGAGATCACAATCGAGGTACTAGGCAAGTGCTCTGCCCTTTAAGCCATTGCCTAAAGCACCCTTTGGGAAACTTGTGCCCACATTTTAACACATGCATATTTTAGGTTTGAATACATGGTGGCATAATTCACAGGAATTTACAGGAACATTTTCTGCTTTCTGCAACTTGTTTTGGAGTGCTGGCCTAACAATCTTGAAGGGGAACCCTGAAACAGCAAAGCGGGGCTCAGAGGACCTCGCTATTGCCAGGATTTGGGTTTTCCTTTTCTGTTCTGGAATGTGTTCTGCCGCTTCTTGGACAATTTCATCAATACTCAATCCTGAGCATATGGTATTATTTTGGTTTTGCACTTTTTAAATAAAACAGCTTGGTGCTGTTGTAATATGGGATACCATAGACAGGTGTTCCGTAATACTATTGAATGACTTTTGGGGGGACATTGGCTTAAATGAGCACGAACAAGATCCAATACAAAGCATAGTTCTGACTAAGCAGCCTGGCCGTGCTCTCCTTCTCTGGCAGCCCATAGACTTTGGGTTCACTGCAGGGCCAGCCTGGCAGCAGCAAGGGGACCCCTGCAGAGACCAGACCTGAATCCTTGAGAGCTGTTGTTTGGTTTCCAGTCTCTTGACTTGTAGAAATGGAGGGCCCTTGATCTTTGGGGTCTGAAGACTCAGAAACTAATTTAGGATGAATTGTGCTACAGGCAGGAAATGAAAGCTAAGAAATCTGCACTTTAGAAAGTTCTCTGAACTTACAACCATTTTTAATTGCCTTAATTTGGTCTTTAAGCCGAAACTTTTCTGCACCATTTTTCCTCTAACATTAGAAAGAAATGATTCCAGGAATTTATGTCAAACTCCATGTAAGGAAATTCTGCAGAATCACTGCTTTGTAGCCTCAGCTTAAGATAAGCTTCTTCTCATTATTCCGCGATCTTCAACTTTAAACACTTTCACTTCTTTCCATTTTTAAACACAGATACCTCTGTAGCCACAGCTCTTTGAAGACTCCTGATATTTCTCTTTCCCTCTCTTTACAAAATCATCTATTTTCAGTTTCTCCTTTGTAAGAAGTCTTTCAAAGTGGTATGGGCGATTTGATGCAAGTCTGGATTTCACTATGTTAAATCCCATTGCCAAATGTAGGGGTTGCAGACTTATTACTAGCAAGAGTGAAGTGAACAGGAAAGTAAAACTATCCTGATGTGGGAGCATTTTCCTCTAAGAGCTTAATCTTCATGAAGTGTTATTTCAGCAATTGGGTGCCTGAGTGGGTTACAATATCTCCTGACTTGACATGCCAACGATTTGTTGACAATAATGGAGACATTATTTGAGATGGCAGGTAGAATGAATGCTTTTTGATATCTGGGTAAGTAGTTGAGTCAACAAAGAAAAAAAAGCCTGGGTGATTAAATGAAAAACCAAGGAATCTTGGTTAAGCAAAAGACTTCATTTAGGAAGCAAAAATCTTGACAAATAATCTATTGGACTTTGAGTCATTTATTCCCCCTGAAAAGTATGCATTTTTTTCAGTAAAATTTTGTTGGGGGTTATATTATCGAGGAATCAAATGGGATGAAATTAGGGAAATATCATTTAATGGCATACTCTACTAGAAATTCGAAGGGCTAAGGGAGATTTAAAATTCTAACTCTTGTTATAAATTTTTAAAAACATTGTGAAATTATCAAAATGCACATGAATCAAGTTGTAATATACTGTGTGATAGGTTGATGTGACAGTCTATTGAACCATTTCTTTGAGTTCTCATGCATAGCTTGGCAGTACAGAACTCTAACATTAACAAGTTTGATAAGAAGTAAATTTAGGGAAAATTTTAAAAATAAAAATCACACAATTATTTCAATAGATGCTGAAAAACCTTTGACAAGTTTCAATACCATTTATATAAAAATTCTCAATAAAATGGTAGTAAAAGAAAATAACTTAATAAAGGCCATATATGACAAACCAGCAGTCAATATCATACTCAATGGTGGAAAATTGAAGGCATTGCCCCCAAGATCAGGAGCAAGACAACAATGTCTATTTAAGCCACATTCAACATAGTATTACAAGTCCTAGCAAGAGCAATTAGTCAAGAAAAATAACAAACAAACACAAAAGGAATCCAAATCAGAAAGCAAGTAAAACAATCACTATGTACAAATGACATGATAGGGCCTCCCTGGTGGCACAGGGGTTAAAGTCTCAGCACTATCAAGCTATCCCCAGCCACTGCAGCATGAGTTAGATTCCTGGCCAGGGAGCTAAACCACATGGCATAGCAGACCTCTCCTGTCTTGACCACTGCTTCCTTCAGCAGTGTATTTTGGTAGATCTGCCTGTTCTGTACCCCACACTGTCTCTGGTGAATCCTCTCACCCACCCACCCCCGCCCTACTCCGCACCTCTGGCCTATACCCCAGTTCTTGTATGCATAAATAATTAAAAATAAATCTTTTTAAAAAATCTTTTAAAAAATAAACAAATGGCATAACATAAATAGAGAACCCAAAAGTCTGCTCAAAAAAACTACCAAAAATAATGAATAATGTAAAGTAACAGGATACAAAACCAGTGCACTAAAATATATTGCATTTCTATGTGCAATGAATTGGAAGAAAGAGAAATTAAGAAAACAATCCCATTTACACTCACACCAAAAAGAATGAAAGCCTGGGAGTAAACTTTTTTTAAAAAAGGTAAAGGATCTGAAAATTATAACACAATATCAAAGGAAATAAAAGAAGACACAAAGAGGGCCACCTTGGTGGCGCAGCGGGTTAAGCGCAGTGCTGTCTAGCTGTAGGCAGCCGCTGCAGCGCGAGTTCAATAGGAGTTCCATGAGTTTGACAGAGTTCATACCGGCTGGGGAGATTCCCACATGGTGCAACACAACTCTCCTGCCTCCCCACCTGCTCCCCTCATCAGTGTACTTCAATAGATCCACCTGTTATGTTCCCCACCCTGTCTATGGTGAATCCTCTCACCACCCCACACCTCTGGCCTACACCCCAGCTTGTATGCATAAATAAATAAATCTTTAAAAAAAAGACACAAATAAATGGAAAGATATCCTGTGTGTATGAATGCAGTACCTATTAAAATACTCTTACAAGGAAATAGAACAATTATAAACTTTGTATGGAACCACAAAAGGCCCTGAACAATGAAAGCAATCCTAGAAAAAAAGAAGAAATTGGAGGTAGCATATCACTTCAAAATATGCTACACAGTGGTAGTAATTCAAACAGTATGACAGCAGAACAAATGGAAATACAGACCAGTGGAACAGAATAGAGTCCATAAAAAAATCCACACAAATACGCACAGTTAATCTTTGACAAAGAAGCCATGACCATCCATTAGAGAAAGGATAAGCTCTTCAACAAATGGTGCTGGGATGCTTGATCAGCTATAAGCAAAACAACAACAACAACAACAAAATCTAGATCAGTATTTAACTTCATACCCAAAAATAAATTCAAAATGAATTCAAGACTTGCATATAAGGCCTGAGGGACATAAAAGGGACCATAGATGATAAGCTCCTGGCTATCAACTATAGAGATGTTATTAAGGGATGCAACTCCAGCAACAGGGGAAATAAAAGCAAGAATAAACAATTGGGACTACATCAAACCAAAAAATTTTGCAATATGAAAGATAGTATCACAAAAACAAAAGACAACCTGTGGATGGGAGAAGTAATATTTGCACATCATGTATCCAACAAGGAGTTACTTTGCAATATATATAAGGACCTCATACAACTCGACAACAGAAAACAAAACAACCTAATAAAAAAATGGGTAAAAGATCTAGACAGGTACTTCTCAAATGAATATATTCAGATGGTTTACAGACACATGAAAAAAATGCTCCACATCATTTATAAGGAAAATGCAAATCAAAACTACTATGAGATATCACCTCGCCCCTATGAGAATAACATATCAAAAAGATATGGAAACAACAAATTTGGGGAGAATGTGTAGAAAAGAGAACACTCATCCACTCTTGGTGGGAATGTAATTGGATTGAGCCTCTAAGGAAAATGGTATGGTTATTCCTCAAAAAATGAAAATACATTTCTAGATATCCAAGGACCATGAAAATACTAACAGAAAAAGACTTGTGCATTTCTATGGTAATAGATTATTATATCTAAACCAAAATCAGAGTTTCTGGGCCCATAAAACTGAGGGCTACTCTCTGGATCCTGGAGGCCAACTCTATAAAGCTCTGTTTGAATGGCCTACTGTTTTCTGGACATCTCTAGTCTATTATCTCTCTAACTGAACATTGGCCGTATGAGCTTTATTGCAGAAATCTGAACTGTGCTTCTGTCCTAAGACCCTGTCAAGTTATCCTTTCTATTGAGTTTTTAATCTGATTGTATAAACTGAAAAACAGAAAAAATCTTCCTCTCTCTTTCTTGTCAAGTACATTACAGTGTTACTCATAAAATATCCTCAATAAATAGTTTTGAACTATAGGAAATTATTTTTTGGCGCCACTCCCAGAATTAACAACAACAATTTAATTTTATATATGAATCTATAAATACTACAAATGGACATCCCAGAATGCATAAGGAGGCTTAAGGGAAGGTGTATGTATGTGGTGGGGAGGATTCTATCAAGAATTCTATAATCCAGGGCCTCCCTGGTGGCGCAACGGGTTAAGCGCAGCACTGTGACGCTATCCAGAGCCACTGCCACATGAGTTTAATACCCAGCCAGGGAGATTCACACATGGTGTAGCAGACCTCTCCTGCCTCACCCGCTGCTCCCTTCAGTTGATCTGCCTGTTCTGCTACCCACTCTGTCTCTGGTGAATCCTCTCACCACCCCACACCTCTGGCCTATACCCCAGCTTGTATGCATAAATACATAAATCTTAAAAAAAAAAAAAAAGAAAAAAGAATTCTATAATCCAGAAGACAAAAGTTGTAAGTATGTGCATTGTTTTGAAGAAAGGGTGTTTAGTAATTAAATAGTTAAGCCTGTCGTGAGTGGCCAGACAGCAGCTGGAGGGGTGTTTATAGTGTGAGGAAGGAAGTATGGAGTCAGTGACTTCTGTTGGCAGGAAGGAGTACTAAAGGGGGAGGAAGAGGAGAGTAGGATGCCCAGAGAGAGGAATCTTAGTTGTTCTCAGGTTGGAAGATTTTTCTCTCACAATTCGAAGTCAGATACAGGCCAGAAACCTTCTCCCACTGCTGCAGAAAGGATAGAAAGTGCTGAGTGCAGATAGAGTGAAGCAAAGGTTGGGAGATACAGGCGTTATGCCTAGAATACATTTGAAACGTCAACATTTGAATGGACGTATAAAGAAGTAGGAATTGAGATGCGTAGTTATCTAGAAATATAATTGATAAAGCCCTTCTTAAATAATAGTGATATTAACACCCAACTTTTATAGTTTTTCCATGTCAAGAGCTGTATCTTCTTTTTCCAGTCATCTATCAGTGGGTACTGAGGTTCCTTCTGTAACTTAGTTATTCTAAATAATGCTGCAGTAAACATTATTCTGTGTATGTGATTCTTCCAGTTGATGATTTCATATTCTTCCATGATCCAGAAGTGGGATTGCTGTTATCATACAGCAATGTTGTTCTATTGTTAATCTTTGGGGAAAGTTCCATATCAATTTCCAAAATGTTGCAACACTTTACATTCCCAACAGCAGTGTGTAAGTTTACTCTTTCTCCACATTCTCGCCAACACTATTGTTAGTAGTCTTTTTAATACTAGCCATTCTCACAGATGTGAGATGATATATCATTGTGGTTTTGGTTTGAGTTTTCCTAGTAAGAGATGATGGTGAACATTTTTTCGTATATCTCTTGGCCCTCTCTATATCCTCTTAAAAAAGTGTCTATTCATTTGTTCTGCACAGTTATTATTTGGATTGTTTTTTCTTGTTGTTATTAAATTGGATAAGTTCTTTATACACCTTGGATATGAACCCCTTATCAGATCTATGATGTACAAATATCTTTTTAAATTCCCATTCTCTAAGCTGCCTTTTTAGTCTGTTGATATTTGCAAAAAAGCTTTTTAATTTGATGTAGTCCCAATTGTTTATTTTTGCTTTCATTTCTCTTGCTGTTGATATGAGTACTAAAGACATCTCTAATACTGATGTCATAGAACTTATCACCTATATTGTCTTTTAAGTACTTTATGGTTTCAGGTTTTATATACAAGTCTTTAATCTATTTGAATTTATTTTTTGTGTGGAGTTAGAGAGTGATCCAGTTTCATTCTTTTACATATGGCTGTATAGCTTTCCCAACACTATTTGTTGAAGAGATTTTTCTTTCTCCATTATAGAGTTATGACTCTTTTTCATAATTTAGGTGTCAGTATATTTGTGGATTATGTGTGGCCTCTTGATTCTGTTCATTTGAGCTACATCTCTATACTGTTTTAACTACTATTGCTTTATAGTAGAGTTTAAAGTAGGAAAACATGATGCCTCAATTTTTTCTTCTTTTTCAAATTTGCTTTAGCTATTCAGGATGTTTTGCGGTTCCATATAAATTCCAGAATTTTTTGTTTTATTTCCTTGAAAAATATCATTGAAATTGTGATAGAAATTATGATAGGGGTTGCAATTTATCTGTGTATTGCTTTTGGTCATTATGACTAGATTAATCCACTCGATTCATGAAGCCAGGGTATATGTTTGTTTATTATTCTTTATCTTTTAACAATGTCTTACAGTTTTCACTGTATAGCTCTTTCATCCACTTTGTTAAATTTATTTTATTAATATTTTGATGCAATTGAAAACATAAGATCGTTTTCTTAATTTCTTTTTTTTTAAGATTTATTTATACAAGCTGGGGTACAGGCCAGGGGCGTGGGGTGGCGAGAGGGTTCACCAGAGACAGAGTGAGGAGCAGAACAGATAGATCAGAAATACACTACTGAGGGGAGCAGCGGGCGAGGCAGGAGAGGTCTGCTGCACCATGTGGGATTCTCCCCGGCTGGGCATCGAACCTGCGTCGCTCGCTGCCGACAGCTCCACAGCGCAGCGCTCAACCGCTGCGCCACCAGGGAGGCCCTGTTTTCTTAATTTCTTTTCTCCCATTCATTATTCGCATTTAGGATTGCAAAAATTTTGTGTATTTATTTTGTAGTCTGCCACTTTTCTAAACATTTTTTTTGTAGAGTCTTTAGGATTTTCTCTGTATATTGTTATATCATCTGCAAATAATGATAATTTTCGCTTTTTTTCCAATCTATATTCCTTTTAATTTCTGTTGTCTAAATACTCTGGCTAAGACTTTTGCTACCAAGTTAAACTGAAGTGGTGAAAGTGAACATCACTGACTTGTTAATGACCTTAAAAGAAATTCAGTTTTTCACTATTGAGTATGATATTGGTCATGGGTTTGAAGTTTATGGCTTTTATTATTTATGTTCCTTCAATACCCATTTTGTAAAGAGTATCATGAATAGGTGATGTATCTGATGAAATGCTTTCTCTGGATCTATTGATATGATCCTTGGTTTTCGTTCTTCCTTTTTTTTGATGTACTCTATTACATTCATTGATTTGTGCATGTTGAACAATCCATGCATCCCTGAAATAATTCCTATTTGGTCATGGTGTATGATCCTTTTGATGTATTGTTGAATTTGGCTTTTAGTGTTTTATTGAGAATTTTCACATCTGTGGTCATCTGAGATAAGTGGTCTGTAGTTTTTCTTTTTTGTAATGTCCTTGTCTCACTTTGGTACTAGGGTCCAGTTGCAGGACAGAATTCTAGGTTGTTTGCCCAATCTGTTTCTTTGTAGACTGATACCTCTGCACCTATTCAGATGACTGCTACTCTAGTGCTGGTAGAGTGTAGCAGACGCCCACGCAAATGTACAGAATGTTACACACAAAAATTCAGAGACAATGTCAAAGTAGTAATGGTAACTATCTTTTTAAAATCCTGCTATGTGCAAGGTTCTCTTTCTTATTTAAGACTTCTAAGAACCCAGTGAAAAAAGTATTATCATCTTTATTTACTGAATCTTTTGCTAAGTAGTAGATCAAGCTGAAAATAGAAACTGTCTTAAAAAAAGGTAAATATATTCCATCGTCAAATTCACTTGAATTAGTAAGAGAATCTAAGGGTGTTTGAGGAAAGATATATCCATGACCTTCTAGAAGGCAAGCATGCTCAAGAACAAAGCCCCTGTATCTCATATAAAATATTTTAAAATGTTTGTTCAAATATAAAAAGATCTCTTGTAATGGATTTCCTTGGAAAACAATTTTACTTAATGTTTTGAGTTTCACTTGAAAAGCAAATAAGTGAATTTCAATCATTTCAAAATATACATAATAGTATAAAGTAGTATGAACTTATTTTGAAAAAATAGCCACCTTACAGAAATAAAATACCTGAAGTGCCTGCCAGAATTTAATTTTCTAATATCAGGTGGAGTTCCTTTCAAAAACAGAGTGAAATTCAATTTAACTGTGATGAGCTCCTCCTCAACTCATGATGGTTTTTTTTATTCCATCACAAAATAAAAATATTTGTTAATGTGTAAAGTTGTGAAACTCAATTTTTCCAAATTCTAACACTTAGAATTAGTATTATGTGTCAGATAGGTCAAGAATAAATTAAGAAAACACATTGATTGAAAACTCTAAGTATTTCACACCATGACCAAGTGGGATTTATTCCAGGGACACAAGGATGGTTCAACATCCGAAAATCAATCAATGTAATCCAACACAACAACAAAAAGAAAAATGAAGACCATATGATCATATCAATAGACGCTGAGAAAGCATTTGACAAAGTATAACACCCATTTATGATAAAGGCCCTTGAAATCCTTGGGATAGAAGGAACATACCTCAACATAATAAAAGCCATATATGACAAACCCACGGCCAATATTATCCTCAATGGTGAGAAACTGAAGGCCTTTCCCCTAAGATCAGGAACAAGGCAAGGATGTCCACTCTCACCATTACTTTTCAATATAATACTGGAAGTCCTAGCCAGAGCAATTAGACAAGAGAAAGACATTCAAGAGATCCAAATAGGAAAAGAAGAAATTAAACTGTCTCTATTTGCAGACGATATGATAATATATATACAAACCCCAAAAAACTCCATAGAAAAACTACTCAAAATTATAGACCAGTTCAGTAAAGTAGCAGGATACAAAATCAATGCACAAAAGTCAGTAGCATTCCTCTATGCAGACACCCAATCTGAAGAAGAAGAAATTAAGAAATCCATCCCCTTCAAAATCGAAACCAAAAGATTCAAATATCTGGGAATAAATCTAACAAAAGACATAAAGGACTTATACAAAGAAAACTACAAAACTCTGTTGAAAGAAATAGAAGACGACACAAGAAGATGGAAAGGCATCCCTTGCTCATGGATTGGAAGAATTAACATTATCAAAATGGCAATCCTACCAAAAGCAATTTACAGATTCAATGCTATTCCAATAAAAATCTCAATGACATTCTTCAAAGAAATAGATCAACTACTGATGAAATTCATATGGAACCACAAAAAACCTTGCATAGCTAAAGCCCTACTAACTAAAAAGAAAGAAAACGGAGGAATTTCATGCCCTGATTTCAAACTATACTACAAAGCCATGATAATTAAAACAGCATGGTACTGGAACAAAAACAGACAGAAAGACCAATGGAACTGAATAGAATACCCAGAATTAAAGCTGCATATCTATGAACCGCTAATCTTTGACAAAGGAGCAAAGAAAATGCCATGGAACAGGACAGTCTATTCAATAAATGGTGCTGGAAAAACTGGACAGCCCACATGCAAAAGAATGAAGCTAGACTACTACCTCACACCCTACACAAACGTCAACTCAAAATGGATAAAAGACCTGGATGTAAGACCTGAAACCATAATATTTATAGAAGAAAATATAGGCAAAACCTTACATGACATACATCTCAGCAAAATCTTGAAAGACACATCCCTCAAAGTTAAGGAATTGAAAGACAAGATAAACAGATGGGATTACATCAAAATAAAAAGCTTCTGTACAGCAAAAGAGACATTAACCAAAACTAACAGACACCCTACCAACTGGGAAAAGATCTTTGCACACAATACATCTGATATAGGACTGATAACAAAAATTTACAAGGAACTCACACAACTCAACAAAAACAAAGCCAATAACCCAGTCAAAAAATGGGCAGAAGAGCTCAAAAGGCACTTCCCCAAAGAAGAAAAATAAATGGCCAACAGATACATGAAAAAATGCTCAACATCATATATAATCAAGGAAATGCAAATCAAAACCACTATGAGATACCACCTCACACCTGAGAGGATGGCACACATTAAAAATACAGGCAACAACAAATGCTGGAAAGGATGTGGAGAAAAAGGAACTCTTCTACACTGCTGGTGGGAATGTGAACTGGTCCAACCACTATGGAAAGCTGTATGTGATTCCTCAAACTGCTCAACATGGAGCTTCCATACCACCAAGCAATACCACTTTTGGGAATTTACCCAAAGGACACAAAAACACTAATCCGAAAGGATACATGCAGCCGTATGTTCATTGCGGCACTATTCACAATAGCAAAGGTATGGAAGCCACCCAGATGTCCAAAAATAGATGATTGGATCAAGAAGATGTGGTACATATACACAATGGAATACTATTCAGCATTCAAAGAAGATAAACACATGCAATTTGCAGCGACATGGATGGAATTAGAGGGGATCATACTCAGTGAAATAAGCCAGAAAGGAAAAGAAAAAAATAAAATGGTTTCACTTATAACAGGACTATAAGGAAACCAAATAGGAGAGAGACACTCAGGGTGGGGGGTGGTGCGGGGGGAGGGGAGGATAAGGGCATAAAATGGAATAGAAAAGAACACAAGGGACCATGGAGCTGGATCATGGGTGAATTGGTGGTGGGTTACGCAAGGGGAATACAAAATGTAAAAGACATTAATAACAATAAAAGCAGATTACAAAAAAAAAAGAAAAAGAAAACTCTAAGTATTTCATAATTAATTTTCGAGAATCTTAGACTTTTCAAGAATCTTGAAATATTCCTTTTTTTTTGAAACAATCCCACTGGTTCGCCCAAGCCTGTCTTTAAGGTAAATTAGGTCTTTCTTTTGATTTTACCATAATGACTTTATGAAATAACAGCCAATACTGCCTCACATTTTATTTCCCGGGGGTGGGGGGTAAGGAACTGTGGCATACAAAAAAGTCTATTTACAGGTTTTGAACAAACTCCAGGCATTAAAAGCAGAGCTGCAAAGCTAAAGCAGTGGGGGAGGGGAGTTCTTTTCTGTATTGTGAAGTTTGGTTCTCTGTGAAGTTGAATTTCATCAAACTGAATGTGTTATGAATTTTAAATATATTTGATGCTAAAAAGGAAAAATAAGTATGCTGTCCTTTCTAGTAGGTTTGTCTTTAGATGTGTCTGGTCATTACCTTGGCAACTCTTACAAATGGCAACTGACGTCAGGAAAAGAGGAAATACACTGCTGAGAACACATACTCCATGCATTATAGATCATTCTGAGTACTTAGAATTCTTAAGCTCATGCAGGCACTAAATCATTTAAGATGAACACAGCAGACTTCTGTTTTAAAAACACACTTTAAACTTTTTAAGGACTTGGAAATCTGTAAAGAGTATGTTTGAGTTTTAAATTTAAACAAAATTTAATTCAGCTATTAACTTAGGTGTTCCATCACTGTAACTGCAAGTTCATTACAATACTTGGCACTAGTAAATCTCAAAAACAAATGGAATCTACACTTTCCATTTGAAAATATTTTGCCCAACATTTTTACAGCAAATTTCGGACATAGGATGTTAAAATTTTTTTTTATAGTGAGAGCCATATACTCATCACCCAGAACCTTTCATACCATTTTATTTTACTGGCCTTATCACATTGTCCATCTGTCTATCTGTCCGTCCATTCCCTTATCTGTACCTTAATCCATCTCATTTTTGATGAATGTAAAAGTAAATTCCAGATGTGAATATACTTCCTCCTAAATATTTCAGCATGCAGATCATTAACAAGAATTCAATATTTGTTTCTAAGTTTTATTTCAATATAAAATTTACAATGAATTGCAGATATCTTGACATATGTTTGCTTGCATTTTGACAAATGCATGTATATATACAACCTAAACTCCCATCAAGATATGGAATATTACTATCATTCCACCTTTGTGCCTCTACCCATTCAGTCCCCACCCCACCCACTCTCCATGAACAACCACTCTTCTGATTTCTCAAGGTATTTTTAAAAACCATGCATTAGGGTTTATTAGCTCAGTGAATATCCTCCTTGAACTGTTTCACAGATTTCATTCTTCCATCAAATTACAAATGCACTGTTCAGTGCTTGTGGAGTCAGTGTGTCTAGCACTTACTTTTCTTCTGTCACTGCTCCCCCCACCCAATGCAACCATTATCACAATACTCCACCTCTAGGGATGAAAGGGAAAATCAGAATAGTCTATCTAATTGTGAAGGTCCAGTACAAAGTGGAAATGCAAGTCTTTTGTTCAAAAATTATTAAGACTGTCAATATGGTGACAGTCAATCATTAAACTAAGTGAAGGGCTCTCTTTAGCACAGGACTTTTTTTAATTGCACAGTTTGCACACTCAAGAAGCATCTCCAATCAAAATATTTATCAACTGTTACAGTGTGGTCCATTGATCAAATTGCATGTTAGCCACAGCATTCAAATTGGGGGGTGGAGTTACCTGCTGAGCCAGATAGTACTCTTCCAATAACCGGATGGTGAGGGGAGGTCCAGTCCTTGGCAAGAGAATCTGGCTCAGCCTTTCTTAGTAACACATTCCCCTAAAAAGTCGGGAAGTAGGCTTGTAACCAAGTTAGACTAGTCAGAAATTGTTACTGTACTTTTCTATTTGGAACTGAAGCTGTGCCTCTCTGCAGTCTCTCATCCTCCATATATTGCATTGGTCTAAGAGTCCCACACCAGGATTTTTTCAGGGTCCTGGTTATTTTGGAATTTAGTGGTACTGTTTTTCAAGATTTTCAGCCCTTTTTTCCCCCAGGGTCTCCAAAGATACTCTTTTCAATAGACTATTTTTTAGAGCAATTTTAGGTTTACAGAAAGTACAGATAAGTTCCATTTAGCCCTTATCCCCAAAGATACATAGCCTCTCCCAATATCGACGTGATGCGTATGAATGGTTAAATTATTACAACCCATGAACCTACATTATCACATAAACTTGTTGATTTATATTTGGGTTCACTCCCAGTATTATACATCTTCTGGGTATTGACATAATGGCTTGTATCCACCTAGTGTAATATAGAATGTTTTCACAACCCTAAAAATCCTCTTTGGTCTATCAATTCATTTCGCCTTCTCCCCTACTCCCTGGTAACCATTGATAATTTCATTATTACCACAATTTACCCTTTTCCAGAGTGTCTTATAGTTGGAATCATACAAATGTCTTTTTCAGGTTAACTTCTTTGACTTAGTAATATTCCTTTAAGGTTTCTCCACATCTTTTCATGACTTGATAACATTTGTTTTTAGTGTGGAATAACATTCCATTATCTGGAGGCACCATAGTTTATTTACAACTTTATGTAATGAAAGACATGTTGACACCTTCTAAGTTTTGGCAATTATGAATAAAACTGCTATCTATGTGCAAACTTTGTATGGATGTAAGTTTCAAATTTTGACCAGTGTCTTTCTTATTGGGAGGAATGATGAACAAATTTCCATGTATCTGTTGGTTTTCTGGATATCCTCTTTTGGTAAATTCTCTGTTCAGGTCTGCTGCCCATTTATTAGTTGGGTTGTTTGTTTTTCTATTGTTGAACTATATAAGATTTTTATATATCTTGGATATTAACACTTTGTTGGTTGTCTAATGTGTAAATACTTTCTTTCATTCAATAGGATTTTTAAAATCTACTTATGCCGTCTTTCACTGTGTAAAATCTTATCAATTTGATTATCCCAATTTTTTTATTTTTACTTTTATTCCCTTTGCCGTAGGAGTCAAATCTCCACAGACATTTTAATCATTTATGTCGTAGAACATATCACCAACATTTTCTTCTGTATGTTTTATTGTTACATTCCTTACACCTAGATCTTAATCCATTTGGAATTTATTTTTGTGCATGGAGCTAGAGTGTGGTCCAAATTCATTCTTTTGCATGTGGCCTTCCTAGCACCATTTATCAATGAGGCTCTCCTTTCCTCATACTATGGCCATGGCTTTTTTATTTTAAATTAAATACTTATGTGTATGTGGATTGATTTGGGGGGTTTTGATTCTGTTCCATTGATCCATGTGTCATTTTTATGAAAATACAGTTTAAATTCAGATAACGTAAGCTCGTTTCTCTTTTTTCTCACGATTGCTTTTGCTATTCAGTGCCTTGTATGGTTCTATATAAATTTCAAATTTTTGTTCAATTTGTTTAAAGAATAATATTGGTATATTAATGGGGATTGTTTTGAATTGATATATATCACTTTGGTTATATTGATTCTCCTTATACATGAGTATGGAATATCTTTCCATCTCTTTTTTTCACTACTTCACTCTTTTAATAATATCTTGTAATGCTCACTGTATAGGTCAGTTACCTGCTTGATTAAATTAATTCTGAGGTATTTGCTTCTTTTTGAAGCTATTGTGGATAGAACCATTTAAATTTTTTTTAATTTTTCTTCTCATTCATGTATAAAAAATACTACAGATTTTGTAATCTGCTACTTTTTTTTTTAAGATTTATTTATTTATACATACAAGCTGGGGTACAGGCCAGAGGCATGGGGCGGCGAGAGGGTTCACCAGAGACAGAGTGGGGAGCAGAACAGGCAGATCAGAAGTACACTGCTGAGGGGAGCAGCGGGCGAGGCAGGAGAGGTCTGCTGCACCATGTGGGATTCTCCCCTGCTGGGTGTCGAACTCGCATAGTGCGCTGCCGACAGCTCCACAGTGCAGTATTCAACCGCTGCACCACAAGGGAGGCCCTGTAATCTGCTACTTTGTGGTATATTTATCTATTGTTCTAAATAGTTTTTCAGTGGCATTTTTAGGATATTCTATATGTAATATTTTCTGTGAATACCAATAGTTTTACTACTGCTTTTCCAATTTTGATTCCTTTTATTTTCAGTGTTGTCTGATGGCTTTAGACAAAACCTCCAGTGCTAAATTAAACAGAAGTGGTAACAATGGGAATCCTTGTTTTATTATTGATCTTCAAGGAAAAGCTTATAGGTGAGACAAGGCCATAAGCTGGACATTGTTCTCTGCTTGTCCAGTGCAGAGTCTTATGCTGGGGTGCTTGCTCCTATTGTTAAGGTGCAAGTGCTTGAACTCTTATAATGAAAGCATTCAGTTGTTACTTCAGCTTTAGCACTGGGGAAGGGGAGTGGTTAGGAGGAGGTCACCAGTTTAGAATATCATTCTTCAGCTTGCAAGAATTAGATTCCTCTGTGAGCAGACAGAGGTGACCCATCCTGGCTCACTTCTGGTTCAGGTTCTAGCTATTCTACACTGGGACCTTCAGATTCAAGCAAGTTATTTTACCTTGCATATTTTATCCTATTCCAATAATTCTCCAGGAGTGCACCCTCTGTCCTGGCAACTCTGTGCACTCCCTTTTGCAGTACAGTGCCAGGTCTTTAAGGTCCCTCAAGTGGCAAAGAACTGCAGGAGAGCTTTGTAAGGCAGTCTCGCCTCCAGCTCATGAGTTTTACTGCCCTTGTGTCACTGCAAACACAGTTCAGTTAAAATTTTTCCTACTCCTTTCTGCCAGGCCATTGTTCCTGTGTGCTGTAGTCATTGTTTATCCTTCAGGGGTTATTAACTCTGTTCTGCTGCAAATTAGTTGTGACTATATAAAGGAGGGAAGCCCAGAGTCTTCACTTGCTGCAATCTTGTTAGACTCCCACAGAGCCTACATTTTTAATGGAGACAATGACAATAAACAAATAAGCAAACATATAACATACTTTTAAGTGGAGATAGTTGCTGGGAAGAAAATGTAAACTGAGTAAGGGGGTAGAGCTGGGTCAGGGGATAATCAAATGGAATTCTGGTGGAAACATCTAAGCAGGTCGTTGTGATGCACCGCAAAAGATTAGCATCAGAGATGTACAGATTTGGGAGACATCCTGTCCTCAACTATAATAGTATTGGGGATGTCTTCTTTGGCCTTCCAGATTTTCTCTCCATGCCTCTCACCCTCTTCTCTGCCTCCATACAGATTAGCCTACATGGATTAAGTCAATGGATTCCACTACTCTGGTTTCCAGATGGATTCAGCCAGTCTGGCAGCAGATCAGAAGAAGGGAGGAGAGCAAGGTCAGATCTTTTATGCCCCAGCTCCCTCGCTGCAGTTTCTCCCAGATTGCATGCATTCCTCCATGAAAATTTACAACTCTTATTGGGTGACCAAACAATTGTTTCTCTCCAGATGTGATCACAGTTCTCTGCTTTCGTCCCTTCAAGTCCATTGGTGATAATAGCCCCTCCTCTTACTAATCCTTGAGTACTGTTATCCTGATACCTTTATAAATAGTCCCTTTAGTGAACTCTGCTTAAGTTAATTTGAGAGGGCCATCTGTTTCCTGTTGTGGCCTTGACTGAATTTAAAACCCAAAGTTTGGCTGAGATCACTTAGGAAGTGAGAATAAATAGAAAAGAGATTTGAGAGTGGACTCTTAGGACCCACTAGGATTTAGAGTCTGGAAAAAGAAGCAGTATTCCACAAATGGTGGGGAAGGGGGTAGTGTCACTGGGACAGGAAGAAAATCAGGAACCTGTGGATCCAGGTTGTGGCTCATGAGAACAGATTCAAGAAAGCACCTTCCTACACTGCCGCAAGCTGCCATTTCTCTGGGACACCCAGACTGCTTTTTGCCTTCACATTTGTTGACAACTCTTTCTTGCCTCAGGTGAATTCTCTCTCAGGGGTCTTGAAATTGCTTTGTAATTTGGCTCCTGACATTCCTGATACGTTGTCTGATATGTTGGATGTATCTGAATGCTAAGGAAGGTGATGATTTGAGTTCTCAGAAGCTCTCAGCCCCTGTGCAAATCTACAGATGCATTTGTTGTGAGAGGGGCAGGGAAATGGGGAGGAACTGCCAAGGAACACACACACAGACACACAATTATTTTTAAATCTGTGTTAGGCTATACTGTGAATATGATCAAGGCAGGAAATGTTTCGTGTTCACCATTGATGTTCAGTAACATAACATCCAGATACAGTGGCAACTCAATGGATTTTCTTAATGAATAAATGCTTTTATAAAAATGATTTATTGTGATAGTTACACTATGATTTTGGTGCATGAAGGTCCCTTTACAGAATGAATTCCTTGAATTGCTCTATGCTTACATGTCCCCGATTATGCTTTTCTATGCTATGTAATGTCTGGGTATGAATGTATTTTTTTTCCCAAAGAACTGTACTGAAATGATGACAACATAAACTCTGCAGAGACAAAGGCTGTGGGTTTTGATCACGTGGGCTCTGAGGCCATCAAATAAATATATTAGTACTTTACTTCTAACAATAATCCTCTTTGTTTAAAGTGTGAAACTGCTATTCACTAATATCTTGGTGCCATTCCCAGAAAGCATGCTTTGTGTAATTGGCAAGTTTTTGCAAAGGCTGTCCCCTGTTTGCAGCCTCCTTATTAGTGTGCTTGACTGATTTCCTCCACTCTCTTTATCCTATCCTGACTCAGTATAGATGGAAAAAAATCTCCCTTTTCTCCAAAATGGAGTTTGTATCCTGCCTGTGTCAATTTCACAGGCCATAACCTTGTGAAATCTCTTAAATTTTTTGAGTCTTAGGATCTTTAACCATATAATGTGGGGTTATACTGCAGTTGATGCTCATCATTCAGATTCTGTATTTGCAAACTCACTAGAATTTATTTGCCAACATAAATCAAAACTTGTAGGACATTTGCAGTCATTCATGAGTATGTGTAATGCAGTGAAAAACTAGGGTTGCCCGAAACTTGTTTTCCTGTGTTCAAACAAAGTGATGCTTTGCCCTCTTATTTCAGCTCTACAGCAGTCAAGCAAGGAACCACTTTATGGTCTATTTAGTGCCATGTTTTTACTTTTTTATGCTGTTTTGGTGATTTTTCTTTCTTTTTTTTTTTAAAGATTTATTTATTTATACATACAAGCTGGGGTATAGGCCAGAGGCGTGGGGTGGCGAGAGGGCTCACCAGAGACAGAGTGGGGAGCAGAACAGGCAGATCAGAAATACACTGCTTAGGGGACCAGCGGGCGAGGCAGGAGAGGTCTGCCACACCATGTGGGAATCTCCCCGGCTGGGCGTCGAACTGGCCAGGACGTCAAACTTGCATTGCCTGCAGCTCCACAGCACAGCGTTCAACCGCTGCGCCACCAGGGAGGCCCAGTTTTGGTGATTTTTCAATTAAAATAACCCTCTTCCACCCCCAATGGTAGTGCTGAAGGGCTGTTTAGTAATTACAAGAAATCTGTGATGTGCCTTATGGAGAAAATACATGCATTAGATTAGCTTTGCTCAGGGACAAGGTATAGTACTGATGGTTGTGAGTTCAATGTCAGTGAATTAACAATATGCAAGATGTCTTTAAACAGAAACACACATATAAGAAGGTTATATATTGGTTAGTTGATGAAAATTTTGTAACTGGAGTCAGGCAGGAACTTAATTTTTTATTGCCCTTAGGAGCAATGGTTCATTATTAGCTAATTCAGTGTTGCAGTGACATTACAAAAGATATTTAGATTCAGGATTAGGGCTCTCCTTAAAAGACTTCATTTTAACATAATTACCACTTTAAATAACTTGTCTCCAGCTATAGTCCAGATCTATTCTGGTGCTGATGGTGAGGACCCCATTCAGCCCATGACACTACCATCATCCTCATTTCCTACTCCTGATTCTCTAACCAGTCACACTGGCCACTTGTCATCCCTGAGATTTCCAAGCTTCTGGGCTTTGTTTATAATACTGCATTGTTCCAGCACCCCCCCGCCTGCACATGTAAGTCAAACCTACCTGTCCAAAGACAACGTATCAGACTGTTCTTTAAAGAGGCAATTAACTTTAAATGAGGTCTTAAGGTGATTATATTAATATCAGTATTAACATACGAATTTTTAACTTCTGTAATAAGTAATTCATGCCAAATAGTCACAGATATGCAAAACATACATTCAAAGTATTTATGATACAAGAGAAAATGATGGCTTAATTCATATGAACTTCTAACAGCAGAAAATTAGAAATGATTAAAATGTCAATCAGTAGATAGTTGTTTAACTAAATTATGGACTATCCTCACAGTGAAATTTAACAGCTTCTTTTTTGTAAAAGGCCAAATAATAAACATTTCATTTTGGTAGAATATAGAGTCTCTTTGGTAACTACTCAATTCTGCAGTTATAACACAAAATATCTAAAGATAATATGAAAACAAAAGGGCATAATTATGTCCAATAAAACTATTTTCAAAAATAGGTGAATGGCCCATAGGTCATAGTTTTCTGGCCACAGTTCTAAACAATTATTTATTTAAATTATGTTTATATGTATGTGTGTGTATGTGTGTATACACACATCTGTCCTTATCATGCACAATTATTTTCATGTCTCTTCAATCCTTATCTGCACCACATGCTTGTCTATACACACACACACACACACACACACACACACACACACATGTATTTCTTTTTTTCCCCTGGTTTTCTTTGACTTAATCCTATTGTATCCTTGTATCAATAGTTTGTAATAAGCCCAGCTCAATAAATGTTAGTTAACAGCTGTGATTATGATTCTAGTGATAATGATGTGAAAAATAGAACAATTTTAGGTAGGGATTTTTTTTCTAAATAAGGCTTCTTGGGGAAATGTTATAATTGCATTCCTAGATGTTGCTGTCAAGTATTACTCCAGAACCTTTCAGAAGGGATGTGGTGTTGAACCTTTCAATATTATTTTCTATCCCCACAGGCTCCAGGGGATAGATACCATAAAGTTTCTCAACACACTGCTATCTCTATGTTGCTTACCGTAACCCATTTGGCACAGTGGAAATGAGTCAGCTCTTCTGAAAGCTGACAGAATGGCACAAAATAATCAAAGATTAGTTTGTAAGTTATTCTGCTTGCTTTTGTGGTTCAGTTTCGAGTCCCCTCAATGTACTGCTGGGTCTGTTGTACTGCTGATGGTACAAGCCGTAAACTCATGCTTTAAAAATCATTGTGTGAGTTTTGGAAGAGTGTGACAGTTGATAATTGAGGTGAGCAACCTTAGAGTAGCATAACTGATTCATATAAGCTGTGTGAGATAAAGGGATGGGAGGTGGAGAAAGGCTGGACTCAAATATCAGACCTCATATTTTCGATTAGGTTAATTATGACTTAATTATGACTTCGATTAGGCTAATTATGACTTAATTTAATACACAAAATCTTCAATAATGGGATTTTTCCATCTCAATAGTGGACACTTTAAACATTTTATTAGAAATCAACAAACATAATGGTAAACTTAAATGTAGGCTTCTTTTTTTTTAGTTGAAGTAGATATTTATTTAAAATTCTGGTCTTGCCAAATTAGAATTTTTCATCAACTCGGGTACAGAAACCTTCACACCTTTTGCTCAGGTACTGCCTTTGTACCCTTAGCAGCAACCATTGCTGTTTTTGTAGATGCTTGCTTAGCCTTCTTTGCTTCTTTGGCAAACTTGAGAGCTTGCTCCCCTTGAACTTTTTTAACTTCAGTTCCCTCATTCCTCTTTTATTTTTTAAGATTTAATTAGTTATGCATACAAGAGCTGGGGTATAGGCCAGAGGTGTGGGGTGGTGAGAGGACTCACCAGAGACAGAGTGGGGAGCAAAACAGGCAGGTCTACTGAAATATACTGCTGAGGGGAGCAGTGAGTGAGACAAGAGAGGTCTTCTGGGCCATGTGGGTTAGCTTCCTGGCCAGAGATGGAACTCAGGCTATAGATGAGATAGCACTGAGACATAAAACCTAGGCCACTAGGGAGGCCCTCCCTGATTCCTCTTGGCCATGGTATAAGCAAGAAATGCACCATGATGGCCCTCTGGAATTTGACTGCACAGTGGGCTTGAATTTCTTTCAACTCGTCCTTTTTATACCTTCTACTGTAGAGAACAGTCCAGTTTATTTATTTTTTTTAAAGATTTATTTATTTATGCATACAAGCTGGGATGTAGGTCAGAGGTGTGTGGGGTGAGAAGATTCACCAGAGACAGAGTGGGGAGCAGAACAGGCAGATCGGCTGAAGTACCCTGATGAGGGGAGCAGTGCGCGAAGCAGGAGAGGTCTGCTGTGCCATGTGGGAAGCTCCCTAGCCCGGTATTAAACTCATGCTGCAGTGGCTGCCGATAGCTTCACAGTGCTGCACTTAACCCGTTGCGCCACCTGGGAGGCCCAACAGTCCAGTTTATTTGCCAAGGATTACCCTTGGAAATGAATGTGAACTTTGGCATTAAGAAATGGGAGAACTGTCCTGTTAGTCATGTAGTAGCGCCTCCCACGTCCAGGTAGATCTCATACTTGCTGAAACTGCATAGCTCTTTCCTCATGGCTGCAGCTGCAGGGGAGGATGGGAGAGGGCCTAGCAAATACAGGCTTTCTTATACAGTCAGTTTATGTAGAGCTGAACATGGCAGTTACTTGTATGATCTGCAAGAACTGATGCTTTTGTAATTAATAATTAATCCATCTGTTTCTCATAGTTTTTCTAAAAAATGTTCCTCCCCCTCTCACCTCCTTAAAGCAAAACAAAGTAAACCTTATAACCTGGTCCTGAGTAAAGCACATACTACAATTAAAATACGAGTGCCACCTATTAGGTATACCAAATGCTTTCGCTTCTATTTGCAGCTGTCTTAATTATGTGCCACAGTAGAAATAAAAGACCTTAAATTGAAAGACTGTGCAACTACCACCCACATCTACTCAAGGTTTGGTAGAAGCCTAAGGCTCAATGAACATTTGGGATCCAATGGCCACTGAAATGTGTTAGTAGGCAGCTTTGAATAATTTGGAAACTGTTACTGTCCTTGAGTAGAATAGGGGTCATCTCTCCTTGTATCTCTGGTGCCTGGACTAGAGACAGAATTCAAGAAATTAGCTGATTAAAGATTCTCCCTGTAAATTATGCTGTTTGCTTTTGTCATGCAGAGTGTAGGGGCCCCTAAAGGGACTCCTGGATCTGATGTGCTGCTAATGCTACAAACAGTTCAATCAGAGATCCTACCTAAACAGGTAATGAATGACTGAAACATCTCACGTGAAACTCCATCTTGACAGAAGTTTGATAAAGTTCTGTTTTGGTAATGTTTGAAAGGAAAAGTAGGCATTCTCAAACATATTAATGTGGGAATGTAAACTGTACTACCTCTGTGTAATTCAGTGATGACTATTAAAATAAAAAATGTATATATCCTGTGACCCAGCAATTCCACCTCTGGGGAGTCATCCTGCATTAAAACTCTTACATATGCACACAGATAAGAGTAGTCATTCCAGCATTCTTATGCTAGTTGAAGGCTAGAAACAACTTAAATGTCTTTATATAGTAAAATATATATGATGTATACACAGAATGGAATTCTGTACTAACGCTAAAAATGACTAATATAGAATTATACCTACTGACATGGAATCATCTCCAAGATATTACGGTTAGGTGGGAAAAATAAGTTGCAAATCAAGTGTACCAGGCTGATGCAACCAAACAAAAAATTGTGTGTGGGGAGGGAGGAGGGCAAGGAAGGAAGGGATTCAAATTTATACTTTTACTGAAAAAAAAACGATCTCAGGAAGATTACAAAAGAAACAGGTGTCAGTGGCTCCATCTAGGGAAAGAACTTAGGAATTTCAAAGAATAGAAGGAGGGAAACTTGCTTTCCATTCCTGCATTGTTTAGGTTTCTAGCCATGTAAGTAGACTAAAATAAAATAAAAATGTTTAAAAGCAAATGCCTTAAAATTATTTTCCAAAAAGAGTGCTTTTAAAAACTCACTTGCCTGCTGCAAATTACTATTCTTTATCAGAAAAAAGAGGAGGGAGGAATATATCTACATAATTACTTGTAGAAACATACAATATTTCTAAAGAGGAGAATTGGACAGCCGGCACATAGATAAGAGGGAGACTTATTTCCATATATCTTTTTGTACCTTTTTATTTTAAAAAAGTATATGTAATATAAATATATGCACATACATTAAATTTATGTACACATACTATATATACACAGACACTTATAATTAAAGTTGTTTAAAAAGTTACTAGAAGTATAAAAGGAGTGAAAGAAAGGTATCTTAGGAAGCAGAAACAGTATTCTCGGCAGGGCAGCCCTAGTTTTAAATCCCGATTCTTTCGATAGCTGTGTGATGTTGGGCAACTTGCTGCATCTCTGGCCTCTTCTGTAAAACCCTTATGGGGCTATTGTATAGATTACATGGAAAATACTAGCTATAAAGCACATTTTCAATGAAAGCATATATTGGCAAGTCAGTAATTTGTAGTCAGTGTTATATGGTAGGTGAAATCCTTTCTGTTTCAAGGGTTCTAAAAATGCTGTGCAGAGCAAGAACTTGGGATGTGGTGCAGTGTTGCTCCTTGTGCTGTGTGGCAGCCCTATGCAGGGTGTTGGCCCTAGCTAGGTGAGTGGGAAGCCCAAAGCACCCTAGGGAGCATGGTCCCACTTTACAGGACCAAGTGATTAAATATTGACAATGCTTACTGGTCTTTGATTCCTCACAAGAGCTTTATCAAATCAACAGAGACTTTTTTAAGGTGATAAATAGCAATAAGGACTTTTAAGAGCATCTGCATAGAACATCTAGTATTTCGTCTTTTTTGTTTGTTTGTTTCAGGAATCACATAGATAACATTATACCAAAATATTAGTGTGTTATAAAGATACCAACTATAACCAAATATAATTTCATTTGTTTTTTGCCTACATAGGTTATATTATTTGAAATGTGTAGCAGATCTCTTACTATATGAATGATAAATATGAATCTGACTTATCATAACTCTATTGGTGAAAAACTCCAAGTATTTATCCTTTATTTCAGTAGCATTTATATGAGCATTATATGATTGGAGTTTTGGTAAACAGAAGATGGTGGTTACAATGATTCTTCATACATACAAATATCCACACAAAAATCTCCACACTGAAAATTTTTGTAATTGCTAGTGTCATATGTTTTGTAGCATACTTTTTTTGTGTGTCATTCCTCTTGACAGATGACTATCCTTTAATTATGCAATTGGTAGATTAATACCAGTCGCAATTTGTTTTCAACTCTGCTTTTGATAATGGCTGAGAAAGAGGACTAGATCAGTAACATTTTGTAATGACTGCTGTGATTCCATAATCTGAATTCAGAGAGCGCTGTGAAATGAAGTGAAGCTTCAGTATTTTAAGGATGGAAGAATAGCGACTCAGTGAGGCAAAACCAAGTACTGCATCTGGGTACACAAATACTTGATTATAAAAGATTTCTGAAAGGACACTTAGTTTTGTAGATCTGGATTCAGAGTCAATCACTAAGCATCTACTGTGAGCTAGGTAAGTTTTCAGACCTATACTCAATATCTTTTAAATGACATACCAAATATGCTAGCTCAGGCGGAAACACCAAGCACTGATGTCCTTATGCCCTTGAAGTGTCAACCTTGAGTTGTTGATGTTTTTTTTTAATTTGATAGCTATCAATTACATTAATGTAGACTGAGCCAGGACTCTAGAGAAAATGATAGGCCACAGAGGAGAATATTAATGCAGAAAAAAAAGACCTCAGATATTTTATATTCATAAGTAAATTCTGGTTAGTACTTTTCTTTTAATGCACTTTCTGCCAGTTTTCCTAATTATGAAAAATGGAAGAAAACAAGTTGCCATCGTAAAGTCTTGATTCCAAGAAGATAATGTCACCATTACTGACGATGTACAGTCCCTAACACTGTTCTCTTAGTGTGCTGAATAGTTTTTCTTTCTCAACAGTTCCTTCCACCAGCAATTTCATAATCTTAATGACCTAAAACACTTTTTTTTTGCAGATTGAGATTTATGAAAGGGTTAAGTATACACTTTTATCTGCATTAACATGTGATTCATCCTGACACATAAGATGTAATTTGAAGTTCATTTAATTTGAAGCTCATTTCAATGGTTTATTATTAAAGAAAGTAAAAGCTGACCTGAAAGTAAAAGCTGACTTCTAGTATGAATGAAAAATCTGTTTCCTGTTATCTTTCAAAATTATAAAATGAAAAAAATCCTTACTTTAAAACATCTAAGAGTGACTTTCTTTCTCAAACTGTTGTCTTTGTGCTGCCAGATTTGAAGATTACCCTTTCATTCTAGTGTGTTCTCTGTGAATGGGACTAGTTACAGAATTTCAGGTTTCCTGAAGGCCACAGTGTGGTCCTCATTAACCATAAGGTATTGCTTTGTTGTTAGAATAAGCTAGTGGAACAAATACCCTACTTTGTCCAGATAGTTTCTTCTCTCTATATGCATGGGAGATTTTAAAACAGTATTCATGAGAGATATCAATAACCTATTTTTTGTGTGTGTCTGCTGTTTTAGTTTATTATTTTATTTATATATTTTTACATCGTTGTTCATCATTGTACAATGTTTGATTTCTCCTCTCAGATGTTATACCCATAAAATTACCACCACCAAGACACCCATGAACCATCACCATAAACTCTTCTGCTCTACCCTCCCGTTCTGATCCCTCTCCCTCCCTACTGAATGTCTCCTACTTATAGTTTGCCTGCTAGTTTTTTTTTTCCTGATCCCTTGTATTGTTTCCCTATGTTCCCCCTATTCAATAATCTATTTAAGATGTTGTATATGAATTACTAGGCATTTAAGTGGTAAATTGATTTAAATAGATTACTGTGTACTATAAACACAAACAGTGTCTCTCCAACATTTATTACCAAAGAATCATCCACTTTATTAGTCAAACACAACATAAAAAGTAGAAATATTTTTGAGATTTGATATGTATGTACATTGAGAGCTGTAATCATAGTTAACAGAGTTCTTAGGTACTAAATGTGTTACATGCATCATCTCAGAGTTTGTAAACCCTTTCTTTAAGGGGTCAGCAGATTTGTTCCCCAGTTTGATGGCCTCACAATCTGTTATGACTACTCAACTCTACCATAAATGAATAAATGTGGCTAAGTTCAAATAAAATTTAGCTTATAGTTACTGAAAAGTGAATTTCATATAATTTTCATCTGTCACAAAATATCATTCTTAAAAACACACTTTAAATCCATTTAAAAATGAAATAATCACTCTTAGCTCACAGGCCGTACAAAACAGAAAGCGGATTGGATTTGGCCTTGTGGTCATTACATAGTTGGGTTAATGGGCCTTTCCTAAAATGATTAGACTAAGATTATGCTGCCAAGTGAATGGGAAAGACTTTTTTCGATAGCCTTGTTCTGCGGTGCTGCTGGCACAGGCTGTTGGGATTTCATTCAACCCTTCCTAAGGTTAAGAGGAACCCCTGTATGTCTGGACTCTACACAGTCAACTTAAGAATTGCTATCAAGTACAAGGATATACATCCATCATAAGGATTTGAGTGGAGTGACATGACCATATTTGGGCGTTTTTAAAGCTCAAACTGCCTATAGTGTGGCCAGAAGCAAACTTAAAAGCTGTTGCAGTAATCAAGGGCAAGACAATGGTGGTCTGGACTGGGTCGGTGGAAACAGAGGACTGAGAACAGATAAACTGGAGACATACTTAGGACTAGGTACTCTCTGGGATGAGGACTGATGACATTGTTTTATATCCGTTTTACAGGATAAAAGAAAATTGATGATTAAAAAAACTTTTAAAGTGACACCTAAATTTAGTTGGGAGAGTATATCTCTTTCTTCTTTAAATTATTAATGACCTTTTAAAAACTACAGGATCCTATCAGTTTTCTGATTCATCGATTTCCCCTACCCCAAGTGGAGTACATATATTTTAACTTTTTCAATGTTAGTTGAAAATACTTTTTCTGGTAAAAAAATTTTCTGCTTTCACTACAATCCAAAACTGGAAAAAGGGAGCAATTTTCTCTCACCAGTTTCCTAGCGGTTTACCTTTCTCTACCAGATTCCCACCACTCTCAGCGCCCAGCGTCGCCCCAAGGCTAGCACCCGACTCTCTCCTTCAGCCTAGCTGCTCCCGGGGGTGACTCTCTCCGCCCAGTTCTCCCGCCTACACGGGAAGCTACCTCCACTCCAGCTCCGCAACCCAACTCCTTCTCTCCTTCCTGCGCTTTCCCCTCCCCCCGCCCCCATGACTGCCTCCTATTGGCTAAACGGCAGAGCCGCGACCGGGGTGCAGCACAGTTTCATCCTGATTGGTTGAAGGGGAACCGGGCCGCTCATGATTGGCTGAGAAGAGCAGCCAGCAAGTGTGACTGCGCTCCGGGGTGTGTGGACGCCGCTTTGTTGCCTGAGGGGGGTGGCGGTGGAAGTTAAGGGGGTCGCCAGTAGCGCTTCGCCAGACCCGCGGTCCACGGCCGTCGCATTCACTTCGTCTGGTGGCCTTTAACTGGGGAGTCGCGCCGATAGCAGCTATGAGCGGCGGCGTGTACGGGGGAGGTGAGTGCGGCCGGATAAGAGAGCGTGCCCTTTTAGCGTGTGGGGTTTGTAACCGCCGCCCCCAGCCGTCTCCTCCCCGCGTTCCCTTCCGGTCTCCCTTCTCGGGACCCCGGCCTCCCCGCCTCCGCCCCGCGCTCTGCCCGCCCCCGGAGCCCACCCGGCTCTGCTAGTGTCTCGGGCGGTCGGAGTCACCACTCCCTGCGGCCCCTTCCAGCCTCGGCCCCGGAGGCGCGGGGTTTCGGGGTGCCCGCCGGCCTCGGAGTAGGGCGTTCGGGTCCATCCGGAGGGCCTGCTCGCCGAACCCCGGCTTGAGTGGCCGGCTCCGGGGTCGCATCTCCCGTAGTGGCTCCGTAACTCATCCTGTCGGAGTGCGCGCGCGCGCGGATGTTTTAACTCGGGAGGTCCCGGCAGTTTGCAAGTGTGGACTGGGGTGTCCGCAACGGCCCGCGGGTGGCAGAGCGAGCCTCGAGAGAGGGAACTGGTTGGAGAAGTGGCGGGCACCCAGGACGCAGCCGCCTCGCCGCGCTCGGCGCCCCGACTGCCTCCCACCTTCCCGCGACTCCTGCCTGGTCGCCGGCGGCGGGTTCCCCAGTTACTCGTGGGCGGGGCTGTTTGGGATTACTTTAGAAACACTTTTCATTTCGTGATGCTTTCCTCGGGGCGGCCCTGGTGTGGTAGAAAGATAGCTGTGAACCTGGGACTTAAACAGCCTCCCTGCTTATTTAGCGCTTTGGCCTTATTTAGCTTCGGCTGTATACTTGTCTTTTCCCAGTGTCAGGCCCTTCACCCTCATTGGTGGAATGATAATTCCTACCCAGTGAGTGGTTGTGAAGGTTAAGTGAGTTACTGCTGCACTTTACCTCTCAATTGGGGTCCGTGGATCAGCAGTTGTCAGCATCAACTGCATGCCGTTTAGAAGTGCAGGATCTCCAGCTCCACTTTAAACCTACTGAATCAGAGCCCCCATTTTTACAAGGTGCCTAGATGAAGCACTGATGATTCGTATTTTGTGGTGTTTGATGAGTTGGAGACCCAGGAGACAGATCCAAAGTGTTGCTTTTGTTGTTTTGTCTGGTAAGGATGCTGTTTCTGAAGAGGGGGTGCCATTTGCCAGCTGGGAGATAAAAATAAGGTTTTCAAAGTTTTCTAGTTATTTTGGGAATGTAGTTTCAGATTCCTTTCTGAGGTCATATGCTGATGCTTCAGCGCACCCCCCACCCTTTTTTTGTCCTTGGTTTCTTAAATATAAGAGTCCATAGTTTCCCGTGTTTACTTAGGAGAAGCCTAGTGGATCTGCATCAGTTACTTCTCTATCTGAAAATGCTGTCCTGACAACATTTGTGTGTGTCTGCCTCATGGAGGCACCATTAGGTTTACTGATACAAGTAGAAACTGTCCATTGAATGTTTTCTAACAAGCCATTGTTTAATATGACTAAGGTAGAAATGAACATAGTAATGCTAGCAGCTAGCATTTATGCTGTGTGCCTTTTCATGCATTGCATTTAATTCATGTACTCACTTATTTAATCCACAATAACTATGAGATCGGTGGAAATACTACCCCCATTTTATTGAAGAAGGAAATCAGTATAGAAAAGATTAAATAACCAACCCAAAGTTACTTAACTTCCTAGTAAGTGGAGAGTAAGGATCTAAGAAAAGGTAACACTCTTTCCCATTACAAAAGTCTTTTGGTTATTTCTCCTTCAGTCATATTTCACATAAATAATGCAGCATATTCATGTATGGTTTCTGTATTCAGAATACAGAATCCTGTTTTTCATTTGCTTTGTGAATAAAAATGTTTTAAAGTTTTCACATACAAAATACTTAACAACGTAAAAGTAAGTGTATAACTTTGTGTTTGATCTACCTCTGTATTTCCAGTACATATAGAGGGTCGCATTTTCCAAAGGGCTTACTGTGAAAGGCAACCAAACCTCTCACCTAAATTTTGTATATTAATTTTGTAAATTAACTTAATAAACTGTATTTTTAACTTGCTTATGAAATTATCTTTATTGTCTAAACTTTAAAATTTGTAGCTGTGTTAGTCTGATAGTTATTTCTGACCATATCTGACAGTGATCCTTTATCTTTAGACAAAATGGATAATTCATGCACATTTCTGTACTTTCTAGCTGGTTTCTGGGCCTAGTCATCTCTTCATTTCTCACTCATGGTACTCTTCTACTTCAAGCTCCTTTTTGCAATAAAAATAAACAGGTGCACTACTGGACCAGCTTTGTTAAAGTGTTGGTTTCATCACTCCTGCCCAATCTCAAACCTAAAAATCATCTTCCGGTGAGTTGGGGCACTCTTGTCCAAACAGAAAGTAAAACAGCCTTCCCCCCCTTCTGAAATCATTAGCCTTCAGTGTCACATTGGGATGTTTTAAGACCAGGTTAGAAAGTTGCTGCTATTTCTCCTGTTTTCCTCAGAAGAATCATGTCATCGTTGAATTTGAAAGCAATTTGCTCTCGGGAAAAACATCAAAAGCCTCAAAAAAGCAAGACCAGCCAAATTCACTAGAAAGTGCATCCTAATTTTTAAATATCCAGACCTTAGCAATTAAGATGTTAATAAGCCTGTTCTCTCCTTTCGCCATTTTACTCTGGTTCATTGATGATTGATTTTAAACAAAACAAGTTACAGGAAATAGACATATCTCCTCTCATCCTTGGGGAAAAAAGGGAAATGAGCAGATGCAAAATTCTAACTATCAAGAACCTCAAATCAAAATTCCAGTGTCCAGTTTACCTTACTAATTAAGACAGGAAAATAACTTGATGGGTATATTTTGTTGTTTTGTGAAATGGTTTTGTTTTTTTGAGTGCTTGCTATTCTAAGTATAACTTCTACCTTCAAGAAGCTCAGTGGTATAAGCAAGTCAGTCACCTAAATAGACCATACTTAATGGATTTTAGTTGTTCATTCTCCCACACATAATGCATTTAAAGAACTGAAGTTGAAGTTTGTCTAATGTTGATGGCATGGCAGAATTTAATTTGCAGCATTTTTTGTTGTTGTTGCTTGAAATAATGGTGCATCTAATAGTTTATAGAGCCTTTATGTTGATGAGAAATGGTAACTAATGCAATAAAATATTCAGTAAAGACAATTACATAATCATATAGAAAGTACAAAGGTAACATAGACAAGAATGTTATTAACTCAGTGTGGGGGAGTCAGCAATTTACAAGGAAAGTTATGGGGATGATGGGAGAAGAGTGGAAGGGACAGCATATGCAAATGTTAACTGAGTGAGAGTACATGGTATACATGATATATTCAGTAATGCTGAGTGTATGAAGTGGGAAGTGAGATTATTGCCAGATTGTTCTAGGCCTTGAATATTTACTGGGTGGAATGATTTAAATTTTATCTTGTAGATCCTGAGAAACCACTGAAGGGGCCTCCCATTTTCTTTTTCATTGAAGGACTTATGTACCAAAATGTTAAGAATTACAGTGTTGTAAGGTCGGTGTAGCAATTTGAAAGGTGAAGAGATGGCGTGGAAGCACAGTACCTATAGGGATGTGTAAGAGTTTCTATTGCAATAAGAACTTGACTCAAGGCCATGGTAATGGTATTAAATAGGTGGTGGTGGGGTGGGGGGGCAGCAGAGGGAGCAACTTAAAAAATATTTGGCAGAACTTGATGAAGGGTATGAAATATGAAGGTTTTCATGATTCTTAGATTTTTGCCTTTGATAACTGGGACCATTAATTGATAAGCAATGCTGAGATTATGTTAGGCAGAATGAAGAAAAGAAGCTGATGCTTTTGGTATGTTGAAGTTGAGGTACCCATGGGATGTGGAGTTGTCGATGTACAGTAAGGAGTTATGAATTTGTATCTAAATATGGATCTAGATGGAGTTGAGGGTTTGAGAGAGTTGAGAATGGAATTTCTAGTTTTTAGGTAGAAATTGAAATGCAAGAGTAGAGCAGATTACCTAACAAATCTCCTAACATGGGATTCCCCTGCCATCCCAAGGAGTCCACAGATAGAATTATACTTTATTATAGTTTTCTTTTATAACCAATTTTAAGACATTTCAAGAAGGGATTCACAAGTTTCCTAAACTGTTTATATTCATTAGTTAGAGCGGCTGTGACTTAAGTACCACAGACTGTGGTTTAAACAGTAGAAATTAATTTTCTCACATTTCTGGAAGCAAGAAGTCACAGATCCAGGTGTTGCCAGGGTTGGTTTCTTTGGAGACCTTTCTCCTTGATTTAAAATGGCCATTATCGGGCCTCCCTGGTGGTGCAGCAGGTTAAGCGCTGCACTGTGGAGCTGTAGGTAGTGGCAACACGAGTTCGACGCCCGGCTGGAGAGATTCCCACATGGCGTGGCAGACCTCTCCTGCCTCACCCACTGCTTTCCTCAGCAGTGTATTTCCGTTGATCTGCGCTGTTCTGCTCCCCACTCTGTCTCTGGTGAACCCTCTCGCCACTCTATGCCTCTGGCCTGTAGCGCAGCTTGTATGCATAAATAAATAAATCTTTAAAAAAAAAATAATAAAATGGCCATTATCTTTGTGTCTTCACATAGTCTTCCCTCTGTGTATATCTGTGCCCAAATTTCTTATAAAGAAAAATTTCTAGTCTTATAAAGGATTGGATCAGATTGGATTAGGGACCACTCTAGTGATCTCATTTTAACTTCATCACCTACTGATTAAATTTAATCATACTCTAAATTTCCAAGGGTTAAGAGTTCAACATAAGAATTTTAGGAGAAAACAGTTCAGCCAAGAATATTGTCCAAGGAATTCATGATACAGAAAGGTTCAGAGCTCTGGTATAGGGCATAGGTTGATCTTTGAATACAGAGTTGAAATTTTGAGTTAACCATACAAATAATTCATTTAGTTAGGATATTTCTTTACCCAGCATTCTTGTTAATCAAAACAGTGAAGTTTAACTGTCCATGGGAATGTGAATTATGCAGCCGTTATAGATAGCAGTGAGGAATTTTTTAATTCCTTAAAAAATTAAAAATATAAATTCCATGTGATTCAGTTATACCACTTCTGGATATTTACCAAAAAACACAACACTCATTCAAAGAGACATGTGTACCCCTGTGTTTTTTGCAGTATTATTTGTAATAACCAAAAGCTACAAGCCATGTAAGTGCCCAAACAAATGGATAAAGAAGATACACATACACATACACACAATACTATTCAACTATTAAAAATAAAAAAAATCCTGCCATTTACAACAACATGGGTGGACCTAGAGGGTATTGGGCTTAGTGAAAGAAGGCAGACAGAGAAAGACAAACACTATCATTTCATTCAGACCTGGTATATAGAGAAAGCAGATTAATTAAATATAGCAAAAAATAAATGTTGGGATTTTTAACAACAATTATTGGTTACCATAGGGGAAGGGGGCAGGAAGCTTGGTAAATTGGGACAAAGCAGACAATTAAATTGTGAAAGACAGATTTGAATGTTTGCCTGTGAACTTAGTGTAGTACATACATGTGTTGATTCTCAGTGGTGCACATCTGAAACTACTAAATACTACAATGTAGTGTTACTTAAATTTCTTTTTAAAAAAAGATAAAGTTTACTGAATTCATGTTCACTGGTATACTTTACTGTTTTACTTAGGTTTACATGCCATGGTGAAAATGCATGCAGTGTATGCATTACATGCAGTGTTCTGCTTTTAAGGACTCCTACTTTCAGACAAAATCATTTGGACTAGAGAATTTATACAGATGGGTTAATCACTTTGGGAAATGTAACAAATGTAGAAATAAAAATAGGTGATTCACATTAAAAATGAGATCAGAGTCCAGAGTGCTACTTCTCTGAGGAAGAAAAGCAAATGGCCAACACCCATATGAAAAAATGTTCAACATCACTTATAATCAGGGAAATGCAAATCAAAACCACAATGATATATCACCTCACACCAGTGAGAATGGTGCACATTAAAAAAACAGGCAACAACAAATGCCGGCGAGGCTGTGGAGAAAAAGGAACTCTTCTACATTGCTGGTGGGAATGCAAACTGGTCCAACCCCTGTGGAAAGCCATATGGCGCTTCCTCAAATTAATAAACGTGGAGCTACCATATGACCCAGCAATACCACTTTTGGGAATCTACCCAAAGGACAAAAAAACACTAATCTAAAAGGATACATGCACCCGTATGTTTATTGCAGCACTATTTACAATAGCGAAGATAGGGAAACAACCCAGATGCCCAAAAATAGATGACTGGATCAAGAAGATGTGGTACATATACACAATGGAATACTATTCAGCATTCAAAAAAGATAAATACATGCAATTTGCAGAAACATGGATGGAACTAGAAGGGATCATGCTCAGCGAAATAAGCCAAAAGGAAAAAGAAAAATATCGAATGGTCTCACTCATAACAGGAATATGGAGGAACCAAATACAAGAGCGTCAACCAGCGAGAAAAGGGGGAGGATTGGGGCTCAGAACGGGGGAGAGGGGAGCACAGGGGCCTGTGGTGATGGTTCACGGGTGAATTGGTGGTGGGAAACCTATGGGGAATATACAGTAATGTAAAAGACACACACACAAAAAAAAAATAAAAATGTGATCTTTATTCAACAAGCATACCATCATCTGAATATTTATAGTCTAATTGTTTTCTCTACTTTTTAATTGGAAATTTTCTAATTCTTCAAACATGCTAAAAACATGTATGTGATCTTTCTGTACTCACTACTGAGATTAAATAGGTGTAAGATTTGTCATAATTGCTGCAAATATTTTAAGAAACAAAACATTGCTATAGAGTGCCCTGTCTTTTCCTCCTTAGCAGTAACTACTGATCTGAGATTGGTATGTAACATTCCCAGACTCCTTTCATATTTTTACACTTTTATTGTGTGTATGTATCCATAATGAACTAAATATCATCCAGTGTACCTACACATATTTTTGTGACTAGGTTTTTAAACTAAGCATTCTTTTGAAATTTATCCATGTTGATAGATGTAGATTTAGAACATTTTAGCTGCTGCATGGAATTTCACTGTATAAATAAACTATATTTTACTTTTTTCCCTATTGAGAGACCATTAGATTATTTCTACCCATGACACTGTCACAATAATAACTGTAATAGCTATCACCAATGCTTATTATGTACCAGGTATTCTTCTAAGTACTGATACACATTAAAGTATTCGACATGTTCAGTTGTTAGTTGCCTGTGAAACAGGAAATTATATGTACATTTTATAGATAAGGAAACTAAGAGAGGTTAGTAAGTTGCTCAAGTTCAGTTAGTGAACATTCTTATAACAGTCTTTTGTGACAGGTGTGACTTTCTCTAAAATGTAATTTCTCTGTGTACATTTTCAACCTTAGAAGATAAAACTAAATATATAATGTTTAATATATAAATATTATATATCTAATGGTTGTACCATTTACAGCTTTAACTAATAAATGTATAAAAACTCCTCTTCCCGTATTCTTGACAGTACTTGGTCTTACCAGACTTTTAAACTTTTGCCAATTTAATGGAGGTAAAAAGGATTTCTTTATTATTTTTAATTATTGAAAAAAGTCCTTTGAAGATTCAAACCAGGAAAACCCAAGTGCTTTGCTTTAGGAGGCATGCTGTTTTGAATGAAGTAATTTTAAAATATAATTGGAAGCTTTTCTTTTAATTTGAATATGAAGAAAAAATTACCAGCTTTCTTCCTGAGCATTAAACTTTATCTCTTAAAAACCTTTGAAATATGCAGACTTTGACACCTTCATTTCAATGTTTTTTACTTGACTTGTATGATTATACCTTAAACTTCTTAGGGGTCTGATTTTGCTTGCTACATTTCCTCCCTAATTGCATGGAATGTAATTATGCATTTACTATCTCTTTATAGTATACTGTCTTTTGTGATTGAACCTCTACTGATGGATAATATATATTTTATATATATATTTATTATATTTTAATTATAAATGAATCCTTAAGGTATATTTAAAACTAGAGTCAAACTAGTAACAATATGAATGTAGTGTCTTTAATTTTTATAGGGCTTTCAAATATATTCTCATTTTAAGCACGTTAAGTATTTTTAATTTTCATACTTAATTCAGTTTGTTTATATTAATTATCTTTTCATCTTTTCAGATGAAGTTGGCGCCCTTGTTTTTGACATTGGATCATACACTGTCAGAGCTGGTTATGCTGGTGAGGACTGCCCCAAGGTAAGTGTTTGAGTTAATTATACACGGAATGGCCCTTCATATAGCATTAAGCTCGTGCAGAAATTCAGAGTCAAATATGGTAAAACATAATAGCTGGGGGAAAAAAATTCCGTGATAAAGCAGGAAAAACTTGTGTATCATGTTTTGACTCTTACAGGTAGATTTCCCCACAGCTATTGGTATGGTGTTAGAAAGAGATGATGGAAGCACGATGATGGAAATAGATGGCGATAAAGGCAAACAGGGCGGTCCCACCTATTACATAGATACTAATGCTCTGCGTGTTCCGAGGGAGAATGCGGAGGCTATTTCACCACTGAAAAATGGGATGGGTATGATGTTTTTTTCTATGGATTTGATTATAGAGTATACATGGTATATTTTACATATAAAGCAGTATCTTCTTAGAAGTTGAAAATGAGCTATTTTGTTGTTGTTGTTCTACAAACTGATGTTTCCAGGCACTGAGAATGCAAAGTGTACGAAACGTGTTCTTTTTTCTCAAACTCATAGATGGGGGAAATAGATGTTTACAAATGTGTTTCGTAGATGCTACAATATAGCTGTATTCTGCTTAACAATAGGATTAGAGAGCAAAGGATTGTTTCTTGACTGTCATTGAGAGTCAGTGATGTTTTTCACAAAGAAGGGAACTTCTGTACTGACTCTTGATCAAGAAATAAGAATTAGCCTGACAAGTAGAAGTAGAGCAAATCATATGTGTGAAGAGATGAAATACGGAAGAACTGAAAGTTTAAAAATGCCATCAGTTAACTTTGGCTGCAACATTGAGTGCATCAGGACCAGTAACAGGAAATGAAGGCAGAGAGCCGTCACGAAAGGGCTTCTAAGCCATGCCTTGGCAACTAAAGCTGATAACATAACTAAGCCGGTAACTGAAAGATAAGGTCAAAGGAATTTGAACAGAGATGTGAAATGCTCCTGTGTGCCAGCTGAAAAGATTATTTTTAACAGCAATATGAAGGCTAGATTGGAGGAAGATACTAGAGACGGGAAAACCAGTTAGGGAGGTGAAAGTCCAGATGAGAAAAGAAGTTTTAAACTATAACCCTGATAGCCAAGAGCTGAGGTGGACTCAGAGATGTTCCAGGAGACAGATGATACTCAGTGATTGACGGGATGAAAGGAGTGAAGGATTTAAAAAGTTTTCTAGGTTTTTGATTGGGGTGACTTGCACAGGGTACATGAAGATAGGAATAGAAAGGGAAGGAGCAACTTCCATCTTAAAAGGCAAGTATGTTAGTGATATCCAGGATCACTCTCCAGTTCATTTATTCACTAAAAGGATCCACAGACTCATCATGTAGTTGTACTTGTGGCCAAGATGTATTACACTGCAAAGATACAAGGCATAATCAGAGGGAAAGGAGGGGCATGAAGTGCAGAGGAAATCACTGGGAGCTTTCAAGACTGTGTCATAATGGATTCATTGCGGATGTGCTTAATTCTTCCACAGTGAGTTGGAACATGTTTGTTACCTGCCATGGGAGTTCATTAGAGACTCAAAACCCAAAGTTTTTACTTAAGTCTGTTTATGTAGGTACCGTGTGCCTACCATATGCCCAAATCTCAGATTCACAGAAGGAAAGAACATGTTAAGCATAAATCATTGTTTTTACAGTGAGCTACTCTTACCATATAGGGAAAGTTTGATATCCGAGTCAGGGGAACTATTTACCTTCAGACAGCCTTTCTCAGGCCTGCAATACTAATTTAACTTTCTTCTGCACAACAAGCAAATGAGGTTGTTATTGAATTAAAAGTGTTAGAATGTGTGTGGTGATCTAGTAAGCAGGTGAGAAAATTTTAGGACATGAGGTTGCATTATATTAGCCATAAAGACTTCGGAATATGAGAAGAAGGTTGGGGATAGTATTCCTTTTGAAAATTTGTTTTGTATTTATCCAGTAGAAAAGAGGTGCCCTTGAAGCGGGGACAGTGAAAAGCAGGGATGTAGTAGAAAATTCAGGATGTTAAGAGAAGAATAAGTTCTAGAAATGTAGAGGTCCGAGTCTTCTTGTCCTCAACTGTGACAGTGAGAAAGAGAGAAGTTAAGTACCAATAAGTCTACTGACCAAAAAAAAAAAAAAAAAAATCCTGATAGTCTTGTGGAAGTGTGTTATTTTTGAGTAGTTAAGAGCGTCTGATAGTTTACAGATGTCAGGTGAGAGTACCAGTGTGAGGTATTTCACTGGATTTACCTTTTATAAGTTATTAGTGACTTTTGAGAGCAGTTTTAATGAAATGTTTAGGTGGAAGCCAAATAAAAGACATAGTGGTATCTATCGAGAATAATATAAAACTATAATTTTAAAATGTCTTGGTGATCTTTTTTGTTCAAATATATTGTGAAGCATTTTGTCTTTATCATGATTTTGGTTTAACTCTACTAAGAACATACTAATTTTCACACAATGAAAATGGTCTCCTGAATTACAATAGATAATCAATTTTATGTATATACGAAAGGCAATATAGTATGTGTTTGATTTGAAAGTAATTGTAAACATTAAGCACTAGAAGTATACAGTTACAAATGGAAATACATAAAGCTTTTTAAAAGTCAGATTTAGATCATATAATTCTTTGTATTTCCCCTTACCATTTTGATTACAAATGGAACCTTTAATGAATACTTATTGATTAACATTGATTTGGTATTTTTGGTCTGTTAGGTATATTAATTGCATTTGGGATAGGTGTGGGGCTTGTGATACTATTGGAGCTGGAGGAACCAAAAAAAGAGCTTCTATATCTAAAGACAAAGGGAATGTTAATGTAAAGTACTTTATAATGAAGTAGATCTGTAAGTTAGTAGATTCTATGAAAGTATTAATGCTATATCAAAGAAAGAGTGCTTTATTCATCTTCAATTTAAGCATTGTTTTCAAAATTAATTTCGTATTCTAGTTGAAGACTGGGATAGTTTCCAGGCTATTTTGGACCATACCTACAAAATGCATGTCAAATCAGAAGCTAGCCTGCATCCTGTTCTCATGTCAGAAGCACCGGTGAGACAGACTTTCTTTTCCGAGTTTCTCCAGTTTTGTTTTTTACTTCAGGGTTTTTTTTTTTTCCCTTAACTTATTTGGTGAATGCCTCTTTGTTCTTTTAAAACACATAGAAATTCACATTTTGAATTTTGAAAATTAGGGATTTATTTCTAAATAGTGTACAACTTTTATAATTTTTTTTTAAAGATTTATTTGTTTATACATACAAGCTGGGGTACAAGCCAGAGGCATGGGGCGGCGAGAGGGCTCACCAGAGACAGAGCGGGGAGCAGAACAGGCAGATCAGAAATACACTGCTGAGGGGAGCAGCAGGTGAGGCAGGAGAGGTCTGCCACGCCATGTGGGATTCTCCCTGGCTGGGTGTCGAACTCTCATTGCTGCTGCCAACAGCTCCACAGCTCAGTGCTTAACCGCTGCGCCACCAGGGAGGCCCCAACTTTTATAATTTCAATAAATAAATTATTGAAACCACTAGAAAACATCAGTAATGGGTTCTCTTGGTTGAAAAAAACATTTGATTTTTCTTGGAAAGCCTTTGATTTCTTTGCTCCCCATTTTGGTTTATGAATTGTGCCTTGTGCCTCAAGGGTAGAATATGTCTACTTTTATACTCAGATCTCAAGAAGAGAAGTCAAGTGTTGAACCAGGACAGGAAATTGGTACACGATCAAAAGGACCCAAAGGGCTAGCACAATGATAATAAATGATCAGTATTTTGTTTCAGTCTTTGTGAGTTCCAGTTAATAAGTTATAAGCAAGAATTTGGTGGTTTGAAATTTATATTTAGGATTTTGATTACTAGATTTACGATTTTATAATGCTTTGTTTATAAGAATCCTCATTTCCATATATTTTGAAAAGTATAATTCCTAGACTTCATGGCAAGACAGTTTTGCTTATTGCATAATTTTAATGTTTGTTTAGTATGCTTATTTATAAATAAATAGAAATAAACAGCATAAAAAGAAATTAGGATTATTTCTCATGGTATTTATTTTTAATGTTTTTGTCTTTGTTAATATAGTACTGTAATGACTCTTGAGATAAAGCAACATTTTCATTTTTAAACAATAAATAACTTGTATTTCTTTTTCCCTCTTCTCAAGTGGAATACTAGAGCAAAGAGGGAGAAACTGACAGAATTAATGTTTGAACACTACAATATTCCTGCATTCTTCCTATGCAAAACTGCAGTTTTGACAGCGTATCCTTGAAAAAGTAATACTTTGCTTTTCTTTAGAAATAATTGTCGTACTATTAAAAGATGATGCACCTAGCAGACTTCAACCAATTCTAGCTTGTTCTGAAGTTTGGGGGCCAAGGGGCATATTCTCTCTTGATTTTTTTTTTGTCTCTTAGTATTTTTTATTGGAATCATACCATTATACCAGAAGATAGGAGAGGGAAATAGGATAGTTACACTTTAATCCTTCTTAACAAGAATTTAAAATTTTTTGTTTTTAGGAGAATGAATAGATGGCAGTGTTTAAGCTGCCTGTCGTCTTAAGATTGCTATTCCTTTCCACCTCTCCAATATGGAAGTTAGCTATAAATTATTTAAGATTTGACCATCAGGTACTTAATAAGCATATTAAAGGAATGATAGGGAAATATTGTCTTGACCTGAAATAATTTGTAATGTATGTATTATTAAAAACTAAATAGTAGATTTAAATAGTACTTCAGAATAACACTGGCAAAAGTCATAAAAAGTACGATTAATTTGAATTTTTGTGTAACTGTTGTGGTAGTTGAGTAGAGGAGTAGAGTACTCTTAATAAACCTTTATAAGAAAATAAAATTTAGTTGCATGATGTAGCGTTAAGAACCCTGTATTCAAAGTTCCAATTTGTACTGCTTAAAAGCTGTATTGGATTTATTACTTGAAACCTGAGCTTCGTTTTTCACTCGTTTATCCTGTTACCTTCTTAGATTACTGTAATATTTAAGTACACCCCCCCGTGTGTGTGTGTGTGTGTGAGAGAGAGAGAATGAATCACTGTGATAACTAATCTTAACATTTGTCTATAGTGCTGTGCGTTAGAGATGACTTTAGCAAAAGTGTGGAAAGTGCAAGTATTCATTACAGTGACTTCTAGTTGAAGACTTATGTTAGAAGTTACAGGGAGTTGTAAAAATAGATTTAGATCAGACTGTAGAGGACTTGTGTTTTACGTTTAAAAATTTGAACTTTAGAGCCTAGAGAACCATTGCAGGTTTTTGAGTAAAGGATGATAGTACTATGTACACATTATTTCATTTAATTTTCATAGTAACCCTGTTGGACAGTCAGAGGAAACAAACTGGTTCAAGTCAAATTTTAAAATTGCAGTCCTGAATTTCGACATAGGTCTGTTTTGCTGCTTTTTTAGAATGACTGTATGAACAGAATTGGACATTGTTTCATTTTTTAACTTTTTAACTACAGATCATTTTTATTTTAAAAGAAGACTATTATATTGAACCACATCTTCTTTTCTTTAAAACAGTTAATTTGAATCAGTGCCCAAACAAGAGTCATACAATATATTTGTTTGATATGTCTCTTAGTTCTCTTTTAATCTGTGCATTCTCCTTTCACCCCCTCAGTTTTTCTGGTATTTATTTCTTAAGGAAAGTAGATTGTCCTGTAGAATTTCTCACTTTCTTGATTTTGTTGTCTGTTATTCTTATGTTCTTCTGGACCAGAGGTTCTCAAAATTTTACATTCAGAACTTTTATTTATGTGGGTGGTATGTTGCAGTATTTACCACATTAGAAACTAAAACAAAAACTTAGACATTATATTCAATTACTTTAGATAGCTTAGAAATACATTATATGTCAATATAAGCAAATTATTAATTGGACGAGTGGCATCATATTAGATTTTTTCATATGTTGGATTTGATAACAGAAGCTGAATTCTCATACCTGACTTTTGCATTTAGTCTGTTGTATATTGCACATAACAGCTTCTGGAAAACAACTATATTCGTGAGCGAATGGATGTTACAATGGCAGTTAACAGCTTAATATTATTCTAAAAATTGTTTTGACATCTCAAACATTATGGCTTCAGGACTCCTTTATACTTTTAAAATTATTGAAATCCCCAAAGAGCTTTTGTTTATGAAGGTTATATCTATAGATATTGCTGCTTGAGAAATTAAAACTCAGAATTTTTTAAACATTTACTTATTCATTTAAAAATGACAAAAATAGGCAGCCCTTTCTGCCCACTTGTGTCTGTGCAAGTGTCCTATGCTTCTTTGACCCTTTTCCTAATAAATCTGTTCTTTATAACTGAAAAAATAAAAAAATAAATAAAAAATAAAAATGACAAAAATAGACCATTGGTGTTAACATAAGTAGCATTTTTATGGAAATGACATCTATCTTTTTTCAAAACAAAAATGTTAGTGAGAAGAGCACCATTTTTTAACTGACTTAACTGATGATAGCTCAGTTCTCATATTTGCCAGTCTCAGGCTCTGTTCTCTTGACTCTTAAGCCAGTGAGGAGGGTTTTGGCTTTCTGCTGTCCAAACCACATAGCATTGGAGAATACATTTAGTTAAAAAGACCATGTTTGTGCAGCTTTGTTTTTCAAGAGTAGATTATTCTCTCTCCTTTCTGTTTTGTTTGGGTCCTGTCAATTCCTGCACTTGAATAGTTCAGCAGTCAGAAGTTTGGGTAGATAAACTCAGGTTTCAGGTATCACCTCTTTGTGATTCTCTTGTTTCCAGGGTCTCTATCTTAAATGTCCAGCTTTTCTTTCAGCCTGACCTCTTTTCTCAGTTCACTATGGTGATAAAGGTGAAATTCTCCCCCACTGTTTTTCCTAATACATAGCCATGGAGCTGGGGAGCATTTTAAGGGAAGAAACTGCAATTCTTAACATCTTTCAGTTGCAGTTTTATGAGAAATTTTGGCTGAATTTTGATTGCCTTTGAACGCTTTACAGTATCTGAAAATGATAATTTTTAATAATTTGTCTAGGTTTTATAATTGCCATCTAAGGAAAGTTCATATACCTTTATACCACTTTTTATCCTGGTGTTACTGTTTTACTTTGTACTGATAGAGAAAAAAATTCACATTTATGTATGTGGGTGAACAGAGGCCAATAGAATACCAGTAATACCAAAGATAACTGAGTAGTCTATCTTTCTGGTCATTTATTCTCAGATCTCTTTGATCACCTCTACTCAGTCCTTGGATTTCTGCCTCTCCCTAGCCCTCCATCTCTTTGACACTCCGTTTCTGGCGTAATTTACCCATTTCCTTGAGTTCATATTATCAGGCATAGACAGATTCCAAATCATGTCTCTGTCCCAGTTCGCTCTTGTGAGCTCCATATCCATATCCATCCACCCACTAGAATTTTTTCTATTACCTGTTTAAGCACTTTAAGCTCAATAATAGGTACAAAGCAGAATTTATTTTCTTTCCCTCCTTTACATTTATTCTTTTTCCTTCAGTGTGTCATCTTTCTTTCAATTGCCCAGACAGAAATCTCTCTCTAACCCTTCATATTTAGCCAGTTATCAAGACCTGTGTATTTTTTATCCCCAGCTCTCAAATCCAGTTACTTCTCTTTGTTCACTAGCACTATTTTAGGATTACAAACTGTTTCAGGATTGCTGCAACCCATCCTCTTGCCCATTCTGCACACTGCACCTGTAACCTTTCTAAATTCCTGGTCTGCTGAAAGCCACAGTCATCACCCACATGTTTTTCCTTCATTCTTCTTTCAGACTGTACTAAAGCACTTGCACTTCCTGGACTTGACCATGCGCTCTTGCTTCCTGGTCTTCCTACTTTCCCCCCATGTCCTCCTCACTAACTGGGCATCCTGAACTATCTTTTTACAGCATTACAATCTCTACCTCACCCAACAGTATATCCTTCAGGGCAAAAAAAAAATTGTGTTCACCTTTATTTATCGTCTATGCTTATATTAGAATGCTAGTGCAGACCAGCAGATTCACCTCCCTTTATCAGCACTAGAGTCAGGCACATAACGGATGTTTAGTAAATATTTGGTGACTGAATGAATGACATTAAACATTGGTCTATGGTGTTCATGTAATATATTCCTTCTGTAGCCCACAGCTGTGGAAAATGGGATCTGCAGAAATTCATTGGCTGTTGAATCTACCTGGACTAGTTCTTCCATTGAGTTGGGGGAGATGAAAACTGCTGCCAGCTGCTGAAGTGGTTCTTTAATCCTATGTGAGCATGCCCGTTCTTTCTTCTTCAGGTGCAATAGTCACCACTGTTCTTACAAGTTTCTATAGGTTTTGTTAATTAGATGCTTCTCAGTTTGTTATAAACCCTTTTCTCTATCTCTAGAAACTTTGATTGTGTTAATTTGACCACCTTTAATAGTGATCTCTCTCTGGAGGAAAGGTTTCCCCAAGTTTCTCATACCATCATCCTGGAAGTCCTGCCTGTTGTCACTTGTTTCAAAGTCGAAGTTACTAGTTGATACAATTTTCACCCCTAGATTTTATTTAACACATTTTACACCATAACGCAGATGTTTAAGAAATGCCTTGCGAAACTTTCCCTTTCTAATAAACATTATTTTAGGAGCCTTGATACTTTATTTTCCTTAATGCTTTAAACTAGATTTGCTAATGGCCGTTCTACTGGGCTAATTTTGGACAGTGGAGCCACTCATACCACTGCAATTCCAGTCCACGATGGCTATGTCCTTCAGCAAGGTAAATATATTTAACCGGGGTTAAATCAATGTTAGTTATCATGAGGACACTGGTAATGAAATATTGAATAAAACAATGAATTGGACTGTAAAAACATACTAGTTTCCAAAGGTGACTTTTTTAAAGAGTGCTTTTTATAATATATATTTAAAACTGATACATGGAATAGTTCAGTTAATTCTACTTGAAAAAAAATTATTCACAAAAACAGTAAATTTTCCCCAAGAAGTTTGGATTTAATCTTTCCTAACCTGTTTAACACATTGTTTGCGGGTAGTTTGTATCGCGTGCTAACAGGTGGCGCGGGCCATTTTTGCTAATTTTTTAAGTATAAAAAAAAAAGTATTAAAAAAACCATATTTATACATTACCCGCATTCTACCGCTAGTCTATAAAGTATTAATATATGTCCTATGCTCTACTACCAGTCAACGTAAAACGTATAAATACGTTTCCCGAATACAATGTGTTAATCTGTATCATAGGTATTGTGAAATCCCCTCTTGCTGGAGACTTTATTACTATGCAATGCAGAGAACTCTTCCAAGAAATGAATATAGAATTGATTCCTCCATATATGATTGCATCAAAAGTAAGTGATAATTGAATTTTCTTTTTGGAATTTATCCCTAACTCCCCACATTCTGTTGTGAAGTCTATTAACCTAGCCCACATGCTCTTGGTACTTAGGAAGCTGTTCGTGAAGGATCTCCAGCAAACTGGAAAAGAAAAGAAAAGTTGCCTCAAGTTACGAGGTCTTGGCACAATTACATGTGTAATGTAAGTAACCCTTATCTCCTTTATAGGCTGTCTTTGCAAAAATCAGCTTTATATTCTCAAGCTTTATAGTTTTAGTGATCATTTTACCAAAAATGAATAACTTTTTAAGGAAGAAATTTGCTTCTCATACTTGCCAAACAAGTATCTCAACAGATTGTTCATTTGGATTACTATGGCGAGTCTTGGAAGGAAGTTTGGTTTTTGGGTGGAAAAAAGCATGCTGTTTTGTACATTTTTTGGCTAGTAAAACAATTTTAATCTGTGGAGACCTGTTAGGATAGCTGTTGTAGTCTCATTCTTAATATCAGTAAGCCATGTGAAAAGTCCTGTTATTCATAGCAAGGAGCCAACAAGGATTTCTCTTTATTAAATATCCATCTGTAAATATAGGAGAAGTTAGTAAAGTCATAATTTACTATGGTAGGAATATATCCTATGTGAGTTTTTTGCACCTAAAGAGGAGGATTTTTGGTGGGTGTAGTCCAAGAAAAACATAAGTATCTGATGATGATTAATGATTTTGCCTAGATATTAGACAATATTTTTTTCGTAATAGCCTAAAGATACTTATTTCACATCAATTTTTTAACAATTTTACACTATGTGCAGTCATTAAAAGTTACATAAGATGTGATATGTAAAACTGTGCTTATAATACCTGTAACGAAATCTTCTCTAAGTCCAAATTTTAAGGGAAAATAAAATGGTGTTCTAAAGCTGGTTCTGTTAAACACGACTGTGGAGAAAGGGTTTCCAGTTGTTTTTATCGCACCATTGTTCTATAACTATTATAATTTAAATTTTATATAATTTGGCTTCTAATGCAAATGTTTAGAGTTGGGTTTCTTGATACTCAGTCCTTTCTGGGTGGATTTATACTCTTGAAATGCTTTACCCATCTAGGAATGCCATGAAAGTTTAGATTGCAAAGAAAAATCTCAGTAATGCTTTTCTTTTTGTTTTAATCCTTTTTTAATCCATAGTGTGTTATCCAGGATTTTCAAGCTTCAGTACTTCAAGTATCAGATTCAACTTATGATGAACAGTATGTTTCTTATTTTGTCTACAAGTCTTGTAATTAATTAATAGTTCATTGAAATCTTGATACTAATCTTTTTAAAAACTGTGTACTTAATAAGTGGGGAAAGAAATTGATTTGTTTAAAGAAAATCATAGGATGTGCTTATCCTACTGTGGACTGTGGTAGAGGGCTGTGGTGGTGGGTGTGGTATGGAAACATATTTTGAACCTTTATCTCTGAACCCTGTACATTATAAACCAATGTTAACCTCAACTTAAAAAAAAATTATAAGATATAGAGAATGTGCCTAATCTACTCTAGAGTTACAAAGTTGTGTTAGGAAATACTGAATGCCTTTTTAAAGTATTCTCATTTTGCTCTTTTACAAGTTGGTGATTTTCTAGTACTTTGTAATTTTTGAAGAGGATTGTCTTTGTCTTTTGTCTTATGTTTTCAGAGTAGCTGCACAGATGCCAACTGTTCATTATGAATTTCCCAATGGCTACAACTGTGATTTTGGTGCAGAACGGTTAAAGATTCCTGAAGGATTATTTGACCCTTCCAATGTAAAGGTGTGAAAGCTTATGTTTCATAATTAGTCTGGCTTTACTTGTCTATTTAAGGGTCTTGTATAATTATAAAACCTAAATAGGACTGAATTTTTGGAGCTGTGCTTTATTGTTTGAAGTTCTTTGTTTTATTTTCTTGTAGGGATTATCAGGAAATACAATGCTGGGAGTCAGTCATGTTGTTACTACAAGTGTTGGCATGTGTGATATTGACATCAGACCAGTAAGTGCTAATCCTGTTTTGTATATAGGTATTGTTTAGGACAGTGAAATGCCCGCACTTCATGATTTAAGTTGGTAACGGTGGCCATTGAATTTACAGTACATTTTAAAATATTGTCAAAAAAAATTAATAGTGAAAATGCATAACTCTGAAATTCTGTGTCTAATGTGGTAACTTCTGGCTACCTGTGAATATTCAAAATAAATAAAAATTTTAATTTTAGTTCCTAAGCTCACTAGCTATATTATAAAAGTAGTTAGTGGCTGCACTCTGACTGTACAGATAGAGGACATTTCCATCATAACAGATGGATAGTCCTATTCTAGAGATTTCCAAAATGTGACACACGGAAATATCTATTATTGGTGACTTTTCTTGTCTATAGCACAATTTCACTTTCATTTTTCAGGAAGGTGTGGTTTAAATTATATAGCTTTTACATGGAGTTCAGTTTAAATGATCTTCCCACTTTGATATTTTCTTATATTTTGTCCTTTTCTTTTAATTGAAGTATAATTGACATAATAGTTTCAGGCTTGCAACATAATGATTCAGTATTTGTATGTATGTGAAGTGATCACCCCAGTAAGTCTGGTTACCACCTGTCATCACAAGAGTTACAAAGCCTTTTTTCTTGTAATGACAGCTTTTAAGATATACTCTCCTAGCATCTTTTGAATATGCAATACAGTATTATTAACTATAGTCACCATGTTGTTATACATTATATCCCCATGACTTTATTATAACTGGAAATTTTTACTTGTTTTGTCAGACTTTATTAAACACCAACTTGATATTTTATATCTGTCTATCTATCATATCTTCTTTAAACCCTAGATTGAGTACGTAACCAACATACTGCCTCAATTTTTAATTAATTCACTTGCTTAGAGAATACTGCTTATAGCTAAAGGTGTGTCAAAACATGGTCAAAAAACCCTCAGGTGGCCATGGATAAAGTTCTTTATTTCAGCCAGTCATCTTGCAGTCATGTGCTGCTCCTAGGACAGTGGGGGTATAAGTATGGAATTTTTGTGTGTGTGTAAACCCAAGGGTACTTTTGAGGGGGGAATGCAATTGAATTGAAGTATATTTACTTTAAGAGGGTAACAACATTTTGCTTTTGGTGTGATCTCTCCTTTTAGCTAATGTTGATTGCAGAGGAGATGTCTTGGTGTTCCGTTTTCTCTTTATAAAAGTTAGATGATTTAGACATTTGGAATTTTTTAAATATAAATTCAGCCACTAAAAAAAAGCTGACATTTAACTTTCTGGTGCATATATGCAAATTAATAAGTAAGGATTTATTTTTATTTGGAAGGGCTCAGCATGCGGATTTCAAAAAAACTCCCCATGTAGTTCTTACGGATACCCCCTTCAATAGAGAAAAATAGTAAACATTTTGGCCAAGAATATTGTCAGGTTATGCTTTGTCCATTATAATCATGACTTAATATCATCATCTAATTTTAAGTATACAGCTTCCAGATGAGGATTCTAAATTACTCATTGTAAATTGTATCTCTAATTAAATATTGGCACTAAATGCCAAAAATTGGATTTTAGAGTAATTACTTTAAGCTATTGATTCTTGCACTTTAGTACATGTTAGAATCTGGAGCATTTTAAAGAAACAAAAACTGCCTGGACCCTGTCTCCAGAGATTTTCATTTAATTGCCCCCAGGTATTAATGGCTTCAAAGCTCCCCAAATGAGGCAGATATACAGCCAGGATTGAGAACCATTGGAATAAGCTACATAGAAGAACGACAGGGAAAATTGTAGTGGAGGACATGGTCTTAATTTGTAGTTGCATTTAAACCTGTTGTAATGTTTGGATCTAACTAACTTTTCTTATTTTTTATCCTAGGGTCTCTATGGCAGTGTGATAGTGGCAGGAGGAAACACACTAATACAGAGCTTTACTGACAGGTTGAATAGGGAGCTCTCTCAGAAAACTCCCCCAGTGAGTTGTTTGCTTTTTAATGGTCTTCAGCCTTACGTGTCCTTGCCAATGGTGTAATTTTGTATTAATAAGGTTCATTTTTCAGTAGATTTTTTTGTACTTGGTATACGGTATTACTTAAAGTTCACATTTTACTAGGTGACAACTATTAGTTGCTCTTACACTATTTGAATCCCATTTTATTCATTGCTTTCATCCTTAAGTGCCTATAATCTGCTATGTGCTAGGGATAAAAAATACAGTCCTCACCCACCATGGGTTCGGTCTAGGGTGAAGAGGTATGTGAAAAATGACTCTAATGTGCCAGGGCTTTAGAATGTCATGAAGCAGGTGCTGTTGGGAACAGAGGAGGAAGCACCTAAATCCCTAGGAGTATCAGAGGAAGGCCTCTCGAAGAAGCTTTAAATGAATAGGAATTCAGCTGGTTGGCCATTTGTGAAAAGGCAGCTAAGTGGAGGAAATACTGTGTGCAAAATATGAAGGGAAGATGGCATATTCTAGTAGTTCAAAGTAGTTGGTATATGGTCTATGGAAGTGGGGAGTATGTCATGGCTGGAAAATTTGGATGATCTATTCATGCCTAGGGCTGCTGTAACCAACTACCGTGTACTGGGTGACTTAAAATAACAAATTTATGATCTCTCGGTTCAGAATCTAGAAGTCTAAAATCAATGTGTTAGCAGGGTTGGGGTCACTCTGAAACCTACTGAAGAGGATCCTTCCTTCCCACCTTCCTAGCTTCTGCTGGCTTGGCAGCAGTGCTTGCTTTTTTGGGAAACAGCTACAGCAGTTCAGACTTTTATCTCCATTGTCACATGACATTCTTCCCTCATGGGTCTGTGTTCTTTTTTTTTTTTTAAGATATATTTATTTATGCATACAAGCTGGGGTACAGGCCAGAGGAGTGGGGTGGCGAGAGGGTTCACCAGAGACAGAGTGTGGCGCAAAACAGGCAGATGGACGGAAATACACTGCTGAGGGGAGCAGCAGGCAAGGCAGGAGAGGTCTGCCACGCCATGTAGGAATCTCCCTCCTGGGGGTCGAACTTGCTTTGCCGCTGCTGACAGCTCCATAGCACAGCAGCTCCACAGTGCAGCACTTAACCGCTGTGCCACTAGGGAGGCCTGGGTCTATGTTCTTAAAAGGGCTCATTTTAACTTTTTAATCTTCATTACATCTCCAGAAACCCTATATCCATTCATAAATACTAGGGATTAGAATTCAACATATCTCTTTTTGGGACACAACTTAACCCACAACTTAACCCACAACCAGGTTATGTTGCTTACTAGTAGTTGCTTACACTGGTCAACAGTGAGATCATTACTCACTTAAAAAGGCCCTAATCTGTAGTATCTTGGTGTGCTGAACATGAATATAACCCTGAAAATTTTTTATTAGCTCTTGTTTTGAAGATATTTCATGTAATTCATTTTATATGTTTCACCATGTAAATTTATCCAGTAGGACAGCAACAACATCCTAAATCAGCCTAGAATGATGTAATATTGTATCACATTGCATAATACCATCATGCACACATCATCCAGAGTTGATTGCATCATTTTCTGATGCAATGCAATACTACTGCCAGGCGACTGCTGAAGTAAGCTGACATCAGTAGTGCACTAGATAAAGCCCTGTTGGAAAGGCTGAGCATTGAAAATATTTCAGACTTTGTGCGAGACAGTTTAAGCTACTGTTGCATAGAACTGTTACTATAGAACAGTAATGCCTCGAAAGTGCATTAATGGCATGGACAATTTGTGCTCTATTTGTGGGGAAGTGACATTTGCCAACCAGAAGAAAAGGATCACTTCTCTAGTGAAGAAAACTTATCATCTTTACTTGGGATGCAAGGTTGGTGACCAAGACAAGCCTTGGGCCCCGCATGTATGCTGTGCTACATGGACAACACAGCTTTCACAATGGTGAAATGGCAAAAGACCGTCAGTGCCATTTGCAGTCCCCATGGTGTGGAGAGAGCCAAGCAGCCACATAAAAGACTATTACTTCTGCTTGGTCCCTCCTCTTTCCGGCAGAATAATGAAGCAAAAGAAGTCAAGAATAGTCTACCCAAACATTCCATCTGCATTGAGACCAGTTCCATGTGGTGAGGGACTTCCTGTTACAGAACCTCCAGCAGAAATTCTCTTGATTCATCTGATGAGGACAAGGGTGAGCCGACCTGTTCTCCTGTTCCATCAGCATGCAGTGATCCAGATTTTCACTGTGGTGCATCATCAACCCCACACAGACTAACACAGGAAGAACTCAGTGACCTGTTTCGTGATTTGGACTTATCCAAACACAAGGCAGAATTGCTAGGATCAAGACTCTAATAATGGAATCTACTAGAAGATGTCAAAATTACTTTATATTGAAAGTACCACCAGCAGTTAGAGCCTTTCTTCAGAAAGGAAAGTACTCTGGCATTCTGTTCCGATATTGAGGGCCTCATGAATGCCTTAGAAATCACTGATGACCCACAAGAATGGAGACTATTTCTAGACTCTTCAAAACTGAGTCTTAAGGCTTTGCTTTTGCACAATGGAAACCGTCTTCCATCTATTCTATTCCTGAACAGCTGTACAAGAGACAAGGAAAGAAATCTAAGAAGTAGTCTATGACTTGATTTTTTTACAGGTATTAACCGTAGGCCTATTATTGGCATGCATTTCTTGATGTAAACATCAATTTATTGCAGATTACAAAAAATCTAGAGCCAAAATTAGAATTTGACTGTCATATTCGTGTTGAACACATACAAATTGATCGGAAATGACTAATTTTATTTCAGTAACATGACTTTTGAAAAAATTTGTTGACCAGTGTTATTAATGTTGCTTGTTAGTTCTAGCTTATTAATAGAACTTATAAGATAAAAATTGACAGAGGTCTGAAGAGCTCCTGCATTTGGTTTATTGTGGTAACTTGTGAAAAGATAGAAGATCCTATTTTGAAGAGAAGGTATTAATAATCATAACCTTTAGATTTTAAAAATTGCCCTCTTAGTTTTTTGTAAGAAGTTAAACTAAATACTACATTAAAAAAAATCTTATTAGGCCTTCATAATACCTAGTGAATTTTTATATTTGGTCTTTTGGTTTCTCACATATTTTACATATACCAGCTTAGTTGTTAAATGTTGACATAAGCATGTTTGAAACCTTATGTTTACTATATTTTTAGAGATAATGATCTGGAGCATACTGAATTATAGTAATAATCCTTAGATTTCATAGAAAGTCCCAGAAAAATGTACAAGGTGTGTTCAAGTGAGTTAGATACTATCATTGTCCTTGAGGCAATTAAAAAAATCAAATAATGAGGTGTGTGCCAATGGTACAATGGATAACTGCCTGACTACAGATAAGAACAAATAGTGGGGAGAAAATCGTTACAGATGTCAACCACTTCCTGGCCTATAAAAATCCAAGTCCATGCCTCCTACTTCCAGCACCCCCTTCCACCTGTACCACTTGATATTCCACCCTGCCGCACCCACATTTATTTCACTATGAAACACACTGTGTTCATGTACACAATAATTGTAAAGTATTAACAATTTGAAAACTATCTCATAAGCAAATTCTAGATAGGGAAGGTACTGGAAGTGAGATAGGGACAATACTAAGCAGTGAAACAAGAGTATGAGTTTAAAACAGAAACACAGTTTGGAAAGAAAGCAGTTATGAATAAAGCTTAACCTGAGATTTCATGTTTGCCTTTTGATTTGGGAGCAGTGGGGTGAGGTGGGGTGAGCTAAGATAGAGGTTAGGATAGTATGAAAGCCTAAAAAAGTAATTAGAAAGTTGAGGACTATAGAAAGAGGGGCAGGTTTGGGATAATTGAACCTGCCTGGTGTTGGAAGCATTGAAATAATATATGAAGCATTTAGCACAGTACCTGCTTTAAAGTGTTAGAGACAGGTTTGCTATTATGAGACATAAATTTAAGTCATGAGGGCCATACTCTGTAGCTTGCAGTTTTCTAAAGTATTTCTCTAGTTTATATATAGTTTCTTACCACACTTTGCACATTACAAGCTATCAAAATACTTAAATTCTTTCTTATACAGTTCAATCTAGGCCTATTAGGAACTAGCTGCTGCAAAATAATCATGTTTGGTGGTTGAACTAGAGTCATTGAACTAATCATAGAATTGAACTTCCTGAGTCACCTATTTTATTTGATCAAAGTAACACTTACTCTTCCCTCTGTTTTAGAGTATGCGGTTGAAATTGATTGCAAATAATACGACAGTGGAACGGAGGTTCAGTTCATGGATTGGTGGCTCCATTCTAGCTTCTTTGGTTAGTAAATAAACTACTTTACAAAATAAAAGTCATACTGACTCATTTAATTGTACTATTGAAAATACTATATTTAGTAAAAATACTAAGAATTAAATACATTATCTTTGTAATTTATAATTGTCAACTGAATGAAGAAACAAATCATCAGTCTTATATGTTCTGATATAACAAACTGTTTCATTGCCTTTTTAGTGGATATTTGCTACCCTAATTTCAGTTTCCCCTCTCAAGCAGAGGTGGAAAATCTGTTAACTCATTCATGCCTCTTCTCCCATTGGTACTTTTTAGGACTTACCTGTAGCACAGTTAACACATTGTTTGCGGGTAGTTTTTATAGCGCGCTAACAGGTGGTGCGGGCCATTTTTGCTAATTTTTTAAGTATTAAAAAAAAAGTATAAAAATAAACATATTTATGTTACCCGCATTCTACTGCTAATCTATAAAAAAATGTATTAATACGTGTCCCGCGCTCTACCACCAGTCATCGTAAAACATATAAATACGTTTCCCGCATACAATGTGTTAAGTCATTCCTTCTCAGGTTCCAGTTGCCCCATGGTGAGGAAAGGAAGTCAGGAATAGGTTCTTGGGGCAAATGGTGAAGTCATGGTGCTAGGTTTTTGCATTTTCCTTAGTCTGGTGCTGCCTTGAATTAAGAGTCCTGGTACTTTCCTGTACACCCTAGACTTGAAGCATTTTCCCTTAACCTCAAAGCAGCCAAAGTAAATGTCATAAAGTACTTAAGTGAAACTGTCTATTTATGTATTCCCTTTCCATGTTCTTTTTCTATCTCCTAATACATCTTAGATCAAATCGTATTCCATGTAAGAATCCAGTTAACTTGAATGGTTAATCATATGGAGCAGATTTTATTAATGTAGCCCAGATTCTTTTGGTCATTTTTCTCCCTTTTGTTTGGTATAGTGCTTGTACTACTTTGTGTATACTTGCAAGACTTTGTCTCTGTTCTGAGGAACACTTTTGAGTTCTAAATGTTACCACTAATCAAGTCTGGAGCAACTCTTTATGAATAGTTCTGTACTAGACCAAGCCTTCCAGTAATTCTCTTGTTGCCTTAGGTTGACACAAAGCCATCATAGCTAAACTATCTTCTTTCACCACTATTTTAAAACTCCATGAGAGAGTAATAGACATCGAAGGACTTAATAATTTACTTTCTAACCTTCGGCAAGCCTAAATAGTGTCTTTGGGTGTCGTGAGGGAGGGCAGAAATAAGAGTAATGAAATACTATTTGGGGTAATTTAAGAGTTACTCAAAGAGATGAGTTGTTAAAATAAAGAATTTAGAAGAGTATTTTCTAGTAAAGACAGAATAATATATATACTTTTTCTTTCCATTTTACAGGGCACATTTCAACAGATGTGGATTTCCAAACAAGAATATGAAGAAGGAGGGAAGCAGTGTGTGGAAAGGAAATGCCCTTAAAGAGTTCCCAAATCTCTACCTTCCTGTGTCACCTTACGTTTCATAGCTTTAGTATACTCAGGAAAAGAATGACCATCTTTTGTAGGATGTTTATACATTTTTGCATATTTCAATTCCCACTTAAATTTTTAAAGGCTTTAACTGGATCTATTCTATAAATTAAAATAAGTTTGTGCTTTCCGTGAAATACACTTATTACAAGCATTTTATAATTTTGTATAAATATCTATTTTCTCTAAATATTTTGCTTTCAGTAAAATGCTTTTCAACTCTGTTTAGTATTTTAATTACCAGTCGATTGGTAGAATTGCTTTTTATTAACTAGTAAGACTTATTGCCTATGCTTTTTACATTAGGCTTGCAAAATTAAATAAATACTAGCCATTCTGGAAATACATTTTTTGACTATCGTGTGTTATCACTTGCTACTTTAAGTATTGAATGTATTTTTCAATATTTTGGGTGGAAAGTATTTACTGTTCATTAACAGTAGTATCCAAACTCTCTTTATATTCTACTAAGATAGTAGTAAAAATGTTACTTGAATCCCCAAACTACCTTATTGCCTTTGCTAGAGTAACTGATACCACTTTATCACTCCTAAGGTGCAGGTGACAATAAAGCTTTTATGTCAGAAATTAGAAAATGGAAATTTGATTGAACTTTATATCTGACTATTAAAAAAAGTTTGGTAGAAGCGTGACCGCTTTCAGAATTAGTATGCCATATTAACACCACAGTTAATAGTTATTTGATTAAAAACACAATTTCCTGATTAACCATTTAACATATATTTACTTTAGTAAATAATCTGTACTCAAAACAAAAACCAAAAAAACAAAAATGGCCAATGAAGAGTTCAGACATCTTAAGCAAGACTTGTCTTCTGAGCTTGAGAAAGATGTGGAAACTTTTCTTGAAGAAATTTTTCTTTCTTTTTCTCTAAACTTTTCTTCCTTGTTTTGATGCGAATTTGTTTCTCAAGTGTCAATCTGCAATAATAAAAGCATAACAGCAATTTATATAAAACTTCCCTGTTACTTAATATAGAAACACATCAAACTATGTCCAAATCAATTACTTAAAAGCCTCAATTTTGCCAGTCTCTGTATCAGGTATGTTATTTGTATTATTAAACTTGCACAATCACTATAAACCTGCACAAGTCAAAGATAAATGTGAAACCAAAGGCATCTAATTTCCAGTTGTTTCTAATTTCCTGACTGGAAAGAATGTACAGATCTTTGAGCCTGTAACAGATTGGGCTATCTTTCTACTATATTTTATTAAATATATTAGATTTTTCACATCCTGAGATAGACCCTGAGACTTTCCTAATTCCCTAATTTCAAATAGTGTTCAGTATACCATGTCATTCCCCCTACAACAAAGAGAATAAAACCACACTAAGAGATGATGCTTAGGTGCCAATAAGTCTAGTGCCATATGCCACTCGTACCCCAGGGCATATGAGGTATCTGTACCTCAGCTAAATTACATTGCTCTCTTATAACCACTCAGGAATCATCAAAATTGCATATGATAAGGTCCTGGATGCCAATTCCCTACTTCAGTTGGTGTTTTATAGGGTATGTTATTAATCAGTAGGTATATAAGCTATAGCAATACAATTAAAAGGTGTGCTGAAATAACCATAATGTGCCAGTGCTACAGGGGAGGTCACAGAAACTGAGATACACATTATATTTGGGTAAAGACAAAAATACATGCATAAACAAAAAATAGGATGTAAGCTACTTTGTAATGAAGTATAAATATTAAACTAAATTGAAGTCAGATTACCCATTCTATTTATCAATCTTTGTGCCAACTAAATTTCAGTCATTCATAAAAAAATAAGCACATCTGAAAGAATAAACGTTTAAGAATATTCAGATTAGACTAGAAACAAGTGCTGACAAGGGTGTGGAGAAAAAGGAATGCTCTTACATTGTTGGTGGGCATATAGACTGGTCCAGCCCCTATAGAAAGCAGTGTGGAGGTTCCTCAGAAGACTAAGTGGATCTGCCATATCACCTACCAAATCCTCTCAGGTAGATCTACCTCCAAAATACTAATTTGGAGTAAAACACTAATTCAAAATGAATCCTGCACTCCTATGTTTAATGCAGCATTATTTACAGTAGCCAAAATATGGAAACAACTAAAGTGCCCCAAAACAGAACAGTGGCTCAATAAGATACAGTATATATACGCAATGGAATACTCCTCGGCAATCAAAAAAGATAAACTCATGCCACCTAAGGCAACTTGGATTGAGCTGGCAGGGATTATGCCAAATGAAATAAACCAGAAGGAGAAAGGTAAGTATCAGATGGTGACATTTTTGTGGGGAACAGAGAAACCAAACAAGGGGTCAAAGACAAAACTTTAAAATCTTCGAAAGCTGATTACAGATCTGAGGTGTCCAGGGAAGGGAGAGGGAAGAAGAGGGTAGCACAATGCACTATGGTGGATGACTATGGGTGCTTTGGTGGTGGGAGAGCAACAGTGACCAAACCTGAGGGAAGAAATCCTATATTGTCAAAACATAAGACAGTGTTACTTCATTAAAATTTTTTAAAAAGATTTAAAGAATACTCATACTGTATAGTCTGAGGTAAGGCTTATGCCTGTAAAAAGGACACTGGATTCATAAATTTTTACACATTTTAAAAGTCAAGTTACTTAACACTTCTTGTGCCGGCTATTTTCTGTGCCACCGCATGAATGGTATAGCATTCAATAAAACACACACAGCTCCTGAACTACTGGATATATTTTAATGAAATTTTAAATGCATAGAGATTAAAGCTTCTAGACTGAGTACGATCAAAGAAATAGCTCCTAATAGTTCCAAATAAATCCACCATGGCGTGAAAAACCGGAGACTAGATAAACATGTGAATACGTGAGCGGAGCAAAAAGTGTTAAAATTTTATCTATCACTAAGGGGCAAAAGAATCAATGGCTCATTAGGCTTGAAGAAATTGTAGAAAATAAAAAAGGGCAGTTAGATGTCTTCAATTGCTCGGCAATGCAAATAGGGAGATTACAAAGCTGAACGAACAAGAAAAGCACAAGAGTAAAAAATGAGCAATATCTTTAGGAAATAAGGAGAACGGTCTGACTTTGATTAAAGGTAACAAGATTAAATTGTGGGAACACTGGGTGGGGAGTGTGGATTTTATACTGTAGACAAGTAGTTTTCAACAGCACTGATGTGATAAAAAGCTTAAGGAAAATTAGCCAGAAACAATATTTGAATAGAAGAGTGAGAAATGTTCAATTTGATGAAAAGGAATTGCACTGGAGGAAAGACAGTGCAGAAGAAAGGCCAGATCCTGGAGACATTTTGCAGGCAGAATAAAAGCAAGGATTGATGGACACTAGAGCACTGATGATTGAAAGGTGACAGGTTTAGTGCCCACACAGAATGGAGGTACTGGAGATAAAGCTAAATGAGAATTAGCTGGTGTTGGTGGAGAAAGTAAAGAATCTAAAGTGATTCTGAAGTATACTGCAACATCTTAAAGCTCAGTTTAAAGGTAAATTTCGACACTGCTTAAATTTTTTTGAAGTGTTTTTGTTGTTTTGTATGGAAACAAATTTGGGGGGAGAAAATCCATTTTTAAGAGGATGTGCCACGCAAGTTAAAAGCCGGGGTTCTTGAGCTGCAAAAATTTCCCTTTAAATCCATCACTTTCCTGCCCTAAATTCTCATCTCTATCTAGCACCTTTAGCCAGTAACCCTAGTATCCCCACCCTGTTTCTTTCTGCAGTCACCAGTATGGGGGTTGAGTAGTAGCCTAGCCCTGGAAACCACAAACTTACAATTCTTTCCTATTCCAATTGCAGTTTTGGTAATTAAACTCCTTGGCGTCTGTCTGCTATCAGATGTGGCTCCTATGTTTAAAAATAACTTTTAAAAAACTAGTTTTAGTTTCTATAATTATTAGGGATTCATGGAGCCATTTACTCCTCTATGGTAAGGGAAGCTCTATGTTCTCCCTCTTCAGTAATAAACTTAATTCCAAAATTAACTTGCTATAGAAAATATTTAGAAATCAACATTCTGCAGGATGAAATGAATTCAGATAAAATGCAACAGACTCCTCACCACACCTCTTTTCATTTAATGAACCTTGGAATAACATGAGCTAATATTTTATGGAATTGAAATATTCAGACCTTCCTTTTAACACTAAAGGATTTAACCAGATTGATGAAGATTGATACAGATTGATAAAGAGAAAAGAGATAAAACTTGTGAAAAAATATACATCATAATGCCAACAGATATTACTCAATAGTAAGACTATATAAAACTTTGTCTTCTGTTCTCTGATGTTTCTATTTTTCCCACAATGAACACGCATCACTTAATAATATATCTGTCACTTGATATCAAGGTAAATATTTCATTATTAAAGATACATGTGTAGCTTACCTGACATAACGGTCCACATAGGGCATTGCAAAAAATTTTTTCCTATTGTATCTTTTATTTAGGTACCATGGTATAGGCCACTGTTTGAACTTGTGCCTGCCAATAAAGCAAAAACATAATGCCTCAGAAAATTGAATACACTGTCACTTCTTTGGATTAAATAAAGTGAGATATAGTTAGCTACTTAAAGGTCTTTCAAGTTTCAACAAATTATGAAATATTCTAAACTTGGAGAAAAGTATAGAAAATAAACTGCAATATGATTGCAGTAAACCCTCTGCAAAACTGCAAATGTTAATAATTTGCAATGTTTGCTTCAGATCACACTTTCAAAAATATATTTATATATAAATTTAAAGATCAATAAAGTTCTCTACTTACACAGTATCTCTGAGCCACAAACTGAAGAGTATCATTACCATACAGTTTTACTACATACATACTGTGTGTGTGTGTGTGTGTATAATCATTTTAAATGTTTATGCACACATGTATAAAAACATATAATTTAATACATATTCAATTTTGGTATTTACATGTACATTTTGTACTTTTAACATGTAAATAAATTACACCAACTAATACAGTTATCTGTATCTATTTCAACATAATGACACGTAAAAAACCATAATGTTGAGTAGGAAAAAAGGGAAGCATAAATTGGTACTGTATTTATTTGAAAATACTTCAAGTAAGGAGGTAGCAGGAGGATTAATTTTAGGCCATTTAACCAATCACTTCTAAAAATTCAGAATTAATCTGTAATATTAAAAGACTAAATTCCAGTCTCTTTGTAACTTTGGCTTTCATTATATAATTTGAGAGTCAGTGCCACAAAAGGTACTAGGTAATGGAATAGGTATTTTAATTAAAGGTAATGGTATTTTATTTCCATCAGTTCATCAAAAATTCAAGGGGATGAAATATCCAAAAACCAATCTCTGACAAGATTGTTAAATATTCTTTCTGAGAGAAAACAAAATTTGGATGTAATTTTTTAAGAAGGGGCTTTGCATTTAAAAGGCTATTTTAAGTTTTACATGCAATAGAAAATTAGGGAAAAGGCACTGGAATTGAAATGTTTGAGTTAATAAGCAACACTGGAGAGGTCATAACTGTTTTGTTAACTATTTTAACTCTGCAAAAAAAAAAAAATCCTTGAAAAGAATACCTCTTCAGAGTCTAAAATTGACACTCCCACCCCTTCCTAACTGACTTCAACGAGATTAACCCAAATAAAAATGAGTAGAAAATAAAGTACTTAGATGTTTTAGCAATCTATGCACTGAATTCAATGATTACAGCAACACAGATACTCCCCTAAATCTGGCTGCAAATTCTATCAAAGCAACCTATCAGTGTTATTATATGGTATAATTTCAAAAATAGAGACGTTCTCCAGCCACCCAAAATACCTTTCTCATTTTGTTGACCTATGCTTAAAAATCTGCTAATAATGCTTCCTTTTGGCAGCTCAATTCAAATGTAATTAACCCCTGGGATAGAGAGAATATACTTGTTCATCTCAATTATTTATATCTCAGTGTGAATGTTTAATTATCAAAATTCTGGGAAGTGCACGTGCATTTTGATGCCAAAAGCAATAAACCAAGATATTCACTGAGAGTTTCTTTTTTAATAGTCCCAGTTTCTTAATGGGCAAAGAGGTCAGGTATGTATCCTAAAATTAGTTTCATGGGACATATAAGCCTCTGAAATTATATGTGCACAGCTATGTTTTTCTGGGGGGAAGGATCTATAACTTTCATCAAATTCCCAAAAGTCCTATGATTCACATGAGATAAAGAATCTATAAATAACTGAATCACAGAAATGGGATGCCTGGGCTACCTGATAAATCTGCCTTCATTCATATTCTGGAGCTCCTAAGGGGTCTAGGGACATGAGTCTACATTAGAAACTGCTCTAATATCTCAGATGATCAGTTTTCTTAAGAGATACTGGATGGGGTTGAGACATGAGATCTCCACTCTCATCTTAGAAAAGTCACAATGTAATCTGTATACCATATGATTCTTCCAAAGATGTCTCTTCTCCAAGCACCAGGTCTAGCTTTCTCTTGACCAGTCTGAAGAAGTCTTATAGCATCTTCTCTTTCCTGAACAACTTTATCTAATGCATCCATAGAATCTATTACCTGAGATGAGAGAGATATAATTTTAACAATCACCTAAAGAAATAGAATTCTAAAGAATCAGAATATATAAAGGCAACAGAAAACCTACGATGAATATTTTTGTCAATGAACCTTCTGTCAAATATTTCAAAAAATCTTACTACCTCACACCTGTGAGGATGGCACACATTAAAAATACAGGCAACAACAAATGCTGGAAAGGATATGGAGAAAAAGGAACTCTTCTACACTGCTGGTGGGAATGCAAACTGGTCCAACCACTATGGAAAGCTGTATGGCGGCTCCTCAAACTGCTAAAAATGGAACTTCCATACGACCCAGCAATACCACTTTTGGGAATCTACCCAAAGGACACAAAAACACTAATTCAAAAGGATACATGCACCCATATGTTCACTGTGGCACTGTCCACAATAGCAAAGGTATGGAAGCAACCCAGATGTCCAAAAATAGATGACTGGATCAAGAAGATGTGGTACATAAACACTATGGAATACTATTCAGCATTCAAAGAAGATAAACACATGCAATTTGCAGTGACATGGATGGAATTAGAGGGGATCATACTCAGTGAAATAAGCCAGAGAGAAAGAGAAAAATATCGAATGGTTTCACTTACAACAGGAATATAAGGAAACCAAATAGGAGAGAGACAATGGGGGGGGGGGGGCGTGGGAGGGGAAAATAAGGGCACAAAATGGAGTAGAAAAGAACTCAAGGGACCACGGAGATGGATCACAGGTAAATTGGTGGTGGGTTACCCAAGGGGAATACAAAATGTAAAAGATATAAATAACAATAAAAATATATATATTTAAAAAAATCTTTTTGGCACATTCAGGCCATACATGGGTATTTGTAATATCACTTTCTTTAATTTTTAAAAAGTTTATTTTCATTTAAGTGAAATTCTATTTAGCTCGTATTTCCACACATTACTTTTGTTTGGAGTGGAATACACTTACATAGATTCCTTCTGATGACTCAATTTGATTTACATTATTTTAAAATTCAATGAGCAATAAGAAAGTGATAAGAGTTACTACTTTTAAATATTAAAACACACGTTTTGGTCTGAAGTAATCAGAGTGTCCTAACTCAAAGACATAGATGTTTTGATCTTGGAAGCTATTGCTGTGACAGGGAAATGTATATTAGTCTATCCTGATGCTAAAGTAATATCCAAAAATCATCAAGATGCAAGAAGATTCTATTAGAACTTCTATTTACTTTTTAAGTATCTTAACATCTCTACTGTGTTTTAAAATATACATATTATGTTGGTAGTACAATATGTTTGTTTATAAATAAATATTCATACATTGGGAGTATGACAGATAAGCTAAATTGTTTCATAGTTCTAAATACCAAGAGTCATTTTAAGTAGTCTAGGTATTTATGTATATGTATTATCTTTTAGCGTCACAACAGAAATGAAATATTGCATATACACACTTGTTTCTTGTAAGAATCTTCAAAAGCAAAAAAAAAAAAAGGGCAACTTAGATTATAAAGATAATATCCCACATAGCTGTGGGACCCAAAAGAGATGTGAAGGTCACAGATAAACTATCTCATAACTTGCATATTCCACTCCCAGCCAGCCTACAATATCCCCATCTTCACTCAAGAATGGAGTGAGAAGCTAAATAATTCACATATAATTCCTTTCAACTATATGGATTTTAATAAAATCTGTGAATAAGGATGACAAATTCTATTTTGGAGACAGGGCTAATATAAAATTCTCTAATCTTCAGGAAATTAGTATCCTGACTGTTGACTGACTATATTAAAGAGTTTACCCAAACAAGGTCAGGGTTGAAGCCCCTAACTGAAATCTAAACATTAGCTCACAAAGATAGAAAGTAAATGGCCTCTGAGTCCACAAATTAACATCCAATTATTTACAATGATGCTAAAAGATGAGAAAGAAACTTGTATCAATTAGATATACCTTATTCAAAACAAGACAACCTACTTTCTGATTTAACTTTCCCAGAGTCAAAAATAGCTTCTCACAATTCAGTTTATACAACATAAGCAAATTTTATAAATAAAAACAATTAGACACACTGCACAGAAAAATTCTGATGGATAAACAGGCAACATGTATGATTGATTACCTCTAGGAGAAGAACTATAGAACCCAGGGAATTTTTATTTTAATGATAAAACCTAACTTAAAAAATTTACATTTTCAGAAATGAGAAAATACTTAACATTATAGAACTATAAATTTTAGAATAATTAAGATAAACTTTGTTGTTTTATTTACTGTAATTAAAATTTTTCTTTAATTTTTCTAGTTGGTGAGGAAATAAAAGTAGAACAAGCAATGTAAAATGGTGCTGCTTACTTTAGAAAAGCAGCTTGGGCCTTTTGGCCAGAAACTTCACCTTCTAGTAATTTGCCAAAATGAAAGGAAAGAGGAAAGGAACCCACCATATACTCTCTAGACCTTTCCAAAAACTTGGAGTTGTTCCTTTAGTCACATACAAGCATATCTACAAGGAAGGTGGTACTGTAGACACCAAAGGGATGAGTGCTGTTCAAAAATGAATGACCCCCAATGTTACCATGGCAAAACTGGAAGAGGGCCTCCCTGGTGGCGCAAAGGATTAAGTCTCAGTACTATGAAGCTATCCACAGCCACTGCAGTGTAAGTTCGATCGCTGGCCAGGGAGCTTCACACACGGTACGCAGACCTCTCCAGCCTCGCCCGCTGCTCCCCGCCAGGAGTGTACTTCAGTAGATCCGCCTGTTCTGCTCCCCACTCTGTCGCTGGTGAATCCTCTCACCCCCCGACACCTCTGGCCTACACCCCAGTTCATGTCAATAAATAAAATCTTTAAAAAAAAAAAAACAAAACCATAGAGTCTATGTTACCTTTATGCAGTTGGCATTGTTGGAAATAGACAAGGGAAAGATTCTTGCCAAGTGAATTAATTTTGTATAGAGCATATTAAGCACCTAAGAGTTGTAATATCTTCCTAAAATGTTTGAAAGAAAATGATCAGAAAAGAAAGGAAGCCAAGGAAAAAGATACTTGAGTTCAACTGGAGCATCAGCCGGCTCCACATAGAGCAGGACACTTTGTGAGAGGCAATGGAAAGGAGCCTGCGGTGCCGGCGCCCATCCCCCACGAATTCATGGCATGATAGGTGTGAAAAAAATAAAAGACTTCTGGACTATAAAAATGTTTCTCTTAATTAAGTAGAAGTACGGTGTCCCCTCTCCAAACGTTTAATTACACTAATTCACTGGATGGGGTTTTTAGTTAAATTTAGAGTTTTGCTTGCTGAAAGATGGTTGTTTATTACACAACAAAGAATACATACTTAATTTGTTAGGACACTGCCAGGTGGTATTTATGAAAAATCTATACCCTTTTGAAAATAGTCCCTCTGGGATAAAAGAATTTAATAAACAAAGTTTATCTGTTGCCTAACTAAAGAAAAAAAAAATTGTGGCAATATCTTAAAATGTTATGCATAGATTTACCACATCATCTAGCAATTTTGCTCCTTGCTATCTACCAAAGAAAAATAAAAACATATGTCCACACATATGTTGAAGCTACAGGTAGGAATGGGGAGTGACCGCAGAATGACATGAAATTTCATTTTGGTATTATGAAAATGTTCTAAAATCAGTAGCTGTACAACTCCATTAACTTTACTAAAAATGAAGCAGAAACAAAATAAAAGTAATCTACTTGACAAGAAACGTAGGATCATATATACACCTAAAAGGAGTTTTATCCTGCACACAACAGTCTCCAGTCTCCCCAAAATTTTACCTTTTCCAACCTCTCCGGACTTGGCATTGGCAAACTCTGCCTCTTGGCCTCCTGTTCTAGAGTTAGAAGCATGTTCCTTTCTTTCAGTAGCACATACCTATGTCAAAGAATAAAAAGCTTGTGATTTTATTTTATGGTTATATTAATAAAGTTGTGATTTTTGACATCAAAATTAATTATCTAAAGGACTCAACAGTCCTTTAGAAACCTTGATGTACAGAACACCATTACAAAGACTCTTCCTTTAAACAGAGCTATAATTAGGCTTATTCCTTTGTTCAAAAATTTTTCCATATGTCACATATTCTACAAAGTGCCAGGAGAGTTACCAAAAAAGCATAAAACATAGCCTGTACATTCCAACTGGAGAGAAGATGAAAATAAGTAACATTTATTCAGTGCCTGCTATATACCAGTCAATGTGCCAAGTTCTTTAAATACATCACTTCATTTAATTCTCACAAAAACCCTTTGAAGTTGGTGTTATTTCCACTTTCTAAATGAAGAAACAAAGGCTGAGGGAGAATTAAGGTATCCCAGGACATGCAGTTAATTCAAGTACAATCCAGACTCCCTCAGTAAAAAAACTTATTCTATTTTTACTTTGCTGCCTCTGAACGTAAAATGTGATGTGGTATACTGTGGTAAAAGAATAAATACCACAAGAATTAAGTGAGAGAGATGAGACATCTCTTCTAGCTAAGATGACCAAGGAAAGTTTCACAGAAATGGAATTAAGAAGGCAGGCAACATAATCAAAGGTACTAAAGTGGCAAAGTCAATGTACGGGTAGGTTTTGTGAACAAATCTGTTTAAGAAATAGAGCTGGAAGAAAGGAAAGCAAAGAAATATGGAGGGGACTAAAAATGAGACAAAGGAATTGGGGTACTTTACACTGTGGAAGACAACTTTAGGGGAAGGCCTTACAGATGGTAAATCATTTGCTTTTATCCATGATGAATAATGAAATACCCCTAACCATCCCCTTACAGATAATGCATAGTCACAGTGCATTAATACAACTTATTTTTCTATAATGAATCTGTGCTATTTTACTCATAACATTTCGGCTCCAAACGGAACACCTTTCCCCTCTGACACAAAATACATGTCTTTTCTAACACCATTTCTTGAACTCTTTGGCAGTCACAACCTGAAGTTAGCAGCAGATTCCACAGGTATAACAGTTCAGTCTCACAAGACTATTGCCTACAATATATGTCAATAGCGAGACCCAGGCCTTACATGTATCTAACTGACCAGAGGTAAATTGATCAATAAACCCTGTCCAGCTGTTACCATGGAGGACCACAGCTCCACTCTTGCCAGATCACAGTTCTGATTATTCAAGAGCCAGAAATCCTTATTTTTGTGTAAACTTCCCAATTTGAAAACATAGTACAGTCCAAACAAAACACAAAATTGGGCTAATTATAGTCAATCAAAAATACATCCCTGTCTTAAATCCTATCACCCTCTCTATCAGACCTTAGCAGAAAAATGTATTTACCTATATTACCAATTAGATGCTACCACATACTTCTCCAAAGCAATTAAGTTAAAGATCCGAGACACATAAAAGATTATAGGAGGGAGGTCTAAATGTGACCAACTGTTTATTCTACATTTCATTTTACCAGTTTGATGAAACTGTTGGTATAAAGATACTAGTATTAGTAGTAGTTAAAATTTCTAAACCCTTAATTACTTAAGAATTCTGACATATCTGTTTAAATGAAATTTAGTATTTCATACTTATAAAAATCTTCTGTGATTTTATGTGTCACATATATCATTCACAGTACTATAAGACAAAACACTTCACTAAATTTCTTACATCAGAGAAATGTAAAGTTTATACCTCACTGTTACACTGAAACTGTTTCAAACACCTAGATGTTAATGTACTTAGCATACTTACCAAAGTTTATGTAAATCTTCATTACTTTTGTTCCTTAATTGCTGACAGGTCCATGAAGCTCCTAGTAAAATGATAAATTCATAACATAAAATAATTTTCTAGTTACATACCCTTTGGCAAGGTACTTAATCTTGCTAAAACTATTTCTTTACCTGTAAAATGCATAATAGCTTTATTATATCTATATATATAGCATGTAACTAGAATTAAATTGGGGTTAAACTAGATAACATGAGAAAATATTTACGCTAGCAATAGCATTCAAAAAATGTTAACATTAATACAGAATTTTCACACTAACATCAAATGATAAAATTTTAATTTTCAATTAGCTCTAAAAAAATGAAATCTAAAACTAACCCCAAACCTTACTTCACTTAATTATTTAATCTGCTCCTCTTCTAAACCTCTTGTTAATCTGACAAGGAACAACTAACACAACTATTAGATTATCCTTTTAATTTTCTCTACTAGATGTTTCCAAAGGAAATAAAGGAAACATCTAAATAATTCCCCAACTGGATAATCTCAAAGGTTGCAAGATTCAGTAAACATTTTCAATACTGACTAACCCAAATAGCTTACCAGATTTCACTTTTTGTTCCCCCCAGTTCTTTGGGTCATCAAAAAATTCTTCCAGTCCTTTCCTTGACAATGTGGTATGAAGTAATCTACACTGGTTAAAAGATGGGACATCAGTCGTATCCTTAGGCAACAAACTAAGAGAAAACCTGCAACTGAAATATATATATAAGTCATTAAAATTTTACAACATCTGAATTTTCCAAGTAGAAACTTTCCTCATCTATAATGATAAAAATCCTACTCAGAGTTTCTGCACAGGAAACAATTATTTTTTACAATATGTAAAGTGCCTTAGAAATTATTTTTAATATTGCATTGTAGGTGTTACTACTCTATAATTTCAGAGGTTAATATATTCACATAATTTTAAAGGTAACATGTTAATTATATTTTAAGGTAACACTTTTAGGTCCTTCATATACTGCCAAAGGATATATGAAGAGATAAAAATAATCTGAAGGTTAATTTTGCAACATGTATTAGAGGCTCAAAATACTTCCCTCTTAATACAGTAATTCCTCATCTGAAAACCTCAATTAAAGCAATTATCATAGACAGGAATTTAAAAGTTAAAATGTATGTTAAAGCATTACATATGATTTAAAAAGTTGATAATGTAAATGTGCAACTGGGGAATGGTTAAAAAAATCTAATGTGTATCCGTATGATGAATTATTACACTTATTTAAAAATCATGTTTTCAAAGCATATCTAAAGATCTGGGGAAATTATTTAGAGGAAAATAGGTGTGTCACTGAAGCGTATCACAAGTGCCATATCCCTACCAAGAATATTTAACATGAATCCAATCATGAGAAACAATCACACAAATCCAAATGAAGAAATATTCAAAAAAGGTTACGCTTATCAAAAATGTCAGTCATGGCCTCCCTGGTGGTGCAGCGGTCGAGCGCTGTGCTGTGGAGCTGTCGGCAGTGCGCGTGGCGAGTTCGATGCCCGGCCAGGGAGAATCCCACATGGTACGGCAGACCTCTACTGCCTCACACGCTGCTCCCCTCAGCAGTGTATTTCTTTTTTTTTTGTTATTTATGTCTTTTACATTTTGTATTCCCCTTGGGCAGCTCACCACCAATTTACCCGTGATCCATCTCCATGGTCCCCTGTATTCTCCTCTCTTCCATTTTGTGCCCTTATCCTCCCCTCCCGCCCCCCACTGCCAAGTGTCTCTCCCACCTGGCCTCCCTATAGTCCTGTTATAAGTGAAACCATTCGATATTTTTCTTTTTCTTTCTGGCTTATTTCACTGAGTATGATTCCCTCTAATTCCATCCATGTCGCTGCAAATTGCATGTGTTTATCTTCTTTGAATGCTGAATAGTATTCCATTGTGTATATGTACCACATCTTCTGGATCCAATCATC
>PVIJ01001632.1:0-190634 GCA_004024925.1 Scalopus aquaticus
CTACCAACTGGGAAAAGATCTTTGCACACAATACATCTGATAAAGGACTGATAACAAAAATTTACAAGGAACTCACACAACTCAACAAAAACAAAGCCAATAACCCAATCAAAAAATGGGCAGAAGAGCTCAAAAGGCACTTTTCCAAAGAAGAAAAGCAAATGGCCAACAGATACATGAAAAAATGCTCAACATCACTCATAATCAAGGAAATGCAAATCTGGAAGATTCTTGAGAAGAGCTGGCAGGTGGCTAGGCCTGAGGTGGGCAAGGAGGGCAAACACATGTGACACACTTACCCATCTTAAAGAAAAAAAAAAAAGAATTAGCAGTGGACCGAAGAGGGAAAAAATATAAAGAATATTTTCCATTTGACTTGCTAAACATCAGACATTGTCTGGCTATTGAAATGGAGAGTTCCTTTAGAGTCTGGAAATAAAGACTGCATGGCGGGTGAAAGGAGAGATTAGGCTTTAGTCTCACTTGCTCTCAGGTGACAGAGAAAGGAAGGTAAATGAAGTAAGTGACTACACCTTCTCTTAGCCTATCATTGTTCACCCCAAGAACACTTCACCAGATAAACCTTGGCTCCATTAGTCATCAAAAGGCTACATAAATCGCCTCGATGAGAAGAGCCAAGAACACCGGTTAACAGTGCTGAGACAAAGCATATTTGCTCTCATTAAACACAGCCTCCAGGACCTGTATGGCTAAGATTCCATGTGAAGTTATAAAGATCTGTTCAAACAAGGTGACTTCACCTTGCTAATTATTTTTAGACCCTCAATATAGTTCTATTTTTATTGCTACTGAACGATGCCACAGGTCTGCCACTGTGGGAAGACTTTATCTGCCCCCGCACCCAGCAATATCCATGTCTGCCTCGTTCAGGGCGGGCTCCTTGAACGTGGGACCTTTGCAGTCACGGGCTAAATGATGGGGCAGGCCCTGAACTTAATGTTCTGCTTCCATTGGCTTGAGATGTTTAGTTTTTTTTTTTACCAAGGGGCCCTGCATTTTCATTCTGTACTGGGCCCTGCAAATCATATAGCTTGTCCTGCCTGTAATATTTGGGCATAAAAGTTATTTGTAACTGACTCTGGCTATGCTAACCAATCTCATTCTTGGCCATGGCATCAAATTTACTTGTAAACACTGGACAAAGTGAGGCGGCCTTCTCCACGTCTAGCGATGTCAGGAGTGCTCTTAAACAGGAGGGGTTGGAGGCCACTGCAACATTTATAGAGACTGAAATAGCTGTTGATGCAAATCAGGTGCTCAGAGCTATGCTCCCACCAGTGGGGCCACTTAAAAATTAACTTTCTAGAGTCAGTAGAAAAGGCCAATCAAGTGGGAATCAACTGTGTGCACACTTTGATACAAGCACTATTAAACACATACACCTCCCACCATGAGGAGAGATTTTAATTTGGTTCAGTTCCTAAAAGGAAGAATTAAACACACAGTGACAGACCTTCAAGGAAAGCGGAGGCTCTCTGATTGGATTTTTATTACATTCCAAAATCAGGTTTTATTTCTTGTGGGTTACAGTACAGTTCTAAAATTTCAAAAAGGGAAATGTGACTATTAAGTCAGAATAGTTTTATCCAAACTCATCAAGAATGCATATTTTAAAAATTCTTATATAAAAAAAGCATTCTTTATATAAAATTTCCACTTGTGTTTGAAATCTTTAGCTCAAGAAAAAGTTCCTTGAAATCAAATTGAAACTATTCAAGGTGGTCTTGATAAGCTAAAGTATACTTTTTATAGTACCAAGAAAAATAATGCTTGTCCGTACAATAATCTGAAAACATGTTTTCAGTGTTAACGGTTCTCCTGAACTAGAGATCGGCAATACCTTGTAGTTTACATGGAACTTATTAAAAGCCTTTTTATTGGAAGCCTCCTCATTAGAACTACTATAAAATCAAATGTAATAATGCTCTTGAAGTGCTCTGTTTATTCCCAAAGAAAAGTTGTACTATTATTGTAGGGTAAACAAGAGTCATCAGGTTTTTCTGCCCTCCCCTCAATGACAGATCGCTGCAGGCTTACATGCAAGCCTGATGGCGAACACCTGAAGTGGGGTGCGGGCATGCGTGAGTAGGCACACCCGGGCCAGAGACTGGGCTTATAAGCAGAAGAGACAGCAGAAGCGGCAGCAGAGGTAACAGCAGAGAATAGAGCCTGGAGCAGAGGACCGTTCGGGTTGTAGTAGAGAGGCCACAAGAGAATGCCTGAGAGCCCGAGAGAGTGAAGATTCACAGGGGGCTCGGAGGCCTATCAGGCTCCTAGGCCCTGGCCCTGAGGCCTGCCCTGTACCTGGTTGTCTCTCTACAAGAGACCATTAAAAGCCTAAAAAGCCACCAAGGGCTCCAGGACTTCTGCTTTAGACCGGTCTGCGCAGCTCCATGGAGAACCTGTGCTCCCTGGTGTCTTCCTGCCTCGACAATTATTAATGGGGAACAGTTTATTAAAAGACAATTCTCTTGGATAAAAGGGATTATTAGTTTTATGGAATTTTACTTTATACACCCCACAATTTCAGAAACTTTAATCAGTTTGTTATCCACAGAAAATTAAGACAAAAGAAAATTAAATCCCTCTATCAATTAACAGATTTTATTTTCAAAGTTTAGTGGTTAAACCCTCAAAGGAAAGACAGGAAATCTTATGGAAGTTCTCTTTCCACAGCACTCCTTAGATTTGGGTCAATCCTCTCCTCAGCAACCTCAGCTGTAATCAAGGGCAATACTATCACCTGCACGGACGTCTCTGTGGGGATCAGGTAGGATGTGGGGGTCTCGGGATCTCAGGCTGGGTGATTTTCCTTTTCTGTCTGTCTGATAGTACAGGTCATATAAGGGAATTGTGACAGTGGCTTTCAGATTTCAAGTGATGGAGCTGAGTCAGCGGGGTTTGTTTCCACAAGACACAACAGATTAGCGACATCCAGATACTCCACCGCAGCTTTCCGCTCTCGGCCTGAGCAGAGGATTCTTCAGCATCTACACAGCCCTGCCCCAGAGTGGGTACTGCTTTCCCTGCAACTGGGGGCCAAGGACCAGAGGGGATTCCTGTTCCCATGACTGCACCTCTAAAGATGGAGAGGGCACTGCTCTGAACCCCTTTGTTATCTTCTCTCAAGGCAGAAACTGGGGGCCCTTGATGACAAGGCTCTACTTCAGGAGGTGCAGAGGCAAGCTCCCCTCATCCTTTACTAGAACCAGAGAAGCCCACTGGCATGATTTCCAACCCAAGGGGACTTCACTCATGGGGAGTGTCAAATATTGTGTTTTCTCCCACGCAATGTGCAGCCTCTCTTCTGGGGGCAGAGGATCCAGATCTTGGAGTAATGCTTACGAATAATAAACAGTAGTCACTATACATTAGACCCATCTGCTCCCCAAGAGAAGCCATTAGTGAGGGTTTCTGGAGGCTTCCAGGCCCCAACTGAAGGACTTGCCACAGGGGCTTCATGGCACTGACCCTGATCGGGAAAAAAAATACTGAGGTGCTGGTTGCTGCTGGAGAAACAAAATCTTTTCAGAAAGTGAATGAGGTGAAGCCTGTAAAATGGAATGTCTCTAATTCCTAACATCCCCAGATAGACCCTGCCCCCAAGAGCAGGGGTCAGAGTAGCTACACCTTGAGGCCTCCCCACCCCAATACTATGGCACTTGTTCATCCCTTTATATTCTAAAATCAGGTTTTATTTCTTGTGGGGTACACTTCTGAAAAAGGGCACAGTATACTTGGCATATTTTCATTAATGCCCACACAAACAGAAACACATAGGAAAATGTATCCTCCTAAAGGAAAAATATTGAATGGTTTCACTTACAGGAGGAAATGTAGAGGAATCAAACAAGGGATCAGGAAAAAAAAATAATAATAAAAAAGAAATAAAATTAGCAGACAACCATGGATAAGAGACATTATGCAAGGGAAGGGGAGGAAAAGGAATCAGGACAGGGGAGAGAAGAGCATATGGGACTATGGTGACGGTTCACAGGTGAATTGGTGGTAGAAATTGTACTGGGAATACACAATGATGCAAAAGATAGAAATTAAAAAATAAACAAAAAATGTATTCTGCTACTAGAAAAACAGGAGCTTTACTGACATGGTTAGTGAGATTTCATCTAAATCACCCCTCATTATCTTTTTTAAAAACAAGATTATTTATTTATGCATATAAGAGCTGGGGTGTAGGCCAGAGGTATGAGGGGGTGAGAGGATTCACCAGAGACAGAGTAGGGGGCAGAACAGGAGGATCTACTGAAATCACTGCTGAAGGGAGCAGTGGGCGAGACAGGAGAGGTCTGCTGCGCCTTGTGGGTCAGCCCCCGGCTGTGGATCAAACTTGTGCTGCAGTGGCCGCTGATAATTTCATAGTGCTGAGACTTAACCCCTTGTGCCACTAGGGAGGCCCACCCCTCATCATCTGTAACGACTCATCTATCAATAGGCACTTGAGTCGTTTTCTATCTTGGCTATTGCAAGTGATGCTGTGAAGAACATGGAGATGCAGATAGCTTTTCAAATTAGTGGCTCTGCTTTCTTTAGGATAATCACCCAGAAGTGGAATTTCTGGATCACATGGTTGTTATATTTTTAATTTTCTTTGAGAGAACTCCATACTATTTTCCATAGCGACTATACTAATTTATATTCCCACTAAGAGTGCACAAGGGTTCCTTCTTCCCCACATCCTCACCAACACCTATTATTTCTTGGTTTTTTTTTTTTTTGATGACAGTCATTCTGACATGTGTGAAGTGATATCTCATTATGGTTTTGATTTGCATTTCCCTGATGGTTAGTGACACTGAGCATCTTTTCAGATTCAATGCAATCCCTACCAAAATTCCAATGGTATTTTTCACAGAAATAGTACAGAAAGACATAAAATTTGTGTGAAACCAAGTAGCCAAAGCAATCTTGAGAAAGAACAAAGCTAGAGGTATCACACTCCCGGATTTCAAACTGTACTACAAAGCTGCAGTCATCAAACAAGAATGGTACTGGCAGAAAAAGAGACACTGACCAATGGAACAGAAGAGAGAGCTCAGAAATAAATCCATGAATTTGTAATCAACTGGTTATGACAAAGGGGGAAAGGACAGTCTTTAATAAATGGTGTTGGTAAAAACTGAATAGCTACATGTCACAGAACAAAACTGGACCACTATTTTATACCATGTGTAAAAATATACTCAAAATGGATTAAAGATTTGAAGGTAAGAATTGAAATAAAACTCCTAGAAGAAAACACAGGCAATAAGCTCCTTGGTCTTACTGATGTTTTCTTGAAACTGACGCCAACGCAAGAGAAACAAAAGCAAAAATAAACCAAGAGAACCATGTCAAACTAAAAGCTTCTGTGCAGTGAAGGAAACCTTCAATAAAATGAAAAGTCAACCTGCTGAACAGTAGCTGAATATTGGAGAACTTAGTCACAAATCATATATCCAGGAAGATGTTAATATCTAAAAATATATAAAGAGCTTGTGCAACTCAATAACAACAAAATCCAGTTAAAAAATGGACAGAGCATCTGAAAAGACACTTTTCCAAAGAACACATATAACGTTGAACCTTGGTAAGATCTCAAAGCCAAGTTCTGTCTCACACACATACACTGACAGCTCTGAGAGGTGTTTATCACACAACTTGAAATGTACTTCCCATTGCTGGGCCATACTCACTGCAATACGCTAGGAATGAAAATGTACAATAATCCTATAGTTATTATGTGAGTAGTATAATCCCATGGCATTGCATATTTGTGTATCACATGTTTTGTCGCTAAATATGAACACTGAAGACATAGCCCAATTTTGGTTTACACGGTCTTACATTTAATAGACCTGGAAAGACTGGAAGTGGTTTGGGTGTCTCTCAACTTCAAAGAGACCCTGATCTCTCTCACCCCATTGGCCTTCCTAATAGATATTTGCATTCGCATCCTATTTTCAGCCCAAATGTCAGTTCCTGGAGGACAATGGCTGTGGCTGTTTTGTGTCTGGCAGCCTGAAACTGCTCTTTGCCAATTCTCAGGGACAAAAGAGTTGAATGTGGTTACTGATGTTTTTTCTTCCAAGTGAGAGACACGGTCCACCTTTGTGTACTCTTAAACTAGTGAACATCTACCTAATGGAATGACATAAAGAAAAACCAAATCTATTGCATGCCAGTTAAATGGTATGTGAAGAGAGAAAAGGTTTCTCTGAATTTATTAGTTAGCTGACTTTTTTTGTTTTCCTAGGAAGAAGTTAAAAGTGTGTTAATGACCTATTTTTAGCCTTTTATTCAGTTGGCAATAATTAAATTAAAATACTGGTAGATGCTAATTACATCAAGATGACATATGGACCTTGACTTAATACTGTCGCTGGAACTGCTGCCATGTCTGAGTAGTTGGCCTGCATGTTACATGACCACCCTCTGCTGTTCATGATGACCAGGTTTAAAATGGTGACTTTCCTTTCTATCCCCCTCACTGAATGCTTGGTAAGTGTGAATACCACCTCTACTAATGACAAATTTCAACATGGTCTCTGACATGGGTACTATTTCCCAAGCTGGCCCCTCAGTGTATTAGAGGTAATCAGAGTGGCCTGAAAAAAAGAGTTCGGGAAAAGCTCTTGGGGAGTTTACCCCAGCCTTCTCTAAGGCTCTGAAGAGACCCTCAGCAAAAACTGGTTTCTCTTTGTGGAACTCAGTATTTTCCAAACTTGTTTAATCACTGAACCTCCCCTTTATACCCTACGCCTATTAACATTTTATTTTATAGCCTTTAGTGCCTTAGGGTTTAAGGTCAGATGTACTAAGTCTGTTTTAAAAACTCAAAGCTGTTTCATTGTATCAAAAGCCTGCAAACCAACCAGGCAACTTTAGGACACAAGTTTTGCTTATAAATAATTTGCTACCAGATTTATCCAGGTTTTCTTACATCCCCTCCAGCAAACACAGCATGGCAAAGTGACATTGTTGTCACTCTCCCTTCACTGCAAAGTTATTTCAGAAAGTGAAATGTCATACCACCATGAGGCTTCAATAACAAGTTTACAGCAGTGCTTCTCAAACTTTTTCCAGCAAAATACCACTAAGAGCAAAGAAGGATGCACTCATACCCCCAGAACGGGACTACCAGAGCAGGACCCGTCTCTGAGAGCTCAGGCTTTACTTTTTCAATTCACACAAGAAACAGCAGCAGGTCTGTGAAATTGCAAATGTTCAGGATTATTCACTGTAGCAATGATCCGAATAACAAAAGATTAAAAACAACACAAATGTACCATACATCGACAGGAAAATGGAGAGATATGCTGTAGCCAAAAGTGGAATATACTGAATGACTGTTAAAATATCTTTCCATCTTGGAAAGATCTCCAAGATATTTCGGCAAATGAAGAAAAGCAAGAAACAGAAGTGGGCAATATGCCAGGTTTTATCGGAAGGGTGGCAAAAATAAGAAATCTTTTTTCCAGAATTGCTTGGGTATGCATGAAGCAACTCTGGTAGGAGCCATAGGAAACTCTAAGCAGCTGTTACCTTTAGAGGAAGAGGATGAGAATTCAAGAAAAGGGGAACAAAATTGAGCAGGCACTATGGACAAGATACAGGAATATATTTTTAAGCCACATGAATGTATCACCTATCAAAATTATATTAAAAGTTCAAAAATCATAGACTTTTCACTCTACTCCACAAGAGTCACATTTGCCCTGAAAAAAAAAATTTTTTTTTTAATTACCCATATCTTTTCACAAAACAAACCTAAACCCCATACATACAGTCCGGTGGAAAAGGTACTGGTTTAGGGCAATTCAAACTTGCTTCAGCATTTAGCCTTCGTTCCACTTGGAGAATCAACATCAACACAGAGAAAACCTGATAGCTCTATTAAAAAATTCTTGTCAACAGTTTGGGATTTTTTAATCTATAGGTGAGGGCTTTTTAAAATGTGTTAGTGGCAACCTCCATGTGTTAAAATTCTTCTGCTCAAAATGAGTACTAAACTACTTTTGGAAGTGACCACACAGAAAGTGCCACAATGTGGAACAGGAAACCAGCATGAGACTGCTCAGTGTGAAGCCCCATCCTCACCCCAGGATGGCCGGGGTGACGGGGACAGCCAACCCCCAAAGGGAAACCTGTGACTCACAGCCCACAGCCAAACTCTCCAACTGCTCTCCAGACATCTTAAAGAGCGTGGAGATTATATTAAAAAAATTAATCAGTCTGGCTTAAACCAAGTAATTTCTCACTATATTTCCTGAATTAAAAAAAGGAATTAGGCTTCTTTTGGTTACACTTTCACAGTACTTTTATTTAAATTTTTTTTTAATATATGTGAAAAACATGGCATTTCTTTATATGAATGATGCACTCCAATAAATGAATCAAATGCAGCTCTGATGGAACAAGCACTCAGAATGACTAATGTACCTATAAAATGTGCTGTAGGTACTACATCTCATCCCAGAAAAGATATTCTAAGGACAAGTTTCATACCCTGTGTAACTCCTAAAAATGGCTTAATGAGCCAACAGTGCTATAAATGTCTCCTAAATGCTCTCAAACTGAAGTTTTATTTCTAGGTGTAAATAGGCCAGAATTAAAAAGACAGACAGCGTGAATAGATGAAGCAATGCAGCATGACCGAAGGGAGGCCGTTTGTTCCTGCTTTCATTGATTCTTATTCCTTCTCGGAGGGCTGTTCTCTTTGGAATCCCTTCAGACGAACAGGCAGTGGGCACCCGAGGACTTATAACTCCCCCTGCCACCTCCTGACGATGCGTTGGATATTCATAAGTGGCAGAATGATTCTACCTTTAGGATTTATTTCAGTTGTAATAATGAGTTATGAATAATTGATCACTGGGTAATAAATAATTCAGGGAGGCACATGGTTTCCAAGGAATCCTGGAGTGAGTCTGGCTAATGGCATAATGTGAGCTAGAGGCAGCTGCCGAGGGGCCGCCCCACAATTAACTCACGCTGCAGAGGCCCAGGGAGTGAGTCCCTCTCAGCATGGGCTTTGCAACGAGGGGCCACGTTAATGCCTTTTGGATTTTCATAAAGTACAACAGAGTCCCCACCAGGGTACTCCAGTGACTGCCCTAGATGTTCATGAGACACTGAATCCCGACCTCTTCATCCACCAGACCAGGACGGCTGCATCTGCTGAGCACCTCTGCCATTGAAGCTCGTGTTGGACTGAAAAAGTCAAATCAAGGATACACACACACACACAAACACACACACCACACATGCACACAAGTGCTTGCATATACAGATACATCTACATTGTGTGTGCCTGAGTACATGTAATTTGAATGTGTGTGCCTGTGACTACAAATAGGCCTATCCACACAGTTTTTTTGATTATGCAGGACTAACAAAATAACGTCGAAATGGTTTACTTAGAGGAAATTATCTACTGTTCTCAGTTTTCAAAATCTTTTGAATATAACTTACGGTATAAGCTCAAAACTCAGCTTCTTTGAAGATAGTAAGGCTTACTTAAAATTGAACTTCAAGTCCCTTCCATGTCTCTTCGAGCATTCAAATGCTTCCCTTCCTAAGTGATTTTCGGCTCCTTGAGAAGCACAGCTGTCACTGATCCTTCTTGTAATTTTCATTTCCAAAATAATTCTCAATAAAACACTACTCATTAGAGCGCAATAATCATTACACCAAAACATTTTTTGAAAGAGCACGAGCTAAAAACAGTTGATCAACAAATAACAAATCTATTCATGTGAAAGTGGACAGGCCATTCTTGCTCTGAATTGCTCTGCATTGGTGGGATGGAGAGACAGGAGAGAGGGAAAGACACAGAGAGAGAAAGAAGAGAGAATAACTGTTGGGCCACAAATCTGCCCCAATTCTCCTGTGAGGTATGCAGGGATAGGTCACTGATTAGGCTTTAAAGCGTTTCCCCAAATTCAAACCAACAGGGAAGTGGAAACATCAATCACACTTTAATTAAAATGCTGAGTGCCTACTGCATGTGGGAGAAGCTGGAAAAACTGACACTAAAACACATTCTAACCAAAGCTTCAAGACTGAGTTTTCATGCTCAGAAATTGAGCACTTTAGAACCTGTGATGAGAATATCAACTTTAGCCTTTAACCTTTCTTCCCTGTTTGTTCAATAAAGGTCATGAGAAACAAAGCCCTAAGCCTATCATTTTTTTTCTAAACGCAAAATAGTAAAGATTAGTCTGAATCCAAAAATTAAAAAGCAAATATTTCATTCCAAGCATTCCGTTTAAACTATCAAACTTCACAATGGTTATCACTAGTTACTGTAAAACCAACCAGTTTAACATCTTAGAAGTTCTCCTTCATCGCTGTCCAGTGTTTGTGTTTTCTAAACACATTTATTAAGGATAATTGACACATAAAGTGCATAATATGATCAACTATGGCATATTTATATGCCCATGACACCATCAATGAAGATAATCAGTGTGTCTATCATCAACCAGGGTTTGCTTTTTCAACAACTAAGATTTTGAGTGGGTTTTTCACATGATTGATAAGTAACAGCACTGCCGCACTACTAACTTTGTTCTGTAGCATCTCAAACATTTTATAATTATTCATTCATACATATGAGTATCAGGTGATAGGGGTTAAAGTTATAAAAGTTGTTGAGTATGTTCTTATGAACCTCTGGAACAGAAATTCAGCTTCACAGCATTTTAAAGCAGTGAAGGTCACATAATGCTAACTGCTTATTTTTGATACTACATGAAATTATTTTATATAATGCATAGTGTAGTACACGCTACTTTTAGAACTCTTTGGCGTCAACAATGTCTATTTCCCATAAATTTACAAATCATTAGTTCCAAAGCTAAAGGATTAACTGACCAAGAAACTAACAGTAACATAAAGGTTGTTTTTCTCCCTTATTGACTTTTAAGTCATATACATCACTCTAAGTTCACTTTTTAGACATAGATGTCATGATAACTAAAACTGATCAGGAAATATGTCTCAAGAATAGTAAAATGAACCAAAACTAATTTTATCCTGAAAGTTTTCCATCTTCTTATTTCTCTCATGTTTGAGTTATAGACACATTTCATTCCAAGTTTATTAAAGGTAGATGATATCACAACTCAAAATTTCAGTTCCAATTGGTTATAAAGTTGAGTCTTGGCCACAATTGCTCATATCTGCTCCTAGGCCAACACCTGTGTCGAAAAAGGAAGCTTATCAGTCCAGAAGGAAAAGGATTCCATCAGTTGAGCCTGCTGAGGTGAGGGGTGTGTGTAGCTGTGTGCCAGGCAGAGTGCTGGGCTGCTTGGAGGAAAAGTGGTTGGAGGAGAAAATCTCCCAAGTGTGTTGCTTGAATAGAACCGAGAACAAGAAGGGCAGCTTACAGACCACATTTGAAGGTCTGTTTGCTCTGAGGTCAGAAAATTAAAGTTAGTCCAAAACTATTCCTACTCAGCCACTAAAAACTTGGCATTTGGTTACTGAGGTTCCTCTGGAATCTATTAAAAGTTAGCTCAGTCTTTGATCTAACACATCTCACCAAAAAAATTCCTTTTGAACTAAAAAGACACTTCTCCAAAGAAGAGAAGCAAATGGCCAACAGGTACATGAAAAAATGCTCATCATCACTCATAATCAGGGAAGTGCAGGTCAAAACCTCATTGAGATACCACCTCACACCAGTGAGAAAGGCACACATTAAAAATACAGGCAACAACAAATGCTGGCGAGAATGTGGAGAAAAAGGAACTCTTCTACACTGCTGGTGGGATTGCAAACTAGTCCAACCACTATGGAAAGCTGTATGGGGATTCCTCGAACTGCTAAAAATGGAGCTTCCATATGACCCAACAATACCACTCCTGGGAATCTACCCAAAGGACACAAAAACAATAATCCAAAAGGATACATGCACCCGTATGTTCATTGCAGCACTGTTTACAATAGCTAGGGTATGGAAACAACCCAGATGCCCAAAAATAGATGACTGAATCAAGAAGATGTGGGACATACACACAATGGAATACTATTCAGCATTCAAAAATGAAAAACACATGCAATTCACTGCAACATGGATGGAACTAGAAGGAATCATCTCAGCAAAGTAACCCAGAAAGAAAGAGAAAAATATCGAATGGTTTCACTTATAACAGGGATATAGGGGAACCAAATATGAGAGAGACACCCAGAGAGGGAGGGAGAGGACAAGGACTCAAAATGGGGTAGAAAAGGGCACAAGGGACGATGGTGATGGGTCACAGGTGAATTGGTGGTGGGCTGCCCAAGGGGCAAACAAAATGTAAAAGATATAAATAACAGTAAAAAATTTTTTTTTAATTTCTTTTGGGGGGGTAGGGGTTAAACATGAATATACTATATCCATGAAGTTGTATTCTCACACACTATGCACTCATCCTGAAAGTGCTTTATTTATTCAATAAATGAGATTAACATTAAAAATAATAAGCTCAACACACAAATCTCGCTTTTTTAAATTTTGATGCACTCAGTAATGACGATGTAATGGACCTAGCATATCCTATTACATTTCTAAGTTACCATTTACTAAAATAGTTTAGATATTCCCCCTATCGCATACATTTAGATTAAGAATAATATCCCTTAGTTCCTGAGGGTATTATTCAGTGTTAGCAAAACTATTAGCCTCCCTGCTCACAAATCCACCAAAACAATACATTGGAAGAATAGAGTGAGATATGTAAGAATTTAAACAGACAGTCTGAAAATCTAGTAATAGGTCTTTTCTCTTTTCCTGTCAACCATCTACCTATATGTGTCATTTTAAATATAAATTACTTCTTGTTTTCTCTCAAGCCTTTGACATACAAGAAAAGAAAATATACAAGAAAAGAAAGTCTTTTTTAAAAGGGGCTTTAAAATAAAAAAGACTTTGTGTGTGCTACTGTCTTCTTTCTAAATGCTTCTTGGTGATTTAGTTTTCAAAGCAGGCTTTTTTTTTTTTTTTTTGGCTCCCTGCCCAAGCCAAAATGAGACCAAGGATTTCCCCACATCCTACTCATCCTAAAATATTTTATTTATTAGTCATCTCTCATCTGTAAATATTAAAAACCAGATAAAAAGCTCATGGACTCTTTTATACTAATATATGCAGCAAAGCAGCCTCAGGAAAATGTGAATCATTTACCCCAGAATATCGACTTCATTACCATGACAAAGATAAGGAATCTTTCCCCTTTCCCCCTTCCGATCTCCCAAGCCTTCTAGTTTTAAGATGGCTGAAGCTCAGAGCCTTGGCTTTATGGCAGGCCATGAACGACAAAGTCCAATTACAAACTCACCCTTCCCAGATTTACCTAGAGGAGTCCCAGCATAAAATCTTCCAAACACGCTATCTCAACTGCTTTCACGTTGTAACTGAAGATTGTAAATTGAAGATTTTAAAGGAAGAAGACCTGACCACTACCGTGAAAAACCGAAGAAAACTGTGTTTTCTGGCAGGGAAAAATCATTAGTTTCTTCCAAATTGCTTTCATAACTCTCCACTGTGTAAACTATCGAGTCCTATTATATTAACTCAGCCCACTCAATAACCTGATTCTCCCTTCACAGAACCCACTGGAGAGAGCTCCTGGTCATAATACAGAAATAACAGCTTTAATAAGAGTACAGAGGATGGGCTCAAAGCTGGACTCACTAAATCTACTGACTCTTCATTTACACTGATTCCAAACCGAAAGTAAGGGCATGTTAGAATGATGAGCTAAATCAGACAGAAAATCCACAGCTAGGTGTTAGCAGGCACAAAGTATAAACATGAGCTTCATGAAGGCCCCCAGCTATTAAATAGCAGAAATTACTGTCACGCTCTGTCACCAAAAGTGTGCCTCAAATATTCTAAAATCTATGCCTTTTAGTATGAACTATTACTCATTTTTAATTATTTTTGACACTGTCAGGCTACTGTGCTCCATTTATTAATTCTCTAAGAGGAATAATGTCCTTTTTTATAAATAGTGAAAACTTACACACAGAAAAGGAGGCTTTTTGGTTCATTCTTCACAATATGAAAACCAATTTCTCCGTATCTCAATGTGTCAGAAATAAACGTGAAAACGGATGAAGTCCTTCTTACCTAATTACAACTGAGCATCTTAGCAAATATGGCCATAATTCACAACTGGGCCAAAAAGGCTTCAGAGATATGGCACCGAGTGCTCTTCACTTCTCGGTGACTGAAGTGGGTGAACCAAGGCTCTTCTATAGCTTTTCAGAGTTATACCATTAACAGAGACAACATACTGAAACAATCACACCTCTGCAGTCGCTAAGAGGTACGATTAGTAGTTTCCTATTTTGAGTTCCAAGAGGATACCAGAACATACATATCTGATAAGAGGGAGCCAGAATAAATGATATTAAAATCATATAGTACTCTATTATGCAGGATTTTAAAATGCTTTTAAGAGTATTTGAAAACATAGGGAAATACTTATGTTTTTGTATTTCCAAAAAAGAAAAAAGATGCAAAATTATATAAGCACAGAACCTCCTTCTATCTTAGGGTCTTTGGCACCGGATGAACCCTCCTCCCACCCATGTGCCTAGTTCAGTGTCCTCAGGCCAGCAGCAAGCAGTAGTGGGGAGCACAGGCTCTCAGACTTACTGAATCAGAAACCTGGGGAGTAGAGCCCAGGAACCGGTGTTTATCAAGCCCTCCAGGCAATTCTAATGCACGAAGCCAGAGAAAACCACTAGCTAGTTCTTAGCCACTCTCAGTGTCCACTGAATTAGCGGGTTGCCAAGGAAGCATGACCTCGCCAGCCCTCTCCTGCCAGCTTTGGTAGATTGGCTGTACCTCACAGCCACCCCAACTTTTCTTTCATGATAGGTATAGCAATTTGTAGTTATTTATTTTTATGATGATATAGTTAGTCTCTTTCTCTCAAAGCCTAACTGCATATTTGAATTATCTGGAACGTCTCAAAAATCCAGATGCCTGGAGGCTGACCCGATTAAAAGGGAACATAACGGGGGAGGACTCCAGCATGTATGTTTTGAAATACTGTGATTCCACTGCTGAGTCCAGGCTGAGAGCCACTGTATTAGACTCAGGCTTTGTGAAGAAGAGCAGGTGACTGGCAAGAAGCGACGAGCACGCGGAGGTCTTTATTTTGCTGGTATCTTGTTTTTAATCTTGCACAGGTATAAAACGTCAAAGGTACAAAATGTGTTCAGTGAAAAGCACGTCTCCCTCACTCTCTATTCTGTGATGAGTAAAAAAGGAATGATAGATATTTGTGCCAAAAAGAAAACTTTCTCCAAACATACATTAATCAAGTGTAATTTCTGTAGCTTTTTTACCCCCAACCCACGGCTAAAGCAGAAAGTGAATTTAAATGGAAGGCAATGTGGTATTTACATTGTAATTAACATTCAGGGAATATGCAAAATGTCAATGGTAGCATGGCGCCACCAAGTGGCACAATGATGATTGCACTATTCTGATGATAAAGTTGTAACACTAGCTACTCCTTTGTCAGATTCTTTGACTAAATCTTACAGTGTATATTAGGTGGTCCTAGATTTCACATGAGGCTATTTAAGAGGTGTGCTACAGCCCAGTTCAGACTCCTGGCCTGCGCAAATCACTCCATCAGGAAGGGATACCAGGGGTAGTCTGGGATACTCTTTCCTCTTACCTCAAAAGGTGCCTACAAGGTATTATGCCCATTTTACAGATGATGAACCTGAAGTTCATATTAGAAACCTGCCTAACCTCAACCTCACAATTAAGAGCAGGACCTGCTTCTTGACCTGCTCACCTGTGAAGCCTGTGGTCTTAACCACGACACTCCACACCTTCCTTCTAGTAGTTGAGGAGCTCGTGAGCATCCATATGCATGGTTCTTCGTGACTCTGCAGAGTTTCCAAATCAAAGTCTACAAAGGTAGGCAGAGAGTGGAAGATGTGATGCAGTGGTGTACAAGAGACCAAGAGAAGAGGCGGGAGCGTGGCTAACTGAACCATATGGGGTCCGCCAAAAGGGGGCAGCAGCTGCCCACCTCCAACAGTGTGGACGCAGACAGCAAGATTACCACATATTTGGTTGTTTTCCAGAGAAGATTAAAATGCTCGATTTCTATGAGAGATGTCTGTTTTTAAATACTGACATCTAATTTAGATGGAAAAGGAAATGCTGTGCAAATTGAACAAAACACATCTCAAGGCTGATCATGGCCAGTACGTAATTCATTTTAGAGGTCCTGATGATAAATGGCTCCTTTCTGAGTTTCTAAACTAGACCTTCAAGTGCACCATCTGTTATCCTCACTATTGGGCTCATCCCGCATACCTAGGCTTTGCCATCTTCAGCTCAAGTCACATGCTTAAAACCAGTTCAGGAGAGGTCACGGATGATTCACTTCCCAACCAACCAGCACCCCCTTCTCTTAAGTTCTTCATATTTCTCATTAGTTGAAAAAACCAAACTGGACAGTCTTTACAGTGTAGTTTTTATAAGTCCCGGATCAGATTTAGGTATTTCTCTCAATGATTCCATACAGGTTCTCTAGCCATTGTCAGAAATGTGTCATTCCATTCAAGTGGTTAGAAGAGCACCTACAGGATTTAAGGGGGGAAATTCTTTTTGCTAGGCATCAGAAAGCATGTTCTAAGACCCCAAGTAGGGGTCACTCAGCTAGGAATTTCCTGAAAACTATGAATTGTAGAAATAACTTTATATAATTCTGGACACGGAGCCCATTTAAGTGGTTGGTGGATTTTTAAAATAACAGTCTAAGTAACATTTACTTTTATGATTGCTATGGTATATTAAGAAGTAGAAAATGTTTATCACACTGACTGAAACCCACATTCAAATAGCTAACAGACAAAAGCTAGAAGAATTTAGAGTAGTCTCAAAACCTCTGAATAGAAGACTAGATTGCTGGGTGAAAATTTGTTCTTCCAGAGTTAAGGGTTGGTTTCTTGGCTCATTCTTCCTCCTGTCTTTCTTTTTTTTTTTTTTTTTAAAAAAAAGATTTATTTATTTATGCATACAAGAGCTGGGGTATAGGCCAGAGGTGTGGGGAGACGAGAGGACTGACCGGAGACAGAGTGGGGAGCAGAACAGGCAGACTGACCAAAATACACTGCTGAGGGGAGCAGCCAGGGAGACAGGAGAGGTCTGCTGCACCATGTGAGTCAGCTCCCTGGCCGGGGATCTATTTTGCACTGCATGGCTGCTCATAGCTTCATAGTGCTGAGACTTAACTCCTTGCACCACCAGAGAGGACTTCCTCCTGTCTTTCTGAAGTACAAGTTTCTTATCCTGACTTCAGTTCTCACTAAACTTGTCACCACAGAAAGTTCAAACAAAGCTAAAAACGATTCATTCTTAACTGTAAGAGATCTCTTCTCCAACTGCAATAAGAGTCATTCTCTATTAGGAAAGCTAGTGTGTTCTGATGAATATGAAAGGAAAGGAAGGTCACCGATGTAAGTTCATTTGAGATGGGGGAGCCTTGTTTAATTTAAATTTGTAATTTGGGCACTGAATGACAACAGACTTTGAACATCTTGTCCACAGAAAAAAGCCCAAGAAAATTAACAGTATTACTTCGTATGCCCTCCTTACCTCAAATGTGAATTACTGTTCATTTGCATTTCATAACATTTCTAAAACGCAGTCATTATAAACAATTCTTAGTCTCTCATTCGAGAAGTGCCAATCAAGTGAAGTGGAAGCAATGTTGTAATTGAGACTCCGAAATGCATGAAAACCTTCTTTTTACACAATCTACCCCATTCCCTTCTCTAGGTCATTTGGGTACTCCACTCACCTGCTGAAATGCCTTTAAGACCCTTATCTGAGGAGACCATTCAAGGAGTTTTCCTATTTCTTACTAAATTCTCATTTTAATGCAAAAAGCAAAGTGAATGGTACTCCATGTTTTTAATGAGTTCAGAGCTCCACATACAGGGCTGTCAACTCAAGAAGTGTATGAAATACTTTTACTTACAATTCCTCTCCTTGCTTGGCTTTCTTGTCTGAAACCAGATAGACAGTTCCAAAACTTCCACTGCCAAGCTTCTGCTGAAGCACATATCTTCTTGCAATCAAGGCCTTCGGATAAGTGGAAACGGTTCTTGATCCACTCACACACTTAGCAGCCTCTTGGAATTTCAGCATTGCTCCAATGAGAGAGAACTGGTTCATATGTTTAAAGAAACTCAACGTTCGAATCTCCAAGGACAGTTCATCCAAGTTCATCCAAGGACATCATTCAATACCTTAAAGATAAAAAGTCCAGAGTTCAGGTCTGAACTATTCCTAATAAAGGTTGTAAGTTCTGGGCAGTGATACCCGCTGAGTGATATCATCTCAAGTTATTAGTTTAATGACATGAGAGAAAATGTTGAAAGGTATTGATACTACAGATTACAATAGAAGGCAGTCAGTGTTTCACAGGGAGAAAGCCTTCCCTCATACATCCAAATTTGGCAAAACTGAGTCATACTCAAATTTCCCCCAAGTTCTCAGATGTCCAGATGTTTCTGGATCAACAATCTGTTTAAGATATATATTCCCCCATGCTTAAAAAAAGCACATTAAAAAAAAGCACATATAAAAAATAAGAACATTATCATTTCCCTAAATTTATACCTTTGCATCAACTTGTTTGCAATTCTTTATTCTTAGTTAATGTGTATTTTGATTTACAAATAGTGAGTGAACATCAAACCAGAAAATTAGCATAATGTTCATTTCTTTAGGTTTTTTTCCACCCATGGATTATAAGCCGTGGTATTTGCATTTATTAGAATAGATGTGATGCAGGATATGAATCAGAATGAGTTTTTTTCCTACCCTAAGCGGATTCTGAAGTTTCTATTATTCACACTGCCTATTAAATAATCACCCTGCATTGGAAATAAGAAGTGTCACAAATGAAATTCAAACTTCAAATAGTATTTTACTGTTAGCCAACCAGAAGTATAGGTAAATTGTTAATTCCTCGAGGAGCTAAATGTACAGTAGAATCATGGAAGGCAGGACTGTTTGATATGAGCACGTGCGTGGTATAATCACTTTTCTTTCATCAAAATGAAAAATGTTTTTGAGTAATCATAAAATGTGGGCTTTGCTTTAAATCTGTATGAAAACATGATTTTAAGTTGAAGACTGTCTATGCCTTGGAGTAAGGTTTCCATAGTCGACAATTCCAAAGTAATAAGCTAAAAGTCGACTGTGTCCAATGACAAAACAAGATGTGTTATCTGTGTAGTTTGGGGCAAATGGCCCATGGGCGGGCTTAGGTGGTGGCCAATTACAAAGCTCCTCAGAATAAGAAAAAAGCAAGTAAATGTCCATTTGCAGTGTTTTCTTTTTTGAAGTAATAAACTATTCAGTTAAGTTTCACTGGGGGTGTAGGAGGAAGATAGGAGTAGGAAGGGAGGAAGAAACCAAATCACCAGAGTGCTACCTGGCATGACACTACTAAAACAACATCAGCATCAAGGTGGAATGACAGCGCTAGTGTCATACCTCAGAATTCCTTAAAAAAGAAGCAATTATGTGGGATTACTAAGATTACAGGAAATATTAGTGAAATCTGCTGAAAATATAAATGGATAGCAGGCCACCAAATGTGGCTTTGGTTTGCTTCTGCTAAAATAAAAATTATGTGTTCTGGCCAAATAAAGCTATTAAGAGACATGTATGGCCTCACAAGCCTTTTCAACTAAAAAGGACCCTTCCAGTCACTCAGTAATTCTTCCTCTTTTAGAGATAAGGCCTGTTCAGGGCAGAACAGAATAGTTCTCTGATCAGTTCAGTATCCCAGTAGTTCCTATATGTAAAGGAGCATGGGAAGACAGGAGTGTCTAAGCAGTCTAGTGGGGGGCACAAAGTGCTGGGGCTTTGGGACTAGGTTCCCTCTGTCCAATCAAACAAACAGCCCAGCAGCCGGGCCTGGTTCACCTTCAGACCTTTTATTCCATTAGTCTCTATACAGTTACCACAGAATGTACAATGCCCTCTAGATTCTAGAAGCATGTGTGCACTTACCAACGTTCCTTCGTCCCCTCCCCCCACAACACAAGACTTGTGAGTTGGGAGAACTTGAGCATGGGGAACAAATCTTTATCTTTGTATCCTCCGTGGCTGGCATACAGTAGGCGTTCAGTAAAGTGACTTTGGGAAAGGCTGAAAATTACTGCCTGTGCAAAGTGACCCTTGGAGAAGAAACTCATTTGGGTGGGTGGGGGGAGGGCAAAGGGCAAGGAATGGTGAGTATTTATCACAGGTTCATACTAAGTAGTTCTCTTCTCCAGTAATAATAAACAAGCGGAAGCATATCTGAGAGCAGGTTCCGCTAAGATGGGACCCTAAGCTGAAAGAGAAATCTTCACTTTAAAGTAAAAGAAATATTTTTTGCCTCAACTTTTAAAAATGTGCATTTTTGTAGAGCGGGTTAACGTACATCAAGGAGCACAGGCCACACTCAGTCTCCGGAGACAGGTGCAGATCTGGGAGGTGAGAAGTGGAGGGAAGTGACGAGGTCGCGGGCTGGGCAGCCGAGAAACGCGGGACCCGGCCCCACAGCCTGTAACACCTCCTTCCCCGACAACGGGGAGCCAGGTACCCCTCGCGGAGCGCCTTTTGCATTACCTTTCCCCGTCCAGGCAGAGGAGCGGCGGCGCCCGGGGCATGCCCGGAGTGCCGCCGTAATTGGACCGTGCGCGGGCCAGGCCGTAGGGACTGCGGCACCCGCCAACATCCAGGACCACTGCGGGCCACGGCTGTTTGGCATCGTTGCCAGGGAGACAGCGCAGGACGTGCCGGGAAGTCAGGGCGCGGCGGCCGCGAGCGCGTCACGGAGGCGGAAGCGTGCGCTACCGGGTGGGCGGGGAAAAGGCTGCCGCCCAGCCGGCCTCACTTCCCTAATCCGACAGCGGCCATTTCCGCGTCTACTTCCCAGCCTTGCAGGGCCTTTTGCCCGGGAGCACCTTCTGCCCCGCGGTCGGACGCCGGGACTTCAGAAAACCCGGACCCCCGTGACGTCAGGCCGGAGACTTCCGGTTCCCGCTCGGGGGGTGGGGCTCTCAGGTGCCGGACTTGTATGATGCGCTAGGCTCCCGCGGGCTTCTGAGGAGGGGCTGAGGGGCTGGGAGGCCGCCGTCGGTGGGTTCGGGAGGCGGTTGTGAGGACCCGGTGGCGCGGTGTGTGATGGTATTTGAAAATTGAGATCAAACCTTTGTGCGCCTTTCACCTTTGCAGCGCGCCTTTGGTTGAACTGCTATTCTGTGCAGTGGACTGGAATTAGCTTAGGATGAGTTGACACGGTCTCTGCTCCATAAGCTTTACAAGGCAAACTTGTAAAGTAATTACTACACAGGAGAAGGTAGAGCGAACCGAGACTGCGATGTGGTGAACCGGACGCAAATGCAAATGGACGCCCAAGATTCAGTAATCAAGATCAATTTTAATGCAGGATCTCGTAAAGTCAAAATTAATGCTAGAAATCCATATTTGACAAAAATGTCACGATTTTAAATAAAGAACATCATTAACAGTGCCAACCTGAGACACACGGGAGCCAGAGTCCAAAGGAAAAACCAGTAATACTAGTCAGTGACTTAAGTTAGCCAGATGGGGAAGGATGTTACTCTTTATTGGGCCAAATATGCAAAGCCACAAAGATGAAAAAAGTCCCTGGATGAGGTGAAACTGGAGAAATAAGTCCCGAGAGGCATGAAGCAGAAGTTTCCGTACCCAGAACTATGCCAGTAAAGATAAGTTTCTGACAGCAGTTCCCAGACTGTCAAAAAGAAAGAATAATTGCACCCTTTTCATTGACCCTACAGTTTAGTTGACTGAAGCTCAATGTTTTCTGATTTATTATGAGATTGAGAAAATTATCATTTTTTCTAGTGTAGGACTTTTTACTTTGACAACAGAATACTCTGCTGTAAGATGGTAACTGCAATATCAAAACCCACGTAAATTCCATATTATCGCATCAGTGATTTTAACTGTCCTTTAGACTCATCAGGGACCTCCACCCTATCTAATGGTCAAAATCCATGAAACCATTGATTTTTTTGCCTTATAATTCGTGGGAAAAGCAAGAGAGAATGAAAATGCACTCAGCTCATTGGTGTTGCGTGAGGATCTAGGTAAGAATTCACACATGCTGACACCTAATATATTTTAACCAAAGAGCATTCATAACATTTGCTGATGATGCAGTGGTGCTGGAAACACCAATTTGGCACCCAGTAACCGACATTAATTCAAAGTGTGTTGTTATTTTAAACAGGCAGTTCTTCGGGCCATCACCATGGGTATCCGAGGACTAATGAGTTTCGTGGAAGATCATAGTGATGAGTTCTTCACTGATTTGAAGTTGCGAAACACAAAAATTATTATTGATGGTTATGCTCTGTTCCACCGGCTTTGCTTCAGTTCAGACTTGGAGCTCCAGTATGGAGGGGACTATGATTCTTTTGCAGATGTTGTGCAAAAATTCTTTGAATCACTGTTTGCTTGCAATATATGCCCATATATTGTATTAGATGGAGGGTGTGATATTTCAGATAAAAAGCTTACAACTATAAAAGATCGAGCTAGAGAGAAGATCCAGATGGCTCATTCCCTTTCTGTTGGTGGGGGTGGGTATGTATGTCCCTTGCTCATCCGGGAAGTGTTCATACAGGTTTTGATCAAGCTTGGGGTGTGTTTTGTCCAGTGCTTTTCAGAAGCAGATCGAGACATTATGACACTTGCTAATCACTGGGATTGTCCCGTGCTATCATCCGATAGTGACTTTTGCATTTTTGATCTGAAAACTGGATTTTGCCCTTTTAATACCTTTCATTGGAAAAACAGGAACACTATTAAGGGCACGCAAGACTACTACATCCCTGCCAAGTGCTTTTCCCTTGATGCATTCTGCCGACACTTCAGCAACATGAGTAAAGATCTACTCCCTCTCTTTGCCGTGCTATGTGGGAATGACTATGTTAACCTACCCATCATGGAGACTTTCTTCAGCAGAGTACGTCCTTCTCTTGGAACTACCAGTTCTAAAGGGAGAAGACACCACCGAGTTCTGGGACTTCTGAATTGGTTATCTCAATTTGCTGATGCTACTGAGGCACTAGATAATGTTCTGAAATATCTACCCCCCAAAAACAGAGAAAATGTTAAGGAACTTCTCTGCAGTTCCATGGAAGAATACCAGCAGTCCCAGGTGAAACTGCAGGACTTCTTCCAGAGTGGTACTTACGCCTGTCCAGAAGCCTTGGATCTGGGTTTACCAGAATGGGTACTAGCAGCTTTGGCCAAAGGTCAGCTATCGCCTTTCATCAGTGATGCTCTGGTGTTAAGACGGACCTTCCTTCACACCCAGGTGGAGCACATGCAGCGCCCAAGTGCCCACAGAATCTCGCAGTCCATCCGGCAGGTCATCTACGGGCTGCTTTTGAAGGCTTGTCCCCGTCGGGAGGCATTGCCTCCTCAGCCTCTAGTTTTCAGCGAAGTGGAAAGGATGAATAAAAATATCAAAACATCGGTTGTTGCTGTAGAACTTCCCGCAGATCAATTTGACTTAAGCAACTTGATGGAGGTAAGTGAGTGTAACACCAATGAACTCTTTGTATAGTGCTTGACAGGTTACCAGGTGCTTTCTTTTTTTTTTTTTTTTTCTCTTAATATAACCAAGTGTTCTTGCTGTGTTGCCTGCATTTCATAGCTGGAAAAGCGAGGACTCCAAAGTAGATAACTCAGCCAGTGTCAGTGCTGGGACTCACATCTTTTAGTTCCAAATCTGTTTCCATTGCTTCTTGTCTGCATTAGTACTACTGCCTGTTGATACTAACTAGCAATAGAATGGGATAGGTGGCTAAAAGAAAAAGGAAAAAAATTCTCAGTTGATGGACATTTGGGGAGTTTGTAGTCTGTGCTGTGTCACAGTGTTATAAACACTGTAATGCACCTCCTTTGAATGAAAATGTGAACACACTCCTGTTTTCTCCATAAGAAGGAGTGGAGAAGACACTTGGCATAGAAGATCCACTACCAGATGCCTTTGCCAAGTGGCTCTGCCAATTAATACTCCATCAGTAGCTTGTGAAAGCCCAGAACTTTATACCCTTGCTGATACTTGCTACTTCCTTTTATAAAAACTTAGCTATTCTGGTGGTTGGTCAGTGTCATGTTAGCTCATTTGGTGGGTGTTAACTTTCATTTCCCAGATGACTGGAGTACCTTTCCATAGGTCATTTGGATATTCTGTTATAGAAGTTTCTGTTTGATGTCTCCTGTCCACTTTACTGCTGTTTGTTTCTGACACACTGTGAGTAGCCGCTCCCATTCTCTAGTCTCATGTTTTGATGAGCAATTGTTTATGTATTATCTAGTTTAAATTTTTATTTATAGCTATCACTTTGTGACCTACTTAAGAAATTGCCTACTCCAATGTCATGAAAATGATACTTTCCCTTTCACTTGTAGAGCTATCTAGGATTGTGTGTGTGTGGGTGTATGAGAGAGACAGTGAGAAAAAGAAAAAACGCGCGCATGCGCACGAGATATGAAGTGGGGATCAGGACATTTCCTCCCCACCCCCAATGAAAATCCAGTTGACTTATAGAGCAGAGCATAATGATGATATTTCTTGCCAAATGGAGATGACATCACTTACCTGTGTTCAAAGGAGGGGGAAATCTTAGTTCTCTGCATTGGGCTACTATTTGGCTTTCCCTTGCCATAAAAGCATCAATTCTGTATCCAGCTCAGTGTCCTTCGCACTGATTAGCCTGATTAGCCCAGGATGACTCTAACAGTACCATGTGCAAATGTGCCTCCAAACACAAATGCAGGAACAGATTTAGAAAATGTGATAGTTATCTGTTCGTTGTTTTTAACATAATGTGGTTAATACCTTACCTACTTGTGCCAGCCGTTGCAATAAACTTTTACAATCTCTGGTTTAATTCCCACAGTAACCACATGGGGTAGGGGCTTCGTTTTGGTTATGTCAGTGGACAGAACATTCAAGTTAAGCCACAAGAGTTTAAGTGTAAGGAGACATCGACGTGCTGGTTCTAGAGGAGTAAGTGCAAAGACCAGCCTCTCTCAAGGCCTCTGCCTCTCTGTGGCAGCTTCTTCCACAGGCATGTGCTTGCCTTCCTGTGAGAAGTAGGGGGGCGGGGGAGGATGGTGGGAAGCAGCTGTCACATGGGCTAAAAACTAATCAGAGTGATTACTCTTTACTGAAGGGACAAATGCCAGATGGGTCCCTCGAAAGGTCTTGGGCAACACATTATATAAATCCCACTATACAGGATGATCGGACTGTGGAAAACTCAGAAACTTGCCCAAGGCTGTATAGCTAGGGAGGGAACAACAATGGTAAAAGCCCAGACCACTTTGTTTGTAAAAGTCCTAACTTGGCTGGAGAACTTAATCCAACCATTACTGCATTTTCTTTAGTTTTAGGCGGTGCTCTTTTCTTTCAACCAGTTTAGAAGGCTAGAGATAGTTTTTACTTTAAATATGAGTATATAATACAAGTTCCAGTAGAGGCAATTAATTATATGGCTAAGCACTGTACATGTTCCTAATTTGAAAGATTTGATCACTGTATCAAATCATTAAGACCACTGTTTATAACCATTGTATTTAGTGCCCTCGTGCATTAACGATGAAGCTATTTTATCTGCTATGGCATGTTTTATTTCATGCTTTTCAACATTAAGAAATTCGTCAGGCTCTCTCATCAAGAAAGTTAAGAAATCCTCGTCTGGATGCATGCACACATTAGGAATACAGCAGGTTTTCCTCTTCATGTTTGACTGTAAAGTCCCGCTTTGAAGGTGTCCCTTAATAGTCCTAACTTCCTTATCTGGAAGAGTGTATAACCTGTAAGGACTCTGATGGTTAATTCCCAAGTTCATTAAGGTACATTTTTTCAACCAGAAGCCCAAGCCCATCTAGCTGTTTGCTCTCTAAATGTGATTTGCAGTCTCTAAAGCATGGAGCAGGAGTGAAGGTGGTGCATGCACAATGCAGGTACCTCTCCCCTCTGTGCCACCTCGGGACAATCCCATGGGGGAGGGGAAGCACAAAGACAATAAAACAATAACCTGAGAAGGAACCTGAGACAGGACCCTGACAGAAGCCTGGATATGCCTCCAAGAGTGCTTATCTTCTAAGTCTGCTTCCTTCTGGAGATGGTCTGTAGTGCAGAAGTTAGGGCCTATGCACCGGCAAATAAGGGTTGGTTTGAGTACAGAGCTTTGTTTCTCAAAGCAGGAGTTAAAAATGCAGATTCTCAAGCATCCCTTGGATTTGCTGAATCAAATTTAGGAGTTTGCAGGCCTGATTCTGAATGTTTAACAAGCTTCCCAAGAGACATGCACACCTAAGACACGTTCTAAGACAGCGCTAGGTGCACTGACAGCAAGGGCTGTGTGGTACAGTTGGCCACCCGAATTTATCAGTAAGTGCCTCATTAATGTTCTCAATGCTGTGAGTGTGGCTGATTATCTTGCACAGAAAGATAAACTGACAGGATAGTTTCAAGTATGACAATCTCTTCATACTTGAAAAACCAAACTAACTTGCAGGATGTATTTCCAGCTCTCTTTGACCAGTCGGCAGATACTTCTAACAGAAACTCTGAAGGTGAAGCGAATCATCCTGGACCCCATCCCTGCATTGCTGAAATTGCCTGTTGCCATCAGCTGCTACTGGTTACAGCACTCAGAGGCCAAGGCAAAGATGCATCATCTCCAAGCCCTGCTGCTGGGCATGCTGCTGGGGCCCCTGCAGGCCATGATCAGCAGCCCTGGTGAGTACCTCCAAATTCCAGGAGTGAATTTTTACATGTTATTTGCATATTATTAAAAATTTAAATAAAATATCCTTGGATTATTTATTCCCTTCAGTTATATCAAAATTTAGAGGTCAAGGCACCAAAAATAGCACTCATCAGTAAATATTTTGGAGCACACCTGTGTCAGGCTCAGCACTAGAAGGCTTGACAGAGGCAGCAGATACCACCCGATCCCACCGGCGCTGTGTCCCCAGTGGGCTCATCTGCGAGGGCAACAGTGTGATGTGCCAGTGATCTGGCAGAATGTTCGCCATTCCTAGAGAGTGACACATCACTGGACACTTAGAACTGCCCATTGGTCACTTCCAAATACCTCCCATCACAAGAAACATCTACACTTGTGCTTTCTAATTTTCCTTTTCACCACTGTTTTAAATTTCAGTTACTTGTGATGGTAAAAACCGTAACTTTTCTCTCCATTAAAGAAATTTACACTTTGAGGCAATTTCATCTGCATTTAAATAGCAGGTGAGATAAATATTGATGTTCCACAGCATTTCAAATCTCTGATGGAATCATTCTCTTTACAAGATTATGAATGCTCTGTCACTATCTAGACACATGTAATAGTTTTCAAACTGCAGACAGTACGAATAAGAGAGCTGCTAGGTGCACGTAACTCTTTAAAACTAAATGAGAAATCTGGTGTTGCAGTTACAATGGCCGCCTTTCAAGTGCTTAGCAGCCACTTGTGCTCGAAATTATTAAGACAGAGCAGACACAGAACACTTTTATCACAATACAAAGTTCTATTGGCTGTTGTTATTTTAGGTTTTAAATAGGTTAAGTGGATGAATGAACCAGCACACAGGCTCTAGGACATGGCGTGAGAGAGCAGCTATCAGGGGGGCTGCTGTTCTCTGAGTCAATGTCGTGCAAACGAAGCCCACTGCTGGCTGAAGACACACATTTAGAGCACACATTTCTTCTCACTGAATACTAAATGCTGCTGAAGAAAATTCTCAGAGCACAGCCTATTAAGTTCTAACCCGAGTCCAACAGAAGCGGCATGTCGTTTTCTTTTAGTTATTGAGGACCCTGCGCCCAAGCTCAGTGTGCCTTGCTGCTCACTCACTGGTCAAAAGTGGGCCTCCTTTTTACTTACAAGCTGGTCCCGATGTAATTTTGTGCGCCCCTGCTCAAGCAAACCTGCAAAGCCGAGAGCTGAACATGCAGCATTCTTCATTTCCGAGTTCAGAGTCAAACTTTTGTTTTCCTCCCAGAAGACAGAAGTTAAATTAAAATGTACTTGGAACACACAAGCTGTTTCTTTAAACAGGCGTACAATATATATATAGCACAGGGTCTCCATGAAAGGAAGTCAAATGAAGGGAGAACAGTAAAAAGAGGAATAACAGTAATTTTTATAGAGCCAGGTTTAGAGTTTAGAGAATTCAGATGCCTGTTTTTTGTTTTGTTTTGTTTTAAATGTCCAGGTACTAGACCAGTGGAAAAGGTATTTTGAGGAAAAGTATAACTTGGGGTTGAATAACATTACTCAATAAAAAGGCCTCAGTATTTCAATTCACAGAACAAGACTAACACTTAAAAGCGTAAAGAGCCAGTAAACAAAAGCATTTTGGTTACTGTAATTTTTTCTTTGTGGAATTTAGAATTTTAGATGAGCTTATACAATGTATCTGCAAACACTGCCCTTGTGTTGTTTCTTTTCTAGCTAAGGAAAAGCCGCAGAAAGATGGTGCTAGAAAGTTGTATGAAGAGTTTCAAAGAGTGAAGCAGCAGCAGCAGACGCAGCCAGGCAGGAGATTGGACTTAGACACGGCTCACATCTTCTGTCAGTGGCAGAGCTGTCTGCAGATGGGGCTGTATCTCAATCAGCTGCTGTTCTTTCCCTTCCCAGAGCCAGACCTAACTCGGTAAGTACCACCGGAAACTACTTCAGATGGCTGCGCAAGGAAATAAATAGTTTTACTCATTTAAAGTAAAGAAATTATCTTAAAAGCTGATCTTAGTATAACTGGTCTTAACCACGCTTATACCTGGAAAAGGGAAAATGTTTCTGTACTCCCAAAACAAATTCCCACGATCAGATCCAATTTTTAAAAATCAGTTCCCAACAATGTGGAAGAACCTAGAGGGGAGTACACAGTAAGTCAGACAGAGAAGAACACATTGTATGGTTTCACCCCTATGTGGTCTACAGAGAACAAAACTAATGAACTAAAACAAAAATAAAACTTTAGACTATAAGGTCCTATTTGTAGTTATAAAAAGTTGTTTTACCCAACGTCATATATGTAATTTATTTGAATAGCCTGTGCCCCAGCTTGTATGCGTAAATAAATAAATCTTTAAAAAATAATCTGCTACCATGGAGATTTTATACTAATGAGATGACAATTAGATGCTCCAGTGGACACTATCTAGGGGTTTTTGTTGAGGCAGGCAAGTCTGAGTAAGGGAGAGAGGCAGCCAATATGCCAGGGTATGCCTTAATGTTTGACTGTGCTTTAGGCTGGGTGAGAAAAGAGAAATGATAGCAGGTAGGATATAGGCATGAAAAAGCCACAGCATCAGTGGATTGAACATTCTGGTGATTGTCCATTTAGGAGGTACCAGAGGGAGGGAATTAAAAAGAGATGGCTAGAGAATAAACTTGAGATTGTGTATGTCTCCTCTGAGGGCAGGGACCTATTCACTGCTGCAGCCCCACTGCCTAGCATTCGCTGAGTACAGACCCCCTTAAAACAGGGAAAACGAGACCAGACAGTTCTCTTATGATTCATCAGGGTTGTACTGGCATCTCAGCATACCAATGACAACTTTACACCAACTAAGTGATGGATCCAGTTCATCACTGTATCACTCTGCCAATAAGTTACATATAAAATTTTACTTAGTTAATTCTATCTTACTATTTGTGAAGTTTTTAGTCCAAAAGAATGAATGACTTTGCAAATGATGCCATTAAATTTTCTCCTATTTCAACAAACTGCCTGTTTGGCTTATCAAACTCATTTTTAGTTTCTTTTCTTTGAAGAGTTAAGGGGCTTGCTCAACTCTGGGTTGGTTTAAGAACCAGCAACCATCATTTAATTTGTCAGCAAAAAGTTTTTAAATATCACTAACAAAAGAAGTAATCTTTGTAGTAACAACTCAGTTCCTTCCTTCATAGAACAGATTACTTTTTTTTTTTTTTTTTTTTTTTATACATACAAGCTGGGGTACAGGCCAGAGGTGTGGGGCGGCGAGAGGGTTCACCAGAGACGGAGTGGGGAGCAGAACAGGCAGATCAGAAATACACTGCTGAGGGGAGCAGCGGGCGAGGCAGGAGAGGTCTGCCCCGCCATGTGGGACTCTCCCCGGCCAGGCATCGAACTCGCGTCGCTGCTGCCGACAGCTCCACAGCGCAGTGCTTAACTGCTGCGCCACCGGGGAGGCCCATAGAACAGATTATTCTTACGTAATTGTAATAATAATTTTATGAAAGCAAGAAGAGCCCGCCGTATTTATGAAGTCATGTTAATGACTGAACCCAATCTTTATCACCATCCTTTTTTCTCCCATTGAACAGACTGTACAGTGGAAGCCTGGTGCACGGACTGTGCCGACAGCTGCTGGCGTCAGCCTCTATAGAGAGTCTCCTGAGCAAGTGTCCTGAGGTTCAGCACCTGTATCAACAGCTGTTCAATGCCACAAAGTCATATGCCCCTGCTGAATTATTCCTTCCAAAGGGCAAATCAAGTTCAAAAAAAAAAAAGCAAAAGAAACAAGGTACCAGCCAGTCAAAGAACAGAGTGGGAACCACCTCAGACACTAGAGGTTGGCATGAAGAGAGCAACCGATTTGGGATATTAATGGTTGATAACCCAGAAGATCAGACCGAGGTCACAAATCTTGAATAAACTCAGACTGCACCAGATGTATAATTCTTTTTTTAAAATTTATGCATACAAGCTGGGGTACAGGCCAGAGGCGTGGGGCAGTGAGAGGGTTCACCAGAGACAGAGTGGGGAGCAGAACAGGCAGATCGAAGGAAATACACTGCTGAGGGGAGCAGCGGGCAAGGCAGGAGAGGTCTGCCACACCACGTGGGAACCCCGGGAGTCGAACTCGCATTGCCGCTGCTGACAGCGTCACAGTGCAGCGCTTAACCGCTGTGCCACCAGGGAGGCCCCAGATGTATAATTCTTACTTAAAATTTTTGTTACCTTGCTTGAAGTGAATTTTTCCTTTAGAACTAACCAATCAGGGAATAAACGCAATAATCTTTGCATTCCAGGGTATTCTATATTCTGCTTTTAATAAATACAATCTGATTTAAGAGACTTCCTTGGTTCTTAAAACACATTTTAAGCGTGTTTGTACTTCTTGTGTTCCATTTCACTAAGCCGACAGTCTCTAAGTGTAGGTGTCTACAATCATTACTGTCTGCAATTGCACCCACTCGTTCAGCATCAGAAGACTTTGAAAGGCACAGTGTAGAACACACTAGAGCTGCAAAAATTAAAAGCACAAACAGAATTGTGAAGGTGCTGGCCAGCTCCAAGTAAAGAACTTAGAAATAAAAAAGCAGCGCAATGAATATACTGGGGCAAAATCTGAAAGTATATTCTGACCTTCATTTTACTTATAAGTATACAAATTGTAAAATCATAAGAAAACATTTTATAAAGCAGTCTGTCAGGTACAAAATGGCAAAATGCAGATTGAATGCTGCAACAGTAAAGAGAAGGCAGCTACCAGGATGAGGAGAGGATACATCAAAGGCATCTCAGGCCTGGCCTTTGAGCTTGACTTTGACACAGATATATAATTCAAATGAGGCACTGAAGACAATGGGGGGACCTGTGTAGAAGCAAAATATGACACGTCCATTTGTAAAATCTGTTCCTCTATTTTTAATTGTCTTGAGGTCTTGATTTATCTGACTCAGTTCTAGCTAATGTAACCTTAGCTGAGGTTTTAGAAATGTAAATCTTTAGTTAGCAGTTTAAGTAACAAAAGGAATGCTGGGAAGCAAAGATGAATAAATTTTAGGAGTAAATCTGAAGAGAGAAAAACACTATAATCCCATTTTTACTTAGTTCTGATAAAATTATACATGAACTTTATCTGTATGTGCCCTTTTTGAGATACATGGACCTGGAAAGTTTAATAGCTGTACATTATAAACTCAAGTCCTTTCACGTGCTTTGATCATGAGAAAAATAATTCAGATTAACTTTGGTATTTGAAGTTGGATCTCTAATTCTAATTAACAATTGTAGAAAGATAAAGACCTTTACACCTAGAAAGGTCTTAGAATTATCTTTTCTTCTGTGCATAAAAGAATCAATGACTTAGTTACCTTAGCTATAAAGCAAGGCTTCAAATAACTCAAATAATTGAATAAGGATAAAATAATGTATTTTTATGCAACTTAACAGTACCCAACACTAACATGCAATAAATGAGATAAACCATCATCATATCCACACACAAAAAACAAAGGCAAAGCAAGAGATCTGGGAAGAAGGGAGAATGCTGAGCAGGAAAAATGGGCTCCCTGAAACCAGCGATGGTGCCCAAACTCAGAGCAGAAATCTGCAGAAGCAAAGGGTATCAATACTATCAGATATGGCTAAGATGAGACGAAGGGCAAGAATGTGAGAACAAAGCAACTTCAGCAGAGGTGAGGCTGTCACTGGAAAGAGAAAATACAAAGAGAATGTGAACAGGCAGCCAGGCTCAACCCCAGAGACAGTGGGAAAGACCAGAACTATCCTATATGAGTCCTTGTTGTCCCTTCTGCCTTCTTATCATCAAGGGATTTTCTGTAGTGTTTCAAAACTCAACTTAAGCAAACATATTGAAAGAGCGAATGAATAAAAAAATTTCCAAAAACCCTTCCCCCCCTCCCCCAAAAAGAGCCTTGAGTAAATTTAAGGATAGGAAAAATGAAAAGCAGTTATTACCACTTCCTGGAAATTTCCTCTTGCAGTTATCAGGATTATATCCTGGCCCTACCCGATAACCCTAAGAAGACCAAACCCAAAGTCTCCCTTAATGAAGTTTCCAGAGCACCAAGGCTGCTGCTCCCTGTACTTTATTTGGCCAGTTGGCACACCAGGAGCCCCAAGCCACATGCAGAAAGTGTCTCCTGGTCACTCCCAAGACCAGGAGAAAGAACTTCACCTCCCTGCTGGAACAAATACTCACTGGTACCTAAAACCAGGATGGAGCAGTGATAAAACACTTTGAAAATGAATGTGTAGCTGCATACAAAAAAAAAAAAAAAAAAAAAACTTTATTTGCAAACCAGTACCAGATAGAATTGGTATATAGATTATCATGTATCAACCCCATACTGATTCAACAGCTCCACAGATGAGTTAGGCAAGTACAGTCGCCCCTCGGTATCTGTGGGGATTGGTTCCAGGGCACCGCGGATACCAAAGTCCACAAATACCCCATGTCACTTACATGGCATCGTATACCTTAAATCCTCTCTCGTTTACTTATAAGATCTAATACTGTCAACAGCTGTTATAATGCACTGTTTGTGGGAAAATGACAAGAACAAAGGAGTCGGTACACAGTCAGTACAGGTGCGACCACCATAGGCCTAAATATATATACGATGTAGCTAATTCGAGGGCCATCCAGACCTGATCCATACAGACACTTATAAATTCTAATGCAATCCTATTATGCAGCCATATGAGCAAATATGAGAAAGGAGTTAAAAATATACTCTTTCTCTCTCCCTAAAATTGATCTAATAACGCTTAAATGTAAAGTTTATCAGTCTGTCCGATCAGGTACATGTTTTCTATAGTTCCTGTAGTTGCCTGTTGGTTGAGGCCTGCTACCTACTGCTCCAAGGATATTCTCTAAGATTCACAAACAAAGCTTTTTCAGATTATGCTTTAAAGGTGCAGATTTGATGGAAAACAGAAAATGGTTGGAACATTACAGTACCGTCTGTGACCACAAGATAGCACCAAATTGTCACTTCTCAAGTAAAAGGTGCTTCGGTCTACTTACAAGACCTTACTAGAAAATTGCTTTTAATGCAGTTGAATGGGTGAGGTTTTTAAAAACTATTTAAAAAGTACATTTTGTCTGAGTTCAAAGGTTGGAAATTCACAAACACCGCTAGATTCACATACAACAATGTGCTTAATTTCAGGCATACTTCATGAGGCAGCAAATCAAGAGCATTAGTAGAGCAGAAATGTCATTTTCCTGAAGAAATTATGGTGATGGGACAAACTTGATTTAGATATGAAAGACTGATAGGCATGAAGCCACCACAGAAATGCAAACCTTTGCCAAGATATTTGTCAATTTGCCTAGACTGGGGCAAAAAAGTGGTAAGAATGGCAAAGTCAGGTGTGTACAGTGGTCTGCCTGGAACACACACAGGCAGTGACTACATTCCACTCTGTGTATACGGAGAAATTGGCAGGTTTATACTTGATCTTAGACAAAAGGCCAACAGCGATAAATTGGCAGGTTTAGATTAGAAAACAATTTATAAGAATCAAAACTAATAGCTCAAGTATTTTTCACTTTCCTCCCCAAATTGCAACACTTAATTTTTTTTTGAATGAAAAAAGATTGCACAAAATTTCTATCTAGGTTTATCAAAGAAATGCTCGCATTTAGCTTTTTCATGCTTTCTAAAAAATAAAATCCAAGAATTATATGCCCAAACATACGGCTGCACTCTGAAAATCAAAACCCAAGGCAGTTTAATTATCTGGATAATGTTGTCCGGGCATATACCTGTAAGGATTAACATACAGTAAGGATCCATACTGTGTTTTAGTATTCAAATCAGCGACTATTTGAATTGCAGCATAGTCTAAAGAAGATATTTCAAAGAACGCCAAATGCCAATCAATGTCAAGAGAGCCTTCCAGTACACTGTATGCTAGATTCATTTTAATGGATGCATACTTTCAAGATGTGTAAAGACTGTTCATATCCCCTATGAGTACTGTCCACGAGTTCTTAATGGGCAACGGACGTCATTATCTTCTATTTCTAGCACCTTCCAGTTACTAATTAACAGTTTACTGAAAGACAATTTGTCCATCTAAGGTTTTGGGTGAGTCAGGTTTTGGGAAAAAAATGCACATCAATTGTCAAATGACAGAGGCAGAAAAAGTAAAGGTTTTTAAATGTGGTATTTACTTTTTGCCACCAATTCATCCCAGTGAGAAACTATTTTAACTACAGCCAATATTCACTTTAGTTATGTCCTATCTGAAAGAGATCAAAACAAAGTGATTTCAGAACAACTACCAAGGTAAATTCACTGTACCTTGCACAGACAGGAAAGATTACAAAACTGCTGTTAACTGAAACCTGTAGCTTGAGAAAGGAGTCTTTTTTAGGTTTCTCATTTCCACTGTTTCATGCAATGCACAATACAAATGTGAGAGAAAACACTAAGCCTTATTTCTTGGAAACTAAATTTAATCATTTGAGAATTATCTACTCTACCTAACTGGTGAAATGATTTTAAGTCCCCTTCTTATTTGGGGCCAAACAACTTCATGAGGCAGGCTAACAGGAAAAATTCAAATAAAATTATAAAATTGATTCTTAGCAAGCCCGGGGATTAGGAAGTGAAGTAAATGTTTAAAATTCCAATAGTAGCACATTTAAATTAATTTCCATGCTAATTTGGAGAATATACTAAGGAACATAGATAAAAATATTCTAGCTTGTTAATATGCTATGAAAAACTGAAACCTGGATGTAGCTGTAGTATATCTGTTCTATATTTAACTTATTTTTAAACCACAGATTCTGTATACTCTGAGTACTGCCTCATTTCTGTGTTTTCAACATCCATGTGGATAATTTTAATGTTAACAGTTCTAACTGTATGGTCAGTAACACATTAAAAGAATTTTTTTTGGTTCAGAAACTGAAGGAAAGGATAGGCACATTTATTTCACAGGAATCATACTCTAAAACTAAAATGCAAGCCAGAAGACTGACATGTACTTAAAATGCATTTCAAGTATCTGTAACAGAGAAGAAAAATCACAAAATTTAGATATGAGACAGTCGCTAAAATGACTTTGCGTCATGTTCCATCTAATGACATGGAACAAAGTCCATCTGACTAGTCAGCTTCACAGAGTCAAGTCGATATACTACAGACATCTCAGCTTCTTATACTTAACTGTTTCAGTAACAAGGACTCAACAAATAGATATTTTCCCTGTCATAAATAACATTTTAGTCCTTGTACTGGTAGTTTAATATTGATAAAAACTGGAGAGTTTATCCTGATAGTTTTAAAAAAAATGGCGACTTATAAAATACAAACCCCATTCACATTAAGATTAAACCTGTTTAAAAAAAAATTGAGACCTGTTTCTATTTCAGAGAGAAATATTCAACAGGAATGTGGATTTCTAACTTTGAATCTGACAGTCCAAATCTGTCATATGTTCAGATTACCTACACTTCCTCACATTATATAAAAACGATGGTATTACACAGAACAAGTCCATTTATTTCTCCAGCAGTGAAACAGAAAGGCGGTAGAGAATACGTGGTGCGGGTAGAGAGGAGGGACTCGGGGCTGTGCTGCCATCGACGCAGCCGGAGACACACGATGAGCAACGCCAGTACAGAGTCTTCTGCTACACCGGGTTCATAAACCATCTGCTTGGGCTGGGAATTTTAGTCTTTAAGTATATTACTCTAAGAATGATGTTTAGAAACATATATAAAAAAAAGAGACATTTAAAATAATAAAATTCAGTGATTCAGGTGATGTATTTGGATTTGTATTTAGGATATGATAGTATTTGACAAGATATGCATTTATATTTAACTCAAAAAAGGATGGTAAAATATGTTAAAACAGTGTTATAAATTTCAGTGCAATCATTCTTAAATATTTTTCTCTCTATGGCCGCATTAATTACAGACACTGCTATCCTAACTAGAATGCCACTTGACAACCCTGTATTAATTCTGCTAGACCAAGACTTGTACCTTAAAAGGAAAAAAAAAAAAGCAACAATTTATACTTACTAAGAAAAGCAAACATTTACTTCAAATTGCAGTAGAGGCCTTTTCAATCACAAAAAGAAAGAAAAGAACAGTGATCTGACAGTGGTCACATCCTGTGCAAAAAAAAAGCCTTGAGACACAAAAATGGTAACACAAAGTTATCTGAGCTGCTTACATTGTAGGAAAAAGGAAATACAGTAGCTGAAATATGGCACTCCTGGGAATCAACTTCTAAACCAAGTAATAGAATGCCTGTGTAATGACTGGATTTATTTGTGTATCTGTAAGAAAGCCCCACCACCATAAATAGTACAATATTTAAAAATTAAAAAAAAATATTTATATCTAAGATAGATAGTATATTTGTACTGTTAGACCTCTTTAAGTGCAGAAGGTGGTTCAGGTTTTGTCTTTTTTTTTTTTTGTAATTAAATAACTGTCCCTATAACTTTAAAAAGTTCCACTCCATCGCAAAAGCCAACTTAAATCAAGGAATATGTTATCAAAGTTGCATAATTTTGTTTGGGACTGCCAGCAGGTTAAAGTCTCAAATCAAGTCTTCAACATTAACACTCATTTTTAGTCAATGAAAAGCTTAAAAGTTTTCAAATCTTCATTATCCTCTTGAATTTGCCCTTCTAAATGATCCTCAGACTGCAATTCCTAGTTTGCAAATAAAAGAATGCAATATGCATCATACTTCAAGAAAAGACGACGATGTTGAACTAACATGCTTCTGGATCTTTTCCCTGCTCCTTTCAACCTTCTTTATAATTTCTGACACCACACACACCGATGAAGTGAGACCCAAAAGAAACAGCAGATCTGCAAAAGAAAATAAGTTCGTTTCACAATTCTTGGAAACTTAAAGGCGCAAAAGCTTACTAGCTTACATCTTTCTAATACTTTACTACAGGTTAATTTTTAAATGTACTATATCAGAATACATTGAACACATAGTATATGAAAGAATAAAGTTTATCTTCTACATGATCTTAATAGAGTTTTCTGCTTTTAGGGTCAGATATTTATTTCATATAATTAAAATGAGCTGATTAGCAAGTAAGAATTTGCAGTATTAGTTTATCAAAATTGTAGTTTTAAAGAAAAGCAATTTGGTTTTTAGTGAGTTTAAATCTAATTTTCTCTTCATATAAGACTGGAAAGTTATAAACTACAATTACTCTACAAGTTTGATTAGCTATATATACTTCAGAGTCACCAACAGGATTTTGACAACTGATTGCCTATAAAAATCTAGAGTAAGAAAATAAATCTAGAGTAAGGACAGTGACTTCCCTACACTTATACAAATAAAGAGTGCCACACCCCTTTCCCAAACCAAGTCAACCTCTTCATATTTCATTTTTTTAAAAGAAAACCTTTATTAGAAAAAATGCAAATACTTGCAACAATTGATCTAAAACATGTTATGAAGAGAACATTTTCTTTACCCAGTATACTTAGGCTCTCCGTCTGAAAAACTTTCTGAAGTGGAGGAAAGTAAATAACTAATAATTGTCCCATGATGGATCCAAGAACTGCGTAGCAAAACATTTTATTACTGCAGAGTCCAATCTCAAACACAGACTTGGTCTGTTGGCAAAGCAGAATTCAATTATTACTCCCCGGTCATCGAAACAACTTTATCTTTAATACACTCACCTTCAATTTTAAATTTATTAAATTCTACAATGGCAGTGGCAGTCCCATGAAACCTCTTAATTATAATTCTGGAATAACGCAAATGGAACAAAACAAATTTAAAGAGAAGCTTTATCAAGAAAGGGCTTACTCAAAAAAACTATCGTATATATACATAAAAAAAACACAGAAAAGAAATACACCTTAGCATTCAAAAGCATTAAAAACTTTTATTTGTACATAATTACCTTGCAAAATCATTCCTGTCCTTTAAAGTAGATAATCTAAGAACTTTTCTTGAATAATAAACCTGATTATATGTATACTGAAAAATAAGTGACTTTCTTAAAACAAAAACCAAATACTACTGTTTCTTTAAAAATTAGTCTAAACTTCTCAATTTACTGTACTTGGAAAATTCTAGCATGTAAATAGTTAATACAGCTAAGGAATTGCAAGGTGCTTTAAAACGGAAATGAACAGTCCAGTCTCAGATGGAACTACCTACCTTTCAAGGATATGCTCTGGGAAAGGACCACTAGGTTCTACTCCACTATTTTCTAACAAAGTACTCTGATCAAGAAAAGCTGTCATGGCTAAAGCTACAACAGGGGAAGAAGAGCAAATTTTAAGTGTCATAAGCTTTGACACGCTGATGGGAGTAATGGGAAAAATTCATATGCAAATTATGTTTGTACTTCTGTGTTTCTTTTTCTAAAGTGAGACTCATACCACTGTAATAGAATTCATGAGGTTTGTCCTGTGCTAGGATGTTAATTTGAACCTATCTCAGAGCTACAGACACTAAGAGAATAGAAAGATCAGGTGATGACACTTATGATTAACTTTGATCTTCCGGTCAAAGGTAAGGCTTATCCTTCCAACTGCCCCATCCCCATGATGACATGCCTGGAGGCACAAATGTGTAGAAAGGCTATAGCAAGAGCAGTAATCTGTGGTTACAAAAGCAAGCGAGTGAAAAATCTGTAATCCTTGCCTACTTAATATTAGCGAATGCACTACTCAACTAAGTCAACAAGCTAAGATCACCTGACCGTACCTGGGATCTTGAACTTAGTGCATTGAACATGTCAAAAAACACGAAGCACGTGAAGGTCATTGTAGTGTCTCGAGGTGTTATCACATTGTCTCGTAGCTGTCAAGAGGAACAAAGGAAATGACTTTTCAGTGGCTAAACTTAATGGACAAATACCATATGCTTTGAAAACCTTATATTATTTTCTTTCCATTACAATATAACAGCTTCAGTGTAAAATGAAAATATAAGTTGCATGAATTTCCTACATGACATTTAAATAAGTTACCCAATGGACAAGCTCTAGTCTTACAAACCATATACTGGATATTAAAACAACTTTCTTTTATGACAATAAAGTGCCTACATTAAACACAGATTTCCTTACTTTTATCCAAATTTGTTAGTTTATATTGTATCTGGTACTTCTCTGCAGATTTGTTCTCATATACAGAAATTTTATTAACCCTTATACATTGAAATCAAACTATTTTATACAGCTTTTACTATCGTATTTTTCAAAGAGTTCTCTTAACTTTTCATCTTCCATGTAACACACCAAAATAACCAAGAGCCCATTACACAAAGTACAGATTAATAAAGCAATTTATCCAGTGAATATACCTCTCGCCAGAAGACAAACAAAGTCCCACAAACAATGATTATTGATGAAACAAGTATTTTGAGTATCAGGTTTTTGGTCAAAATACTGTCCTTCCAGTTGCGTGGAGGTTTACGAATGACATCTTTATCCACCGGTTCTACTCCAAGGCTTTAAAACAAAAAGAAAAGGAAATTACTTTAGAATTTTAAGATTTGGATATGTTACTCAATTATTCAGGAAGCTAAATGCTTTCTCATGGAAACAAAATGTTGAATCACAAGGAAAACTTTGGCTGTGATTACTAGAACATAACTACTGATTTTATCTTTCCTATTTTATTTATTCAGTAGTTTCAGAGTGAACTGACAGTCAAATTGATAAAGAAGAAACTATGCAATTTCATTTACATTTACATATTTTAAACATGGCCTGAATTACAGTATCAACTGAACCTTGAATTACTTTCCATGTAAGGACGTTTCAATTGAACTGATTTGCTGCAAGGTTCACTTGCTATGTATCACTTATTCTGTGTTGGGAAGTCACACATATGGCCCTATTATTAAAAAAAGGACACTTAGGGCCTCCCTGGTGGCGCAGCGGTTAGGTGCTGTGCTGTGGAGCTGTTGGCAGCAGTGACGCGAGTTCAATGCCTGGCCGGGGAGATTCCCACATGGCGCGGCAGACCTCTCCTGCCTCGCCTGCTGCTCCCTTCAGCAGTGTATTTCCGTTGATCTGCCTGTTCTGCTCCCTGCTCTGTCTCTGGGGAACCCTCTTGCCGCCCCACGCCTCTGTCCTGTACCCCAGCTTGTATGCATAAATAAATAAATCTTTAAAAATATATATATTAAAAAAATATATTAAAAAAAACCTTTCATTAGGTCCTTCAATACTTTCTCAAAGTCTCTAAAAGTGATAAAACCACCTAGATAACTGAACACTAAACTCAGAGCTTTCTCATTGTATCCCATTCTTAGAAACAAAAGGCTTACTTCCTGAGGTTAGGACCTTGCACCAGTTCCCAGTTCTGTTCTCAATTCAAGGCTGGACATTTAGCACAGCGTAAAGGCTCAGACCCATAATGTATGGATGAGCACCCACAGAGAACATCTGATATGTTCATATCACACAATTTATAACATATGTTGCTGCAAAAATTCCCCATCTATTCCATGAATGAAGTCTTAAAATTTAATTATCACACTATCACTCCTCCTTGTTTTGAGTTTATACATGAAAAAATGCTTACCTTTGAGCTGGAGGTCCATCCATAATAATATTGATCCACAAAATCTGCATGGCATTGAGAGGATTAGGAAAGTTCATTAATGTAGCCAATGAGATTAGAGTTAATGCTGCTATACTCCTGTCGAAAAAAAGAGTCATTAAAAAAAATCTGTCACATAGTAAATTTTTACTAATTTCTTAGTTTTATAGCATTTAAAAAATTCAATTTACTACTATTTTTTTAAGGCCATGTTTCTAAGTTTCTATGTGTCATTCATGTCAATATTTTGAAGCTGTATTAACCCTTTTAATCCATAGTATTTAAACAATATTTGAACAACAGCAAATAGAGGAAGACTTCAAAAACCGAGTTTGGAATAGCTATCGCTATACAGTAGTTAACCGTTTCAATGACAGTTTGTTAGCCGTTTTGGGATGTTTTCTACTTTTGGAAAAAGATACTAAAAGTAAACACTAAGATTTCAGACCCTATTTCAGAAACTATTAAATAATCTACAAGGCTTTATATATGTTGATGATGATATAGCTATCTGATACATTTAGAAACTATCATGCCATTTTAAATTTCAGACTACAATTAATTTTCATTCTGGAAAACTTACATATGAACAACCCACTCAGAAACAAGAACCCAGAAACTTCTAGAATTCTACATATATTCTACTTTTCATTTATCTGTAAGACCCATAATGACAAACTTCTTACAAACTTACGTGCTTAGTTGGAATCTAACAAAATTTTTAATGTTATTATAAATGCCTTTACCCTCTTCAATTGCAGACCTAAAATTAAAAAAAAAATTGAGAAAATATCACACAAACATAAAGCTGTATCTATACTTATAAATTGTTGAGCGAGGGGGCCTCTGTGGTGGCGTAAGGGGTTAAGCCTCAGCATTATGAAGCTGTCCGCAGCCACTGCAGCACAAGTTCCATCCCCTGGCAGGGAGCGGACCCACATGGCACAGCAGACCTCTCTGTCTCACCCGCTGTTCACCTCAGCAGTGTATTTCAGTCAGTCTGCCTGTTCTGCTCTCCACTCTGTCTCTGGTGAATCCTCTCACTGTCCCCCACCCACCCCACACCTTGGGCCTACACCCCAGGTCTTGTATGCATAAATAAATAAATAAATCCTTAGAAAACAAAAACAACTGTTGAACTAACTTTGAAAACAACTTTCCAACTGATAAAACACATGTATCAATAATATCTTATTATCTTCACATAATTAGGATTAGAAAAAGAAATGGGGACATTTCTAGCAAGGAATTAAAAGCTAAATCTGCTAAGGTCCACCTTCATTTCATTGTGTACAATACTAAAATTCTTATTCCTAAGAGGACATCTGAACATTAAAATTACATATTATCTTTCAATACAAGAGATAATATACTACACATTATGATACTGAAATAATGATCTTCTTTACCTCTCCAAGTAAATTTTTCTTAAAGATACCAGATGCATGCATATTTCAGATAGCCTAAATTTAACTAGAACAAAAGCCCCACGAGGTTCACGGCAATACCACCATACCAGTGGCCAGAAAAATGTGACATTTGGCTGGTATTTGATAAATGTTTCATTTCATAAATCAACAGCCCTGCCATTCACTATACCTTTTGCATTCCACATAAATCAATTTCTCCCAAACTACACACTAGGACATAAAATAAAATTAACCTAGTAAAACAGTTCAGCTTGCCCAATGTTTAAAAATTGCCAATTCTTTGCCAGTTGAATTGTCTGGGGTGGGGTATGGGAAAGGAGGGGGTAAGATCCTAAGATGAACATTCATTGAAACAAACTTACATTATGGTCTGGAAATCATCATCTACCAGGATCATGTCTGCTGCCTCTTTGCAAACATCTGTGCCAGTCTGGCCCATTGCAACTCCAATGTCTGCTGCCTTCAGAGCAACTGCATCATTCACTCCATCCCCTGTCATGGCTACAACTGATCCAGTCTTCTGCAGAGACTAGAGTCCGGGAGGGAGAAATTCTGATAAAAATGTTGCTTCCACAAAGATAAAAAGAAACAAATACTCTCTACTTTTTTTTTTAACACATAATTAAGATTGAAAATAATAAAGACCACCAATTTTACAACAAGCTTCAATGTATGCGGGGCTTAAGACAAAGCTTAGAAAAAACTGCTATTGATATTTCTGTGTACGAGAACTGTATGTCTAAAGTCTGGCCTACAGTCAATTTAACTATCCAGTGGTTCTCAGGAGAAACCGTGTCTCCAAGGGGCCATCTGGTGATAGTAGAGATCTATTTTATTGTCATGACTCAGGGAATACTACTGGCATGTAGAGGGCAAGAGACTGAATGCTGCTAAACGCACTACAAATCACAAAACAGGCTCTCACAATGAAGAATTATCCAGTCCAAATACCAATAGTGCTAAGGCTGGAAAACTCTTTTAACTAATGAAATGGCAGGCTAAGATGACACATAACTAAAGTCCATTAACTAATGGATACTATGTCAGTCACTTCGTACATATTTGACTAATATAAGTACCCATAACTTTTAAAATACTGTTCACATGCTCAAAACATTTTTTTTTGGGGGGGTGCTGTATTTATTCAATTTCTAGCAATTACTGCTGTTCACACTGGGACAAGATGGCTACCAATTTCTTCAGAGCCTACTTCTACATTGTTCAATTGTTTAAAGGAGGGTACGGGTATTTCAATAAATTTTTCTCCTACATCTTCCTATGCTAACTAAATTTTCTATTACTGTTTCCACTGCAGGCTTTCAAAAATATACACTTGTTTTGCTTCACAACACCTCCAACTTCATGCTCCTAGTCACACAATTATAACGAAAGACCAAAAGTTGTATACTTGTTGCACAGTGAGATAGAACTGTCTTGACTCTTAGAGACTCACCTTAATAATTTTCATCTTGTGCCTTGGACTAGCTCTGTAAAATACCGCAACCTGTTAAAATACAGGATACACTAAAAATCTTCAACATTAAGAAAGATTAGAATAACCCACACACTTACAACTAAGAACAATTTTTAAGTCATCAATTTAAACTGTGTTTAATTCGCCACACAGATCAAGTGTGTACATTATATGTCATTTATTTAAGACATTTTTTGACATGGTCATTTCAAACTTTATCGAAGTAGCACAAGAAATACACAATCTAAATAAGTTATTCAACTAGTACTGTTATGTTTTAACTCTGAAGAGAAAACAGCTTTATTCGCAAAATGTTTCAGAGACAGAGAAAGCCAAGACTCTTCCATCAGGCTCTTCACGCACCCCAATCAGATTGTTTCTCCCGTCACGACATTAAAATCTCTATTTGAGGGTACAGAGACCTCCATATTGCAAATGCCAACGACCACTTCTTGTCTGACTTACTTAGGTCTCAGCAGCACCCTAACAGTGTCACCCCCACCTTCCCAATACCTCCTCTTGGTGCCCAGGACCACTCTATGCTCTCACCTAAGGCGAGGTAAGGGATTCTGAGGCCTCTTATGGAGCAAAGCCTACAAACTGAGAAATTCAGACTAGACCTAAGTCTGGAAGACCCTGCTTAAGAACAGCAGCCGAAAAGGCAGGAAGAACCAGGAGAGAATAAATCAGCTGCTATAGTATTCTGTAATTCTGACCTAGTACTCGAAGTCTAAAGGACAGAGCAATGCTAAGAGATCTGACCAACATTTTAATGAGGGAGATAATTTATATGGTTTTAGTACATGTGGGGAAACCTCAGTGAGCAAGCAATTTAGAAGAAAATTTTTGTTTTGCTTTTGATATTAAGAAAAGCTATTCAAACTGATCTGAAGTAAAACCATAAGATAAAGTAGACATGCTGACTGTAAAAGAGTCACACAAAACAACAAGAAATTGGGAAAAAGACAAAGGAGGGCAGAGAGGTCCAGCTAAGCCCAAAGGACTAAAAAAATGCATGAATAGTACTTGGAGAAAAGACTTAGGTATTCAAAAGACATGATATACAAAGAGGAAATCCTGGCATTTAAAAGGTTCCTCTTTAGAGATGGAGGACTTTAAGCAATTCAAGGAGTTTCTCACAAGACTTAGATTTTATATTGGTTTAATCATGTGAAATAGCATCAGAGTATCTGCCATAATAAATGCACAAAAAGTCTTATTTGCAAAAGATCAATGGTGTAAATTTGTACAGACTAATGATGTAATCTGCAGTTTGTTTCCTTCTTCTCTTAAATACTTTTACATAGCCTTTTTAGAGGGCATTAGCATTTTTATCAGCAAACCAGAGAGTGAGCTGAAGAAAGCAAATAAAATGAAATTTTAAATCTGTCAGTTTCACTACTTGCTCACATCTCTGGAATAAGAATGAAGGTCTAATGGGAAAATGTTTAATTAACTACAGATTTCACATATATTTAGTAATGTACACTCTGTCCCAATGCCCCCCAGGGAACCTAAGATGGAAGTTATTCCTTTAGAAATAAATGCCAGGAAGGAACTATTAGGCAGAACAGATGCATAGGGTACCTTTCCAATAGGGAAACACCTTCCCCTCTAAATCCAAAACAAATCACACTCACACACACACACACACACACACACACACACACACACACCCCTCCCAGATGCTGTGAAAACATTCATGACCCCAGTTCAGAGCAGTCCGTAAAGGAGCGGTAACGACACTGTGTTAACAGGTCAAGTAAAAAAGACAAGAAAGCTGAACTGTCAACAACTTGGACACAAGAATGCTGCCCTCAGGCCTTCCAATTTTGTTAAGCTCCCACACTGTACCCCAAGACAATAAATTAATGCCACACCAGGGAGCATGACTCTAAAGAAGTCACTGTTTTATAAGAGAGGAGATGCCTTTTTTCCCTATAAATAACTCATTAGAAAATCATTACAATCAAATGTAAAAAGGCATCTCAATGAAAAAAGGAGTCCTTTCAACAAGCAGTGCTTGAACATCCAATGTAAAACAATGAACCTTACTCCATTTCTCACAACATACACAAAAATTAATTCAAAAATAGATCACAGTCTTTAGTGATAAAGTATTAAAGAAATTTAGATAGAAAACCTAAACTTGTAAGACTTTATAGAAGAAAACAGGAAAAAAAATCATATTGATCTTAAATTAGGCAAAGAGTTGTTAGATTATCTAAGACAAGACCCATGGAAAAAAAATGAGAAACTGGACCTCATCAAAATTTACAAGCCAAGCTCTTTGAAAAACAATGTAAACAGAATAAAGAGAGAAGCCAGAGTTGGAAATAATATCATCAATTAAATAAATGAGAAAGAACTTGACTCTGTAATATATAAAGACGTCTCAAAATTCAAGAAAATAAACTTTTTAAAAAACAGGGCAGTTCACTAAAAATATGTGGGTGACAGGTAAGCGTGCGCGCGCACACGCGCGCGCACACACACACACCCCAACATTATTATTTGTAGGGCAAACACAATTAAAACCTCAATAAGACACCACTCTATACCTATTAGAATGGAGGGCGGGGAGACAACAAACAGCCTTCTGCACTGGTGAGAGTACAGAGCAGTTAGAACTTGCAAACACTGCTGGTGGGAATGTAAAATTACGATAAAGACACCTTATAAAACAAGTCTATGGTTTGTTATGAAGTTAAACATACATTAACCATTAAATATACATTGACACAGCAGTTCCTTGTATTTAACCAAGAGAAATGAAAATATATTTTTATACAAAAACCTGTACCCAACTGTTTGCACTAACTTTATCCATAAATGCCAAAAACTAGGAACAATCCAAACGGCGTTAAGCTGGTGAGTGAGCAGTGCACACCCAGAGGGAGGAACACATCAGCACTGGGGTTCCCTACGCTCTGTGCTTTGTAAATAGCACACAACCACTGCTAACTGTCATAATGTCTTCCTTGTTCTTGCTGAAGTTAATGAAATTGTACCGGTACTCATAATGATCACATCAAAACTTCTCTCAACGATAAGACTGATTTCAACAGTAAGACTGCATTTCAAGATTTAGACCAACAAATTCGGGAGTTATGTCCCAGCTATTTTCACAGTTTCATTAAGATAGCAGGGAGGGTAACACTCAGAGTCAGGCCTGCCTTTCAAGCTAAAGGCTGTAGCCCCAGCCTACCTTTGGGACTATTTGCGAAAGCTGCTGGACATCCATCGCGTCTATTTCTTCTCCTGAGACTGACTGGGAAGTTTTCGAATACAACCCCAGACGACTAGCTAAAATGAAAAGGGAGAGAAAACATAACTAACCAACTGGTTTAGTCAACACACTGCTCACTTAATATGATGTGCTGTACATTTGCTTTCTTTTTTAGGTATAAAATGTCTCCATAACAATGAGTCATAAAACAAACTACTGCTAAAACAAACTTATCTGAGTTAGTAAAAAGCCTGCGGCTTTCATGTTTTTTTTTTAAATTTAAGAATTAAGTCTTTTTACAATTTAACCCACCATATCGACGAACTGAAACTAGACCAAACAGATTCTGCTCAGTATCTCAATTTTAACGAAGATGAGAGTGCATTTTAAGAGGAATCCAAGTCAAACAAAATGGTGATGGATCTCTGGTAATCAAGTAGCTGTATATAAACGAAAATAAATGTTGAAAAGTGTTCCAGGTGCAATCTTCCCATTAACTTTGTTTCTAGTGATATATTGTTATTAGATAACATTAAAGTGTGAAACATCTGGTTCAATCTCTTTCAACGCTAATAAAATCAGAATTAATAAATTCCAGTGAACTGGTTATCAGCATAAATTAGAGTTTACAGGTTCTGGGAGAGTAACTTTCATGTCCTTTTTTCCCCTGTACCTCTTAAACTTAAATAGCATTCAAATAATATAGCCATATATATGAGACAACGGAAATATAGACATAAGCTGTTTTATCCAAGTTGAAAGAGAAAACTAAATTTTGCTTCCTTTCCTATTTATGATCCTGTGATTTTTATGTCAGCAGATTATGAAAGAGGAAATAATCATCTGTCCTTTTTGTGAATAAAATATATATAATTTCATAATGATGCACTTACACATTTTTAGCAGCATTACTAAGGTAAAATTTTTGCTCACACTTTAACAGAGTACAAATGAAAAAAAAACCAACGAAAAATCATTATGTAAACACATCTCATGTATAATGGTTTACGAAGCACTGCAATAATTTAAGAAAAACTATCAACAACAAAGGGAAGAGGCGAGTTGTACCAATTGCAACTGCAGTCTCCTGTGAGTCCCCAGTAATCATTTTTATGGACACTCCTGAAGCAATGAGTGTTGTAACCGCTTCTTTCACACCAGTTCTAGGAGGATCGATCATTCCCACCAGGCCAAGAAATGTCAGCTGTCCAAGTTCAGGCCCAGAAGCCAAGGCAAGAACTTAGGAAACAAAAGCCAAAAAAGAAAACATAAATCACAAAAACATTAGAATTTAGCTGACAAAAGCTTAACATTTCTCAAATAATTCACTTAAGACTATAATGTCATCACAGTTATTATATAGTCTTTAAAAATAAAAATTGTTACATGCTAAGACATTACACTTTAATGGCTTCAGGTAGGGGGTTGCTTTAAGCTATTAAAAAATTTAAAGAAATCATACTGAAGAACAGTTAAACAGAGAAGGTAAGTGAAATACTATATATTTTCACAAAGTAATTACATGCAGCTCTTTTCAACGTAAAGTACTGCCTCCTTAGAAAACATAACTAATTATATGTTGAAGCTAAAAGTTTGCTGAACTTCAGTCAACTTTAAGCAAAACATCTTTGAAGGCAACTTCTACTGAAGCATCATCTTTCCATTTTACAGGTCTCTTGAACAACAGCTTGAGGTGAAAGATGTATTGATTTTGTACACGACAGACCACAGGAGGTAAAGTTAATCTGTAAAGTAATTGTAAAGGCACTAATACACACAGTAGTTTGGATTCCTTCACCTTTTTATAACAATCACAGGTCTTGACTTGTAACTTTGGTTCTCTAAGAGTACATAAATAGTATCACCATGTCATTATTTATACTTAATTTCCTGTCATCCTTGGGCACTTAAGATAAAGCACAAAGTATTTTAATTTCCAAATATATCGTTTAGTTTATTCTCAGAATTCTGGAACATCTGGTAAACTACCTATGAGTCAAAGGGATGTGGCTCCATCTGGGATGTAAGAAAACACAAAAGAGCAGAAACTAAACACAGGCGTCTCATGGGGAAACCAAAAAGCCCCAGAGATCAAAAGATGTAGCCACTATAATAGAGCAGGAGGCATGTAAAGTATTAGAGATATTTGGAAAAACAAGGTTAGAGGCAAATAATGCCTATTTTTCCAATGTAAGAGTCATTACACCTAACTAGTTGTGTGGATGTGGGCTCCAAGGGCTTCACCCTGAATAGAATGAGCCACCTGACAGTGCCTGGTGCTGGGATAGAAGCAGATGGAAAGAGAAGGAGACACTGAGTATTAACTTGTATTTCAGCAAATCCTATGAAAGGGAGATCGCCTCTTGGTACTCTCAACGGAGGGGCAGTATGAATCTGGACATTTGTACCCTGTATTTATCTGTTTGCTTCTTTAGGACAAATAATTGGGATGTGGGTACTGTTTGGGGCAAGAGTAAACTTTCCACATGGAGAGCACTGGCTTGAAATATAAAACCAAAACACATTCAAATTATAAAACTAAGGACTACACATGTATTTTAAGAAACTTAAACTTACACAATGCAACATAAACATATATTAAAATTTGAATCTTTCTGTTGTCCTTCATTACGATCTTTTCATGGGGAGGAGGAAAATGGAGTAAGAGGAAGAGGAAAAGACATGAAGCAAAAGACAAATAACCTGAATGTTTCCCAAAGCCCAGGAAATAAAGATTTCTCCTCTACCAAACTCTGGAGTGTTTCAAAAGATCACAACAGCAAGCCACCTGTGCACAAACCTGCATAATCCTTCATGAGGAAAGTCAGGCAAAATACAAGAGTGTGAAACCTGTTTCAACAATTAAGGAAAACAGGGCACGTATTAGGATGTATGAAACCGTTAAGACTCCTCAGGGTCTCTAAATTCAAGCCAACTTTGAAATCCTCTTGCTGTGAATTGTTAATAATAACAAAACTCTGTCCTCAGAGCCATGGGAATACCTTTCCAAACCTAGTTTTTTGTAAGAGCAGCAGTTCTAAAAATCTACCCAGTAAAAGCACGTGCCTCAGTCAGCATGGGTAGTAAGACTGTTTTTAATATAATTTGCTTCCCTTCTCCCAGGAATTATATTGCTTAACTTCCATTTCACTAAAGTAATAAAGTTAAGGAAAACAACGCTTCCTTGGGAGAGACCACCTAAGTGCATCAATATATGTACTTAAATTTGTAAAATAAGCCAGATGACTATCTGAAAGGTAAGGACGAGCCATGGCCTCAGCCCCTGCCTGCACCCTCCACATGATGGCCCTGCACACAGCACACCGCACGGCACATCGCTGTTCAGTTGCCAGGATGCACATGTGCAGGGCTGCGCCCTTCTCCACCTCTCTGGTCAGTGGCAAGGGGAGGAAGAGCACGGAAGAGGCTCAAGTTGCCATCATTTCAGTTTAAAGGACAAAGCAGAGGCTTAAGACCTCAACACCAAAGAAAATCTCAGTTCTACTAACATGGAAGACAATCAAGATGATGAAATAAGGAAATTCTTCTCCATTCTCACAAGACTTGTCTGCAACAAAATTTCTACTGCCTACTTAGAGACCACTGCAAGTTTGTAAGAATTAGAGAATTTCAAATTTTACTAAACTCCCAACTTTTCATGTTTTGGGGGCCAATTACTCAACTTAAACATAATGGCTGAGAAAGGGCAGAGTTCTGCAAGGCCAGGAACAGAGTCAGACAGCTCAGGTGTGAAGCATGAACTCATCTGCAATGAAAAGGAAGCATTTCTTTTCCACCCTATGCCGAATGGCCTTACCTCTAAGTCCTGCCGAGCCCATCCGCGCCTTCTCTTGCTGGTACAGATCTCTCTGCTGCTGGGTGAGAGCCAAGGTCTGCCCCTTACTTTGATATGTGGTGCAATACTTGATCACCTGTTCATAAGCGCCCTTCATAAAACAGATCTCTGGTCTGTCCTAAGAAGAAAACCAGCAAATAGATTCCAGTTACTTGTGCTGCTACTGAAGTTTAGAAACAAGTGGTATACATTTCTGATAAGCCCCAGGACGGTTCCCCAAGCCTCAGGCTTTGAGTGCCACTTGAATGCTGGTGATTGTGAGTCCCAACGTGAAGCTTTCTAAACTCTCTAGGCACCTACTCTACCTCCCACCTCATGCACTGAAAACAGTGCTACATGAAGCCCTGAGCCAGGCACTCTGAGATCTGGAAAAAGGCTCATAACCTAGCAGGAAGGAGATCTAACATCAGTCCACAAACAATGGCTCAGGCTGTGTGTGTGTGTGTGTATGTGTGCGCGCGCGCGTGTGCGTGTGTGTGCGCGCGCGTCCCACTTAATTCTCATGACCATCTTGTAATTATGGATATTTATCACTTTTTCTTTTATTTTTTTTATCCTAGTAAAGTCATACAAAAGTAGATACAAAATGTACAATGAAAGACTGCAGTCCCCTGACCAAACCTTCTCACCCCTAGTCCTAGTCCTGCTCCATAAAAGCAAGCCAACTTTAACCCTTTTAGATGTTTCCCTTGGTGTTTATCGCCATGTTTTTAAATAAATTTCCACTGCTATGTTTCTACTCATCCACGTTACACTGTCTGACAGGTGCTGGCTTGGTGACCACCACTGCCAATCCACCCCCCCACCCGGCCCTATTACAACTTAATATGGAACCTACTTCTTCTCTCAATGACCCTCACTAGTGAGGGCAGCAGCAATCCTGGGAGTAGTGCACACGCACCTCAGTTCTCCCGATGAGCACAGAGCAGGAGTTTATTTCCCTGCCCCTCTCTCCCACTTTGAAGTCAGAACTTGCATCACTTCCAAATGAAAATGTAGGGACAGTGAATAATCTGCTATTCCCGTGCCCTGTTGTGACAGCGTGTGCTCACACCGAGATGACACTGCCATCCACCCGGCTCCCAAGTAACAAGTGAGCACATTTTGGGGGGTGGGAGGAAGCCGGAAATCATGATGATGTTTCCATTGCCTGTATAAATATTTCTTTTCCTATTCAAGTTTTATCTTCTGTAAAGTTAGGGGCCTCTTTGTTTCCTTACTGTCTTTATACCCACTTTCTATTCTTGACCCCTTCTGGGTAATATCAATGATGTCTGCCACACGATCAGATGAACACGTCAGCCAGTGCCCCCACATCTGCAGATGGGCTCCCTCCACGAGTCTCATTCAGCCCTTTTCTAATGGACTCGGGCTGACTTCTAGGCCTACTGCGCCACTAGTGTTCAGGAACTTCCTTTCACCTTTATCCTGGGGGTTCTTTACACCCTTTCTCTTCGGTGATATGCATCGGAGGGAACTCTCCCTCTGAGCTTCTTTTATCTTAGAAGAACACATCCACCAGTGTCTTTCTAAGAAAAGCTATGTGTGATACACATTTTGAGATCTGGAATACATTTCAGAGACTTGAAACACTGAAACAATGTTTATGCTATCTCTAATTTTTATATGTTAAAAAGGGAATGAATTTCCCTTCAATTTGAAGCTGTTCCTCATTATCTTCCAGTTTCCTGTGTACAGTGTTGCATTTGTAAGGTCTAAAGAAGTTACTTTACTTCCTAAACCTCTGTATACAATCTTGTCCTCATCCTCCCTCATGCCCCACAACCTCTAGAAGCCTTTAGAATTCTCCCTAAATGTCCTCAAATTTCTTGATTATGGGTCTTGTGTTCATGGCTTCACCCCAGTAACCCATTTTTAATATACTCATTGTACCAAGCAGCTGGTGGGCGATTTTATTCTAAAAGCTGACATCCTTCCTCTGGCAAATATTCTGGTGTATTTGAAAACATTTTCCCACTTCTGTTCTTTCTGCTTATAACCACTATTAGGTGGATGCTGAATCTCCTATGTTTATGACCTTTCATGTTTTTCACTTCTTGGACTTTTCTACTTCTTTACAGATTCCTTGAGTTTATTTGAAAAACAAAGTTTATTTGCTGTAATTTTTTATGGCCTAGAAATTTTATTCAGCATCCAGCATTATCTTTGTTTTTCTAAGATGCCTTTCTGTTGATTTGGTCCTTCATACTTAAGACTCTTCCCAAATATCTAGCAATCCCTGACTATCAGTCAAGAGTGAAGCAAATAAAGGTCTAGAAGCTCCATGGACACTGGCAGAGCCGCTCCTCGCTGCAGGGGGATGAGAAAGAGCCCGGAGCACGCATGCTCTTCCAATGATCAAGAGCTTAGTAAGGAATACTCTGCACTGACACCATTTAGCTCCTCCCAAAACTCTTCAATCTGACTTAGAGGACGAGGGTAGGGAGAGACATGCCTACAGGTATCCTAACAGGTAGTTTAGAGCCTAGAGGCTTACTCATTAGGATAAAGATTTTCCCTTAATCACTGTTTTCAGGTCTAAATCTTAATTCTGCCCTCCACTCCTGCCCCCAAGGTCAGACTCCTAGTATTCTACACAGGTAAAGACAAGCTAATGATCTGGCCTCAAGAAACAGAAAAGGTACTTGGGCAAGTTGTACTGGTTCCTTACTCAGATTTTCAACCTGATCCCTATGCTTACCCTTATGCCTTAACTCCACCTTCAAAGATCCCTGGCATCCTGGATCGTTCCCATACTTCCTCTTTTTACAATTTATATTTATTTGTTGGTTGTCATTTTAGAACATTCTGGAGAGATTAAACCTCAATACATACTGTCATATTAGATGAAAATCCTCTAGAGACAAACTATTTGAACCACTGGGGTTGTTTTAAAAGTTGGTAAGTTTAACCTGTCTGTGCCAGGCTGACCTCATCTAGATCCTGAGTCATATGAGTAGTGTTAGATTCTGTTACCTCAGTGTGTTTTTTTTTTTTTTCTTCCAAGAGGAACAGTTGAGGTCAGTAAATGGGAACAGCAAGCATACAATTCCTTCCAAACATTTCCTGCCACTCCCTATCTCACAACCCCACAAATAAGAAGATTCAAACTTTCTACACACAACTTCGGTAAGATTTAAAACTGCTGAAAATTCAAATCTTTAAAGTTTACTTGAATCACATTACCCTGAAGTACTTATGTGATGGCATATGAAGCATACAGAAATAGATCCTCCAAATAAACGCATACTTGCGTTCTTGCCATATAATTACATGGTCTAGGGAAATCAGATGAAAATTATCTACCTCTAAGTGTGATTTTTTTTAAAAAGCTGTATTTACAAGGCTTAAAGTAACAGACATTTTATTTTTATAGTTTTATTTCCAAGTGTTCCCTTTCCAAAAGTTTATAAAACTTCCTTTGAAGCTCACACAGAAATCTTTTCTCCCTTTTTGACCAGATTCCTGGCACACTCCTACTCTCAATTCCACTGTTGGCCAACTTCGCCTTTCTTTTTAAAACCAATGGTTTCCTACTTATTAATGGCAAGGGGAACCCTCTCACTCTTTCCTGTCTACGGAAATTTAACTGATCTCAAAATGTGTCTCATAGGTGAAAGCACATAATTATCAATTCCTATCAAAGGAAATGTAAAAATAACAAATATTTTTAAGGGCAAATTATGTTTAAGCATCAAACTGCTTATATCAACTGAGTAATATAGTTACACATTGGAGATAACTGACAACTCTTATTACATCAACTGTGTGAAAATCTCTAAAGCACCAAGGAATTAGGTAGGAGTTTGAAATATCAGTAAGTCATTTTACCAGTTTGTAAGCTTGATCAATTAACAAGATTTATACACATTTGATAACTACTTCGCCACAAAATAATGTGGCTTTGTTTGTTCTGAAGACAAGAAAGAACACAGATCAACAACAGCTGGCAGAGACCTATGATAAACTATGATCAAAAGCAAAAAAGACTTTGAGATACTATGACTTCAAAAGTTCCAGGAAACTGAGACCAGGCTCTAACTCATTTAAGTTGTTTGTTGACACAACAGAATTGGATAAATACATGCATGAATTCAAGGGAAATAAAAGATTAACAAGGGATAAGCATATAATAAATCATACACATTTTAAAGCAAGAGACCTTTGTGATTTGATGACTGTTTCAATCTAGAGAGTAAATGCAAAAGAGTCATCTACCTTAAACAAGACATAGTGAAAATTCTTTAAAAAGAAGGATACCTGCTGTGTTCGGTGTACACACTTAACAGCCATCCACTTTTGCTCAGAGCTAAAAGGATATTCAGCTTTTCTGATATAGTCCTGTTGAAGTCCATCAAGACCCATCTACACAGCACAAAAAGATAGTTAATTCTTACTAATGTGACTATTTTTCTCTTTAACAAAGAGTAAGGGTCACAACTTACAGCTAGCCTAGCAAGAGATAAAGGGATTATTTTTCAAGTAATAACGAAAAGAGTGTTTAATCTACATATAGACCATATTTCTATGCACAGCTGCATACATGTTCAACATGGAAAGCCTATCCTATACAGATACAGACTAAAGCATACTATCTAACAGCCAATATTGACTGTATTAAAGTTTCTATGGGCACAAACTCTGAAAGAAGTAGGTCACAAATAAAGGTACCAAAAATACTGATCATGTACTTTTACAATCAATAGAAGCTTCAGATTCAATCCCTCACTTTACAGAGATTTAAATACATCTTGCCTGTTGCTGCCACTCCCCTCTCACATTGCATGACATTCTACTCCCAGCACCCTGTGCAATTACATACATCTATAAAGCCTTTCACATAAAACTAAGTATTATGGAAGACAATAAGAAATTCATTGCTGCTCATGAGTTTGTATCTTGCATGAGGGGAATAAAGTGATACTGATAAAGCTCTAGGTTCTGTATTCCCAGGAAGAATAAAACTGGCTTCCAAAAGATAGCAAAAAATGAATACTGTTGAGTCTTCTTCAGTCTACACCTACAAACCAATTAATATTGAAACTGATCTCACATTCTTGTACTAGAGTTTCATATGTCAAAGAAAAGAGATCACTTACCTTCATTGCAAGAGCAATTAAGGCGCCTTCTGTTGGCTTCCCCATTAGAGTGTTATTTCTAATTACAGCATCATTGCATACACAGCCCGCCTAAGAGAAAGAAATACAAACTGTGAAACGCGTCACTGTGCTCTAGGTCATTTATGAAGTCATCTTCATAGAACATAAATTATTTACCTCAACAATTCTGCTAACAGCCGGATTATAGAATCCATGAACAACATCGCCATCAACCACCACTTCCCCAAATGGATTATAGCCAACTCCAGTAACCTAAGGAACATAAAGTGGGGAGAATAACACAACCTGCAGGCAACTAGTCGACAGTAATGCTTATGAAAACCAAAGAAAATGGTGAGTTGTCTTCATTTTATACATCGTGACACTGTTAAGAGTACACCTACAAAAGTTTTTGTCTAAAAGAATGTGGAATAGTTAGAGGAATATAGGTGCTCTCCACAACGTTAAACCTTTAACTAGTTACATTAACAATTATTATTAATTAATATTATAACTAATAACTACACTAATTGTTCACATAACAATATACTATAAAAATATATAAACCAGGAAGTTTTTAATACATAATTTATATAATGTTACATTTATATAACACACAATTTGCAAAGAATTCAAACACATTATCACATGTAATATTCTTACAAATCTGTGACCTAGACAAAAGCAGAATTTTTTCGAATGTTCTAGGACCAGAGACATTTAGCTTTTACAACTAACAGATTACACATAAATTTTAAAAATAAGAGGTAGACACAAGCCAGATTCTATTTTGTGTGACTAGAGCCAAGTCAAACAAAGATAAATTTCACAATAAAAAAATAAGTTTAGAGAGGCTACTGCTTCACATATAAAATTGTGGGTTTACAACAAGAGAAGCTTGTATCCTGCCTTCCATGCCTGATCATATAAGCACACGTAACCTCAGTGAGACTGAGTCCTGCCGACGGCAAATTCAAGAACAGAGCACAGGGTATCCTAAACCAGATCTAAACACCGAGAGTCTTGTTTTAAAGACCATGCGAAATAGAATTAAACAAACCTGATCACAATTTCTGTCAGTTTGTCTCCTGCTTACTTTGCTCAGAGAATCCAAATGGGTTGTAAGTATATTCTAAATACTATATCCACCCTAAGTAGTATTAATTAACATTCCAGAAAGAAATCATGCACAGACTAAATGTGTCCTTATGCAGCTTCAAAATGAACCAGTGTACTACCATGCACCTGAAGACTGTCCATGTGTAATTTTACAGATTAAACAATTCATCCATTCATTCATTCTTTCTTTCAACTATGAGACAGGTCCTGTCTAGGTAACAAAGTTCCTGCTCTGTTACAACTGATAGTATAATGGGAAGAGTGACAGAACATTTTACTTTGAGAACTAAGACGTATGGAGTGCTATTAGGACATGCTGCCAAGATCAGTTCTCGGTAGTCAGCAAAGTTTTTCTGCTCAAGTGGAGCTAGAATTGAGGTACATTGGTGGAGTGTCAAAGTGGGGCTAGAAAAGAGGCATTAGACTATCGTAAGCAATGAGAACAGCAGCAAATGTCCTGAAGTTGGAGGAATCTGGTCACACTCAAAGAACATAAAGTCAGTATATCTGGCACACAGAAATCAAAGGGCAAAGTATAAGGCTGAATAAGCGGTAAGTACAGAACACGCAGGACCTTGAGGGGCCACATTCAAGAATTCCAGTCACAGCAGAGAGCCATGAGGAGTCTTAAGTTAGGGCATAACCTGATCAAAGTGTGGTTCTAAAAGATTGCTCACACACAGTGAAGGCATCAAGGTGTGGTGATGGATGGATGGAGGAGTGACTTAAAGAGAAGCAGAAGGGGAATTCAAAGCTTCTGCGCTGTACTTTACATGCAGTGTAACAAGTGGAGTGGGATCAAGACTTGGCAGAATCGCATGAGAAGGAAAAAGTTCTGCTACTGACTAATTTACAGTCCTTTTGAAAGGAAGACATTGAAATGGATAGAAATGTTAAATAACAAGTTTCTTAACAAAGGGAACATTGTTTAAAAAAAATGCTCTCTGGAATACCTCAGCATGCTGACCATCTGATGTAAATATATGCGTGACAGTCATCTCATTCTTCGTCAGTGTTCCAGTTTTATCTGAACAAATCACATTACAGCAGCCTAAAGAATAAATCATCACATATCACCAGAAGCATCAGGGAGAAATATAAGTTCACACTGAAAACAAATCAAATACTCTGGAAGCCTGTCCTGCTTCTTGAATTTTGCACAAATCAAGCTCATTGATCATTTCAGATATTTATATAACTTTCTCTCACTATGTTTGCTTTGTATAAGGTATGTTCTGAAATTAAAAATTTTTAATTAAATACCAATAAATACTTTTTCTTATTTACAGTTAATTTCAACAAAGCTATTCGACATTACCTCACACCACTTTAGATAATACCTATTCTAGAAAGTTTTAAGAGTACCTAAACATAAACCTGTACAATTTTTTCAGTCAGAATTTTAAGGTATTTTACCATCTCAATATTAAAATGCAAACTATAAATTAAATTCAGTATTTTGGGAGTTCTAAGACTTTAAAAAAAAATTGTACAAAAATCACCAAACTTCCACATCACACATACAATTGTATGTACTATAGCAATAAAATTACTCTATATTTATTGTCAGCAAAGTCAACTCAAGTGTGACATTTTAGGGTCTGTAACTATCAATTATCTTCCTTGAGATGGTAAAGGAAAAATAAAACCTATTAATTTTACTCCAAAGTTTTATTTGCTCTCTGTATTTTTTTTGAACATGATTTAATTATTAGACTATTTCCTAAAGCAAGAAGATTGCTTTGGGAGTCCTGTTTCCTGAGTAATATGCATTTTGAATTACCTTTTTGGGTTGTTAAAACCATACTCAATATTGCCACAAGCCAAACAGCACTATGCAAAAACCTCTAAGACAAAAAAAAAATGTAGAGTCCAACGATGAGTCACTGTTGAAGGGAACTAGCACATCGTTGCCTAAGTTCTCTTTTACCACACACTTACCCAGAGTTTCAACTATAGGCAGTTTTTTCACAATGGCCCTTTTCTTCACCATTCTCATAACACCAAGGGCTAGAGTCACTGTGACCACAATGGGAAGCCCTTCAGGAATTGCTGCTACAGCCAAGCTGAAACCAACAAACACACAATATTGAAACGGTGCGCCCACTACCATAACTTCAACTGGCTGTTACTTAAATTAGAAGTTAACAGAAATGCAAAATCAAAACCCTTAGCACCAAAAATGGTCTTCTCCAAAGGAAGGGGAAGCTGGCTAACATTTACTGGATACCAACTAGCTGCCAGGTTAAGTGTTGAGGCATTAGAAGGCCTAGATCTGTATCCCTACCTTCACCAACTTTTACCTGTGTAACTGGGGCTATTTATTATTCTGCCTCTATAATTTAGTTTCCTTATCTATAGATAAAGATAACAGTTAACAGGTGTTCAGAAAAGTCTTGCACACAAATGTTCATAGTAGCACTGTTCACAATAGCCAAAAGATGTCCAGCTGAAATGTTCACCAACTGACAAACTATAGTATAACAATAGAAGGTGGTATTAGTCACAAAGAAATACTAAAACATGCTAAAATATGAATGAATCTTAAAACCATTATGCTGTCAAAGAAGTAAAAAACAAAAACACATATGCATTTAAATGAAATATTAAGAAAGAGTGAGTCCATAAAGACAGATAGCAGTTTAGTGATTGCCAAGGACTGGGGAGAAGGGAGTGGGGAGTGACAGTTTTAATAGTTGTAGGGTTTTCTTTAGGGGTTCTGAAAATGTTCTGACACTAGGTTTATGGCTGTACATTATGAATGTATATAACTCCACTGAACTGTACACTCTGAAATAGTACATTTTATGGTATGCACATTTTATCATAACAAAACAAATTACTTCACTTTCCCTTTATCATATAAAAACACCAAATTAAACTTGTAATTTTTTGTCCCATTCCAAGCATTATCTCTTGACTGCCACAGATAAGGACATATGCATATTTAGTCTTCATTCTAACACTGCTTCCTGCGATCTAATTTCTCTTTAGAATCATCTAATGATATCATTAGTAACCTTTTCTACAACCAAAATTAACTTTTTCATACTTTACATTTTGATGCTAAAAGCTGAAATCATTTACCATTGATTAAATGGTGTTCACTGAATCAAGAAACAAGTGTTATCGTTAATACTTCTTTCTTTTGAACTACTGTGAACTCAAATAGAACCTTTATGTTTCCATTAAGCCTCACTATGTCAGTAAAAACAGGCATCATAAATTACAACCCAGATCAAATGGGTCTTTTGACCCATAAATACAAAATGACTTTTATATTTAAGTCATTGTATAAATAATTTGCAGGATAATTGTGGAAAATTCATTAGAAAATTTAATTTGATTTTTGACCCCAAACTACATTCCTGAATTTGAAGCTACATCTTTATCCGAAATAGGCAACATCCTTTGGAGGCACCTAACTGCTCATCAACTATGATGAATAAACCCAGATCATAGTCACCTTATAAATACTGATTTTAAATTCAAATAATATTTTGAACAGGTTGTACGCTTTATCGATTCTAGTTCCTCTATTTGCATTTATTTCTTCAAAATGCAATACTTTCAAAATGCTGATGGTTCCTAACTTTGCTGAGGGCAGTCATCTTTGTGACAGTGGCAAAACATTTTCATTGTTAGACATATAAACATCAATTACAATGGTGAAGGCAATGAAGTTTTTCATTTCTGTGTCATCTATTCCATTTTAATCACCTTTATACTGATACCAGCCTTTAACATTTCTCCACTTTAAATGGTATGAAGTAAACGCTGGTAAACAAACACCTTAAGACATGAAAGAATACTATCATACATCCTTTTAGCAAAAAGTGTGGCTCAGGTTCTTGATTTGAAACAGGCATGAGGAAATGAGAGTCCTTGATAGGGAATGACTAACTGGAGGAGAGTATCTTTCCCTGATTGTCCTTAGAAACAAACTGCTCACTCATTAATTCAGAAGTTTAGAAAATTGAGAGTATCATCATTCAAAGAGTTCATCTTGAGGTTTCACTTACATAATTCAATTTCACCCGCATCATTAGCATCTATAGTGGTATCTTCTGTTTGGTCTAATAACTCTGAAAATTCTATCAATTATTCTTTATGCTATTAAGTTGGAAAATGAAAATTTCTGAATGCAAAAAAAAACCCACTACAAAAACTGTGTCTTTAGGTTTTTAAATAATAATGTAACACTTTGGACAACATAATAAAATCAAAGGATAACAGAGTATTTATTATGACATCAGCCTTCTCAACAATACTATCATTCTTCTGCTTCCTTATTGTTCTGCCCACATTCAACACAGTTGGCGGTAATGGTTAAAATAATTGCTAGGGTAATGATACAGCAAAATGTTTCAAGACATACGAAAAATAAGATCATTAAAGATCACATAATGTATCTTAAGACTTATGGGTCCAATGGATTCACGCAGTAATTGTGAAATAGAATGAGTTCCTAGTCTATTAAAATTTTTTTTTAATTTTTCTCCTTCGGAAGATCTTAAAGTAGGAAAGAAGTCATGATGTGTCAATCTTCACAAATAATTAAAACTGCACAATAAGAAAATATTCAAAAACTAAAAATGAATCCGATAGATATGTCAAAGGCTGATATTTCAAACTTGTGTCCCACTTTGAACTATTTTTTATTTAACCCAAGATACTTTATACAGACTTAAAATGAGTTTCAAATAGTTTATTTACTCCTTTTAGGAAAAAATTATACTCCTTCACCATATAACAAATATATTTTACCTTTTTACTCATTCTACCTATTCCTGTTAATCCATTCAATTTTTTTGAATGCACTGATTTTTGCTTTAATATTTTAACTATTACTCCCATGCCTACTACAGAATTGCCAGAAAAAATTTCTTTTCCTTACAAGCCCAGGTGAGTCCCACTCTTTCATCTACACCCACATATCAACATCTGCCTTTCTTTCACCCTTGTTTTGCTGGAATTCATAAAAGGAAGGGTTAATACTTAATTAACTAAATTGATACTTTGGCTAGACATAGAAACTTTTAATCATTTTCCCCATACTTCATTCCCCCCACTGTCTTCTATAATCTAATGTTGCTAAAGGCTTAGTAAAATCCTTTCCCTCTCTGTATTGGACTAAATCTCCGGCTCTGTTCCCCCAGGGACCTGATATGGGTAGCATGTCAACTTTATCACTAGACAACAATGCTCGTAATAAAGGAATTCTCAGGTAAACTTTTAACAGACTAGGAGACTTATAATTATCCTGAGGAAGCCGTATATTTGGATCTCCTGAATGTAGTAACTCTTGTAACTGGACTTGTTCCTTGCAGGCACCCTGGAAAATATAGGCTTCTACAGATGCTGACTCCCATGAAAGGCACGACGCATTTTAACAAAGACAGCTCCTGCACTCACAAGAGCATCTCATCTCCTTGGACCTAAACTCAAGTGCTACACGGACTGCTGTAAAGACGCTCACAGAAGGCGCTGTCTGCAACTGACAGCCGTGTTCAGGTGTGAAACTCTTGTGAGCTGAGATGCTTAGTAGAACATAAAGAGATCCTGTGATAAGAACTGCACTTGCTAATGAGAACTCTAAGAATACCAGCCTAATTATCATTCCTTTATAAATGACTTGATCTGCTTTTTTTTTAAGTTTGACAAGAATGTATGTAGGTCGGAGTTTTTCATTTTGCATGGCATTTGGAGAATCATTTCAAACTGTAAAGATTCATGCCTAGCTTCAGCTTGAGAAAATACGTCTGTTATCATTTCTTATAATATTTCCTCTTATTGCCTTTTGAAATTCCCTTTAGATAGACCTGGCATTTATTGGCTTAATAAATTTATTGACTTTTCTTGGTCACCTTAATCTCATTCTGTTTTGGACTTCTCACTCTATTTTTGGGGGAGTTCTCTTTGATTTTATAATCAGTTCAGTCCTTAAACTGAACTGAGTTTTGGACTTCTCACTCTATTTTGGGGGGAGTTCTCTTTGATTTTATAATCAGTTCAGTCCTTAAACTGAACTTTTAACTTCAGTCATGATTCTTAATTGCTAAAAACTATTCTTCTGTTCTGTGTTCTCTTTTGTATTATGAATGCAGTTTCTTCACAAATCTCTAAAAATATAAACGCTATCTATTTATTTATTTTTTTCTTCTATTTCTCGAATTTTTCATCTTCCTGTGAGATTTATTATTCAATTTCTATCCTGTGGCCTTTTTCTTTAAGATGCAGTTTTCAGTTTGGTCATACTCAATTGTCTATTTACATATAAAACATATTGGATTGATAACACCAGACATCGAGTATTTGTTTTCTCACTGCCATATATCTAAGTTTTCATTTTCCTGGAGCTCATTCAACATATGAATTCTTAAGTCTTCAAGAAGAGATATTATACTCTTATATGTTCTTGCATCCTTCCATAATGGAACATGAGACATGCATATCAAAGAAATAAGCAAAAGAAAGAAGATTTCAATTAATAAATAATCTATTACAACTTACCTTACACTAATGGTGAACATTTCCAGGATATCTTTTCCTAGTAACCAGCCAACCAACATGATGATACCTGGAAGAGAATGAAACAGCTACTTTTCTCTTTTATTTAAATTCATCTTAGTTCAGATGAAACAGAAAACCTGGGTAGGGACAGAGCTGAGGGAAGACAAATGGGGGCATACAAGGTTGAATATATCAAATCACTATTACTAAATTTCACAAAATCATTAGGCAGAGGAGATTAATGTGAATGCTGCTTAAAGCACACAAACACATACAGGGTTTTTACCTTTTGCTGCCACTGCCGCCACCTATCCCATAAAGCAAGAGTACATGAGAGTTGCCAGTATAACAAAATATTACCAGTATTTTCATACAATGGGAGGGAAAAAAAGGAAGGTTGCATAAGACACCAACAATGAAACCATATCATCAGTTTTAATAAAATAAGCAATTTGAAAATTGTTTTCTAGATCAAGTTGGATACTTGAAATGAGTTTTTCATCATGATGATCCAGATGGTTACCTTCTTAGATTCTATTTGAAATATTACCACATCCAAAGAAATTACGTCCAATGATTCATATCAGGGGTCAGCTAAAACCTATGGTCCTGCAGCATAATTCTGCACATAAAGCTTGTCGGAATATAGTCATACCTATTCATTTATGTATTGTCTCTGATTACTTTATTCTGATAACATAATTACAACAGAGACCCAACAAAGACTACAGACCACAAGTTTAAATTTTTACTATTTGGTCCTTGGACAAAGATATCTGTTGACTCCCAATTTTGAACTTGACCCTCATCCTATTCCATATACTAACCTAACAAGAAATAACATTCAATACATTATACTAAAACCAAGTAATCATAAAGTAGAAACATTTTAATCATCAAATTTGAGGTGGTTTCATGGTATAGTATTAACTTAGACTGGAAAGATTTAATTGGCTAAATTACCTTGGATTTACCAAATTTGCTGTAAGTCTTAAAAAATAGCAATAATCAAAAATGGAAGTGATGAGAACATACATACCAGTTAAAATAAGTACAATAAAATTCTTACTTTTTACCTATGTTTATAATTAAGATGGATAGGTAAAATTAACATTTAAAGAATTATTTCACTGAAACTGCGTAGCAGGAATGTAGCTTTAAAATTGGAGTACTAATTTTAAAGCATTAAGTTAGCAAGGATAATTAAAATAACATCACAGAAAAAGACTGCAAAACTGACAAAAGTACTTAAAGTATGATAAAGATACCATGTCAAATCGATGAAGAATGGATTCTAGAACTACGATAATTAACTAACTTGGAGCTAAAAGGTGATGACCTTAAGTTCTAAATAAATAATAAATTCAAAATAAACTAGTAAAATGAAATGCCATAAAGAAAAACTAAAGAAAGTTAAATTAATAAAACAAACTTTTTCTAACATGGGCGAGCCTGTAGAAGTAGAACAAAGAAAGAAGCCAGCACAGCAAAGCTAGCCTACAGGAATGTGCTATCAGAATCTCAGGGCAAGTGGGTGCTTCAGTTACACACATCGCCCTCCAAGTTTATTATATAACACTCAAAGACCATTAAAAACCTGAGGGAAAAAAAGTTAACTTAAACAACAAAGTACTGACATCTTAATTATACAAAAAATTGTTACCAATCTAAAACTCAAGTCACATGAGAAGAAAGGACCAAAAAAAGCTAGACTGGCAGGTCATAAAATAAAAAAAGAACCCACATGCATAAATGTTCAGTTTCCCTAATAACAAATTGTGAAATAAAACAATGAGAAGTCTTTTAATTCTCCTGTTATGTTAATGACAATACACAAAGTTGACAAGAATGCTACGAGAGTCACTTTACCTTGCCAATGAAACAAAAACTTTTAAAAACATACCAAAAATTAAGACTACATGGATACTCACTGGCCCAATAATTTTACTGTTAAGAATCTGTCCTAAGGAAATGAATGTTGTTTACAGTAATATACCAGCACTGAAGAACTATTTACATAATTTTGAAAACTCAAAAAAAGGGTACATAAATGTCTAAGAGGCCTGATTTTATTTACATATGTAAAAACATACCTTTACATTTATATATATTTTTTTCACAAAATGGAATACTATGTGATGTTTAATTTTTTTAAGTGAGCATCTATTTAATAACAAGATGTTTATGATAGAATATTTGAAACTAAAGAGCAGTCCATGAAACAACAGTATCACATTTTTGTTGAAAACTAGAACAAATCACTGAAATATTTACAGAATGTTCTCTGATCACAGAAATTAGACAGAATTCTATTTTATCTTTGTAGAAAAGGACAATGGCTGAGGGTTAGTTTTATAATTAAAAAAAAACAATAAGCTAAAAAAACAAATGCATACATTTAAGTATCTAAACTCCCTCTTTCCATTCAATAAGGAAACCTAAGTAAATACATGAGATATACATACTCAATCTTCTCTTACCTATTATACCAAAGGAGTAAAAGGAAAGTTGTTTTCCTAAGAGGTCCATGCTCTTCTGCAGTGGGGTTTTCGGTGCCTTGACAAATTAGAGAAGACAGTCACCACAACTAGCAAAATTTACGTAAGCCACCTTCGGTGCTGGAGAATGCTGTTCGCACAAAGGACCCATGCCACGGTCTGGCATACACAACTCTCCCTTAAAGTGATTATCATCCCTTTCATGGAGGAATGAGGTTGAGACTTGAAACAATGCCTAAACTCACAAAGCAAGTACATAAGGAAAAAAATCTATCCTCCCTGTCAGTTTCTCCATATGCTCCCTGATGTTTCCAATATTCCTCCTTCCTGTATTCACAGAAATGCTAGTAACCAAAGTCTTTTTATCCTAGTGGTCCCCTGGATCTCCTAACGCCCTTAACTGCCTGCTGCTTCAAATTATTTTATAGATTTAATCAAATACTGGAGGAGCTTAGCAGCTTTACCTGAGAAATCCAGAAGATTTGGGGAGAGTAAGACATTTGTAGAATGAAACCTTTTTTTTATATAAGAAAGTTTTTTATTTTATTTAAGATTTGTTTTTGCTTATTTATGCATACAAGAACTGGGGTATAGGCCAGAGGTGTGGAGGGGTGGGGGCTGTGAGAGGAGTCACCAGAGATAGAGTGGGGAGCAGAACAAGCAGATCTACTGAAATACACTGCTGAGGGGAGCAGCAGGCGAGACAGGAGAGGTCTGCTGCGCCATGTGAGTTAGCTCCCTGGCTGGGGATCAAATGTAAATGAGAGAACTAATGTTCAATATCCTTAAACAAGAATATATTCCAGGTTACTTTACTTTGTAATCTTTCCCCCTCTCCTTACTTGGAATTAGGTAAAGTCAAAAATATGGACAGAAAATATGTTCTGAGGTATAAATAAACTGATTAATAAAGCTAATTTCTAAAATGAATAAAGCCCTATAGGTAACTGTAAACCCTTTTCTTCTGCAAACCTCAAATAAATATCTAAAGGATTTATATTAACAATCTCAATTCAAGTCCTTTCAATCATAGGCTTCCCAATTATGTCTTAAGCACAGAAAAGTAAGTGGTATTCTGAATAAAGTGTTATACACAATAATATATAAAATAACCCAACAATATTCTCTTGTCCTCTACTTACAATGCAGAATTTCAGATTTGCAACTAATACATCACTAACAAACTAAGTACTCACTTCTTCTGCTTGCATCATTTTAAAAACTTCCCCAAATTCAGAATTTTCTCCTGTTCCAATGACAATACCCTAAAGAGAAGAAAAGGAAAATATATTTACATTTAAATGGAATCATGTCTCTCAACCAAAAAACAAAATCCCTCATTCCTTTTCTCCTTAGTCTTGCCCACTGTCACAATGTCTCACATATATATCCAAGGTCACCTTAGCAATTTTACCTCTGATGTTCATCAGTATTTATGCTGTATGACTGAATGATGCCTTTCATATTTGTAGACTATTAGAATCCAGGAAACCAAATATTGGAACGAATAGTAGGTGAAAGATGTCTAGTCGAATTATAGCTAAATTAAAGTTATATTTATCCAGCAATATATCCATGAGGCATGGTTTCTATTTTTAAAAAAAGCTCAGGCACTGAGGACTGTGCTTTTAAAGGACCCACTATCTGGGGAGTCACAGAACTATGGCATATTTTATCTCAAGAACATGGCTCCTCTGCAGTCTCAAAGTGCTGCCAAAGGTTGAGTTCGATTCTGTCATTTGTCATATGTTTTGAATAAAAATACACATAAAATTAGACAAACAAACCAAAAAACTAAAAAAAATAATAATAATAATAATAAAAATGGATGAATCAAAGGAACTGCTATTTTCAAAACAAGAAAGATAATGACCTTTGCTTTGCCACATCTGACCAGGGTCCCCATGAAGGCAATGTTACTTCTTGATGCAAGAGCTCCATTAGTGGCGGCCGGCTGAGGAGCTGTCACCTTTGAGCAAGGTGTTGTCTCTCCTGTCAAGCTGGACTCATCAACAGAAAGGTCCACAGCCTTGGGGAACATGAATCATTCCAATGAGTTCAAGTTTGAAGACTCTGTGCTACAGTTAATATCTAACGTGTATGCAACCAACTCTTCTTCAAATGTCCCTTTTCTACCAAGTACCCAAAATCTTTCATTATATCCATTAGTCTAAGACAAAAGATCAGACATTAAGTACAACTGTATTTAAAAAGGAGAACAAAGTTCAACATGCAAAGTAAAATGATATATCACGAAGCAAGATTAGCTTAAGTTTTAAAATACAGCTATGGAAAGGGGACATTAGTTGAGACAATCTTTATTTAAAGGAAGCACAAATCTCATGGTAAAACAATACTTCTTAATTTTGCCATGCCCTAAAGTTCTGAAAATGTGTTTGGAAGATTAAAAACTAGCCACAACAAAAAAAATACATATGAATAAAGGGCATAAAGGGTACTAAGAAAGAAATCATTTCATCATTTCCAGTTCAATGTTCATGAAATTCTTCTAGATGTATATCCCTACATTTATCCCAAATACATATCAGCAATAATCAAAAATGTATTTATATGTTTCTATGCAGACCATGAATATCGTATTATCTTCCAACTCTGCGGAAGACTTCAATTCTGAGGGTTTCACTCAATACAATTAAGTGTTCACCTACCCAACCACGTAAAGGAACCAATTATGCATGGGAAACACTATAGGTATGACTTGGCTGTTTCTGAAAGTATGGCCTACATAATAATAGTTCTACGGATGTTAGTAAGAATCATGCGTAATATGAAAGATAGATGACAGACAGCTAGATGGATATACACACAAAAAAATGGGGCAGGCATGCTGAGCTAAGAGTTATAAACAGCTCCCCCCACTGTAGCGCTTCTCAGAACTTTCAATAGACTGGCATGAATCGGCTCAGCAGAACAGAGACAGAGCAGAATGTGTCAAAGTGCGGTCTCAGCAGTACCAGCATGTCCTCTTACACCCCAGAGCATGTTAGAATTCACAGTCCCATCTCCAAAACGAGGGAGGAGGAATCTCCAGGTGATTCAAGAGAAGCCAAAGAAGAGTACTTCCCCACACATCATGATGCAGTTCATTCCAGAAGCACCTACTCAAGGGTCTTTAGGACTCTAAATGGGTGTGTGTCATCTACAGAAATCCTCCTGGGAGGATAAAATGTTCTACTGATCTACTAAATCTTTACCGATCTACTAAATCATACAATGTCAAGAATACTTTGAGTTAAAAGTTATGTTCTTTTAGTGGTGACTGTAAGTCTTCACAAGAGGCAGTCTTGAGGGCATAAGGAAAAGGAGGTCATTTCTAAGGGTGATATTTTAAAACTCTGGCAAGTCTATGACAGTTTAATAAGTCACAATTTAATTCATCTAAGAAGAAAGATACTAGTCATTTATTCATTGCATTGAAAGGTAGAATTAAAGAATCAGCCAGCTCCATGCCTTCTAGCTAAAAGTCTGACCACTAAACCTTAAGAACCCCGAATGAATAGGGAAACTGATTATATTTTACTTTCTTTTCATTTTTCCTCAGGCACTCTGGTGGAGGTGTGACTAAAACCCAACACAGTTCAAAAGCCAGGCTATAAATAAGAATCAAGACGCATATATAATCTCCAATTAATATTTATCACCTACAGAATAAAAACGGTTGAAAAACTTACAGGGTCACTCTTATAAAAGAGCAGAAAGAAAAGAAAGTAAATGCCAAAGTCACAAAGGTTTCCTGACAAAGAATGACTCATTTTAAAAATTAAGGTTAATGTGAAACAACTGGAGTTACAAGTAAGTTCTTCAACCAAGTAACAGCTTGGTGTACCATGTGCTGTTAAGGCAATCCCCTAACTAGTCTAGAATTAAAAACAAATCAGAAATGAATTTCTTTTCCCAGAAAATAACCTTCCAAAATATTCATCGACAGTGGGCTAATGATAAAATTTCTTCTCTCAAACATTAAGGTTCCTCTTACTGTTTAATAAAATGAAAGCAAATGTAATTAAAAATTCTTCATGAGTGCTATCTCATTAAAAATCAAACCCCCAACCAAACAAGTGTTATAAATTACTGAAAAAGCTTCATGAAATGAATTTTGTCCCGTGGTAAATGTGTGCATGATTTATTAACTTTCTGACCTGCATGCATACATTCAGACTTAATCAAGCTCTGAAAAATGTGAAGGTCACCATGGGTTAATGATTTCTAAGATAGTTCACTAATACCACTTAAAAGAAAACAAATTCCAGAAATGGATCTACTTTTGCACAGTCCTTCCCTATCAACATGAAATGAGAATCTTAAGACACTAACTCAGGCTCACTGTTAATTCATCCATATTGTCTTTTTTAATTCTAATGGCTTAATGAGAAAAAACAGTTTTCTCTTGAGCCTTTCAAACATGAATAGCATTCCTCAGTTCACACTGCTTCTAAATCACTGATATAAAAACCAGACATCAAACTAATAACCTTCTCTTCTACTCTTCTAAGAGAATACACACTCCCAAAGCCCTAAGAATAGAGTGGTTTTCTAAGCTGTGTTGTAACATTACTACTACTGAAATACACATCCTTTTCAAGGCCAAACACAAGTGATATTGCATCAAACAGTTTTCAGTGAGAGACTAGTAATGTTCTTCGATTCCACAAATAAACCATATACTTTCTCCAACATTCCACTCAATTTTTCAATACCTAATTTAAAATCTCCACTTCCCAAGAGGTTTACAAATTCTCTTTAATAAGTCTGTATATTAAGCGTAATAATCCAGACACTTTTAAAAGTAAAGTTTCAGTGGTAAATTACAGAGATGGGCAACAACATACTATAACATCAATTTATCCACCGGAAAAGGAAAAAGAATTAATGTCAATATGAACCTTACAACTCAGAAATAATTATCACAGATAACAGTGGAGTAGGGCACTCAAAAGTCTTGATCCCTCGGATGTCGTTTTTGGAGTCGATGGATTTGAGAGCGGAGCGGGGTCCTTGGGTTCACTCTGAGAAAGGTTTCACCAGAACTCCCTTCTGCGGCACGTGGCAAGTTTCTCCATGAGATAGAGACTCAGTTATACTCAAAGAACAGGTTTATTAGGAAAAGAAGTATAGGACACTTGTACAGGCACAAGTGGGCAGAAAGAGCTGCCCCGCTGAGAGGGCAGGTTTGCTAAGAGAGAGGCCTGCATGGTGCAGGTCAAGGGCAGACAGGCAGGCAGCTGCCCTGCAGAGGGACAGAGTTGGTAAAGGAAAGCACCTGCATAGGCACAGGTTGGCAGAGAAATGGCTGCCCTGAATTCTTGCACAGATGGCACTGATAGAGCCTTCTTTCAGTTGGGAGGGGCTCATCTTCCAGGAAGGTTCCTGTTTGCTGGCTAACTAGAATTAGAAAAGAGACCAGAAATTCTACAATGGGCTCAATCTCCATATCTTTGCCCCTAGACTGCAGTCTAGTTCCTACCTATGCTTTGTAACTCTGGTGCTGGTGTCTAGGGATTGTGCTTGTAGTTATGTTAATTCCTTCTACCCCACTTCCTTGTCTGGTTCTAACCTTGAACCTCCATCAACTCCACTTAAAATGACAGATCACAAGCTGACAAAAACAGACAGAATGTGTAAACGGGCTGAGTCCAAAGTCCAGTAAAGGTAGTGCCCCCTGGAGGGGGTTTGCTGATGAGAATGAAAGCCCCAGAGAAAATGCGAAGTTTGCAATTTGGGGTGGAGTTTCCGATAAGAAAGAAAAGGGACTGAAGGAATAGGAGATTCAGTCGCCATGATGTAGGAATGGAAGAGGCGGTTGCGATGCTGAAGGAATAGAGAAAGCAACCACCAAGATGTAGGAAAAGAAGTGGCAGAAAATGTAGCTGCCTAAATTGAGAGTTTGAAAATCAGACGCCAGAAGTTATGAGCAGCCGGGATATAGATTGAGCGTTTTTGGAATCTTCAGTGACTTTGGAGCCAGTGACTTTGGAGGCTTTGCAAGTAGCCGAGCAACGGAAACTGCTCCCAGTTTTGTCTTTACTGCAGCTGAAGGAAGAAGGCAGAGGCCAGAAGCGGGTGCCTTCCTAAAATGCTTCAGTGCAGTCTGTTGGCTGTCTGGCCATTGTAGTTACTGTTTGCAGTATTGCTGGCCTGGTGCTGTGCTGGGGCACCGTGGTAGTTCCAGGAGCATCTCCAGTTGTGTTCTGTGTCGTCCTTGTGAATCGGAACCTGTCCTACACTCTGACTGTTGCCTGTCTGCAGAAAAAGGAAGACGCCATTTTGGAAACATGGCCTATTGTTTGGAAGAGGAGCTCTACATCAGCAGGGGTGGGAAGACGCCACCTCTGCTACTTTTCTGGGCCTTAAAGGACTGGACATTACTTTAAGTAAGGAAAACGGCCATATGTTGACTTTAGTAATTCTTCGCTTTTTTCCTGTTTGTTAAATAAATCCCATTGTTATTGTTCCCTAAGTCTGAGTAGTCTTGCAATTGTGCGAGTGGGTGCAGAACCAAGATAGTGACCGGTAAGCAATTTGGGCACTGCCTTTGGCCAGACTTTGAAGCCCCATTTGCCCGCTATCAAATGAACTCTGGAATCAAAAAGTGCCTAATGACAAAAATGGCTACTTAATTTCAGCAAGAAAACCTGTAGCATTTTTGTTTGCTTGTCTACTTTGCTTATCCCCCAGTGATATAGCAATAGCCAGGGAGACAGAAGCTTGTGTTCCTGACATGGCCTACTGGTGGCCAGGGGGCCAATATGGACCTTGTTCTTAAAATATTGTGGTTATGTGTTTTGGCTTTTCTTGTGTCTTATCTGCTTTAACAGACAAATACATAAAATACTTACATATCTTAATGAGTACACAATTTATAAAGATGTGATTTTTGACAACATGAAGGTAGGGGAGAAGTGAGCTGTACAGGAGAAAAGTTTTTGTATGCTATTAATGTTGGTATCAATTCAAACTGCGTCGTCATGAAATTTAGGAAATTAACTGTAATCCCCACCAAAACCACTAAGAAAATAAATTCAAATATACAGAAAAGGGAATTGAGAAGAGAGTTGAAGTATACTTTTAAAAAACACAAAAAGGGGGAGAACGGTGGAATTAAAGAACATAAAGCCTTCTCCACCAGTAACCACTTCAAATGGAAATGGAATTCAACTCACCAATTGTGGGGTACTGCCATGCAGTGGAATACTATTTAGCAACACAAAGTCAAGAAGCACTGATACAAACTATAACATGGATGGACCTTGAAAACAATCAGGAAGTAAAAAAGCCAGACACGGAAGGCTACACAGTATACAACTGCAATTAGGTGAAATCAGCATGTGGTTACAAACAAAGCCAACAGGTTGGTAATCATGGGTGTCTGCTAAAAGGTAAGGTTTCCTTACGGAAAATGAGAATGCTCAACCTTAGACTGTGGTGATGGTTGTACAACTCTATTCCAAAAGCCACTGAACAGTACATTTTAGTACACATAGACACTGTAAGAAATGTGAATTCAATAAAGCTATTGGAAAGGGAAAAAAAAAACCAAAAACTGTGTATGTGGTGGGGTGGACCAGAACTTTTGGCACAGACTATTAGCAATTTAGGAATGCAGAATCTCAGCCCCAGACCTGCCAAAAACGAATCCAGGTTATTCCTATGCAAATTAAAAATTAGGATACATTGCCCTAGGGCAACTCTTTATCACAGTGAGAAAACCCTGAAGTCTGAAAATCCTAAGTGGTTTTGCCTAAGCCCACATAGTTTATTCACTTTATAAGCAGACACTTTTTTGTTATTTGAACCACAGTTGTATGCAAATTAGTGTCTCCAGCAGAAAGGACACAAACTGTCTTTTTCACTTCTTAGTCTTGAAGCCTGGTACAGTGTTCTATACAGAGTGCTAAAAACATTTCTGAATGTTTAACAAGGTTTCCTAACAGATTTCCCCAGAAAGAATTACATCTTGTCTAAAGTAGTTTCATTACCAAAATAAGTAAATTTAAAATATCACTACATGCTTATATGCCAGCAAATGTTTGAAAAGATTCTCTCGTGAAAAAGCATGGTAAACCAAACCAGAATCTAAATTCTGCCAGAATATCAAATTTTTCATTAAATGGAAAACATGTTTTATAACTCAGGAATTTAGGCTGCTCTAGCACAAAAAGATAGTTCCACTAATGGAGTTTCCCAACAGATACAAAGATACTTGCTAGTGATTCTTAACCAAAATGTACAAGAATGTAAGCCTCACAGATAGGAACATAAGAGCTAAGTGAGGTTCTTCCCAAATACCATTAAAAATTAAAATAAAAATCCTTAGGAAGAAAAAACTTGAAAATATGCCCATAGTTCATTTCTTTAAAAAATCCCAGCTCCAGGGGACTCCCTGGTGGCACAGCGGTTAAGCGCTGTGCTGTGGAGCTGTCTGCAGCTGTCCCGCAGAGGTGACTCCAGTTCGATGCCCAGCAGGGGAGATTCCCACAAGGCGCAGCAGACCTCTCCTGCCTCACCTGCTGCTCCCCTCAGCAGTGTGTTTCCATCAATCTGCCTGTTCTGCTCCCCACTCTGCCTTTGGTGAACCCTCTCGCCGCCCCACAGCTTTGGCCTGTACCCTAGCCTGTATGCATAAATAAATAAATATTTTTTTAATCCCAGCTCCAACTAGGACTATAAACCTCCTAGACTGGGAAGGTTACTGCCATGGTCACCTATTCATCCCTTGGCCATAAAGACTGACCCTGATGTGTTAATGAGCTATTATGGCCTCTTAAAACTAGCTGCCTAACTCCATTTTCCTTCCCTTCACCATATCCTACATACTGTGGCCAGATTAAACATAAACAGCCTTAGCAAGCTGCATATAACCTTTAAGACTAATTCTTAACCAATGAAATCTTAAGTGTAGCTTCATATCCAAGACCCTTTTGAATCTGATTCCATCTCACATTTCTACTCTTAACATACTCCACCCCCATATCACATAGTGGAATAGTCACAGTGATCTAAACACTGTTGCCATACTATCTTCTGCATCTCTGCCCAGTACTATGGTTCAATTACCTTCAATCATCACTGCTCCCTTCTCTAGCTTTTCACACTCCATTCTTTATACTTGTCTTACTCACTTATCAAGTCCTACCTCTCATTTTATGGTACACATACAAACAGCATGCTCCCTGATCACTACATTCTATCACATCATCTTTGTGCCTCCCACCATGCCTACCACACATTTCCATGAAGATGTGTTGATGCACTAAAAAGAACTCCTTGAAAGGCTTTATGGAAAAGATAGATACAGCCAAGGAAAAAACATGTTCATATATGTCACTTTTTAAATCAGAAAACCATTCAAATCAACTATGTGTTAATACTTAAAACTGCTAACGTTTATCCTTTTTTTTTTTTTTTTGCTAATGTTTACCCTTCCATCCAAGTATTTTTACTTCTCACAAAGAGATTCCTAAATGCTATCATCTGAATGTTTGTACTCCCAATCCCAAAATTAGTCTGTTGAAATCTTAACCCCCAAAGATGACATATTAGGAGGTTGGACCTTTTAGAGGTGCTCAGTTCCTGAGGGTACAGTCATGAAAGGGATTAGTCTTCATAAAAACGAGAGTTCCCGTTTCCTTCCTCCATATGAGAACACATTAAGAAGGCACCAGCTATGAGCCAGGAAGAGGCCCCTCACCAGAATGCAACAATGCTGGCACCTAGACCTTGAAGTTCCCAGAATCTAGTACTGTCAGAAATACATTTCCACTGTATACAGGCTACCCAGTCTATAGTATTTTGTTAGTCACCCGGAAACACTAAGATACCTATCTTACCTCAAACAAGCGTAAGTCAGCAGGAACTCTGTCCCCAACAGAAAGGTAAACTGTGTCACCTGGAACCAAGTCTCGTGCAAGTGTATGTTCCAACTTCCCTTCACGCACACTGTAACATGAAACAGAAACGGCCATGGCTGAGAAATGGAAGCCATGCCACTTGTTTAAAACAATTCTTTTCAGGGGGTTTGTCTGAGGAAAATACAGAACGATTAGCACTTCTAAGGAGGTTAAGTCAAATATAAGAATCAAGGAAAGGATTATTTTTGTGTCTGTGATAATTAAGATGCTCAAATGACAAAGAAGTATTAAAAACTGGTTGTTCAGATATAAAATAAGAAAACTAAAGCAACCTTCTGAATCATTTGGGTCTGTTTGTGCATCCTGTGCCCACAACAGTGCTTAACATAGAAACACACACAAAAATAACTATTGACTGAATCCATGACTCAAGAACTTCAAAATCAGAACTAACTTGGAGTTTTAACAGCACATTTTGTTACACTGAATAGAGCATGAATTTTTCATGCCAGATTAATAGTTTCTACCTCATGCATAACAAATTTGGGGCAACAATATATATTGCACTAGTTGCATACAATTTCTATTTTCAGGAGTAGAAATCCACATCAAAAACAAGGGTCATACCAATGGCATTCTGGTGGTACAAGTTTACTCAATTCTTCAAGAGATTTTTCTGAACGATATTCCTGTTTTAAAAAAACAAATAAAAAACAGGACACACTATTAAGAAAAACATCTATAAAGAAATGCAAATATGTATGGTTCTAAGTTAAACTTAAATACTGATCTCAATCATTATTTAAAATTTTCCCTTATTCCTTTCTTCTTATCCTTTATTTGCACTCAGATTCCTAAACTATATAAGTTTGTCCCTTATTAAACAACATTAAATTACAGTGACTAATTCTGTAATTAAATATCCCCAATTTTGCATTTTAATATTCAATGTGCAAGCCAAGGCCAAGTTATTTATAAGAAATGGAGAAAAATGATATGTCCAAAGAATATACAATTTTAAGTCATTAAAAGTTAAGGTCATTGATCCTCACAATCGAGAGACCTTTACGTTTAGTGTTTAATAACTGAAGTAATCAAAGAATTAAGTGCAAGGAACATTTTTTTAGAAGATTTAACCCCATGCTAATTGCAATGGTTTTTGAAGCAAGTTTGTTTGGAAAGAACACACATTAAATAAGGAGTCAGGACATGTGACGGTCCTACCTTGACAGATATAATCCCCATCACCCTGAATTATTCACAAAGGGAAATTCTCAGGAACCCTAACTCTGTGATGCCCCAGCCTTCTTCAATCCATATAACCAACAGTTGAGGGCCAGAGACAGCCTTTCCCTCACTATTCCACTGAATCCACAGGTCCATGAGCAGTATTTCTTCACACAACATCACTACAATTTTTGTTTCATGTGTGCAGCGAGTATCCTAAAGTCTTACTGACTTCAGGTTAAAAAGGAGAAAGGGGAGTGGTGTAAGTGAAAGCTGAGGACTGTTTTGAAATGACTGCAGCACCAGTATTAGTCAAAATCCCACATCTACCACAAACTTTTTCATTATGAATTTCTGATAGATCATTGATAGTCTTTTGATAATGCATTGTGACAAGTTCTGCTGACAGTAAATAGGATCTTTTTAGAAAAGAACAGTTGCTGTTTATAAAATCTTTCATGGGTTTCATAGGCACATTTAGAGAAAGGGGTCACAGCTGTATAAGAAACCACACCTACCAATCTGAATCTGGACTTTCCATAAATGTTTGATTCTATCTTGAGTTTTCCATCAAATGAACCTATCATAAAGATATTTAGCAGATAGTCTCAGCCATCTCATTTAAAGTACATTAACACTATCTTTTTATAAATTATCACATTGACTATGTTAAAATCAAAATTTTATAAAGTTTTTTAAGGGTTAGGACTCTCTATTTACCAAAAAGAATAAGATACTATGTTCTCCATACACAGTAATAACACTGTAGGAATCCTCTGAAGAAAAGTCGCTCTATGTCATCTATAACATTAGCAAAGATCCAAGAAAATTCTAGTCCAGTGGTCATACTATTAAGAAAAAAATTTATAAAGGAAAGCAAATATGTATGGTACTATGAAGTGACTTCTGCTGGAATAACCAGTTCCATCTGCCGTGGGGCAACTTTGTCTGTTCTAACTCAGGAATTCCTAGAAATAGGATCCTGCACAATCTACTGATGGAGCTCTCACGAACTTGCTGCAGATAATTGATTCCTACTGGTTTTTCTATCTACTGGGTTACTATAAAACTATTATAGCTAAATTAGAGATACCAAATGAGGCATAGATAATGACAAGAAATACCCAGGGAATAAATCAATAGCTGTGGAAACAACCACAATCACTTAAAATATAGTTGTAAGATTCAAAACAACATGAACTTCAGGATCAAAAAACTAGAGTAATTCTTCTCTTCTTATTAATCACACTGTGAAACTTACAGCTCATTGAATAAGTCTTGCCAATATTGTTAAAATCTGCATAAGTTATCAGCTATTTAAAGAAACATAAAGAACAAGCTTATGCTTCTATTTCTACCTAATCTGTCAATAAAAATCCTGACATTAACTCCACATTTTACATGAAATTTTAAGAGGGGTTCCTTTTCATAGATTTTATTTACTGTTCACTGCCTATGCTGAACAGGGAGTATGGCCAGATTAGAACATTCTTTCTGTTAAAAAAAAAGTAAGGAATTTACTCTTCACTCATTCCTTTTAGTTGGGAAAAATTGAAAAACCTACTACTGGGAATTACTTCTATTACTATGCATTTTGTTCCCATCTGCTTCAGTTATCTTCAACACCATCAAAAGAAAAGTGGATTTTCTTCATGCTACTACCTAAATCAAAGCAGCCAAGTTAGTCCCACAAACTTCCCTGGAGCACTGTCTGTATGATATTATTTCAAAAACAAAGAATAAACTGTTCTGACAAGCAGTACCATCATCCAATACCTATAGATTTTGCCATAAGCCATCTAGGTTTTTTCAGTGAGTAACTGAAGTTCATTTTCATGCTGGCAAAATTGGCTCCCCACTCACCTGAACAAAGGCAACTGTAACGACGATAAGTATTGCCTATACAAAACAAAGAAAAAATGTTTTAAAATTAGATATTATAACTTCAGAAAAAAGTTAACTCTGTTTTGTTTTTCTGACAATCTGGAGTCCCAAGATACCAAATACTAGCAATGTTGTGGTGGGCTGGGGAGAAGTCATAATTTTGCTTCAGGTTTGTCGGGGAAGCACATAGCTTGCATCCTCTAGAACAGCGTCTCAAACTTTTCAAACTCAGGATCCCTTTAAGCGCTTACAAACTGAGATTTGTTCTGTAGTTAAATTCTACAATACTCAACACATTGAATACTTTGGTTATTTGGTTTTAATTTCTACTCATTAATTCACCTAAAAATAATAAACCTTTTATACAGCAACACATATAACTTTTCAATGTAAAATCTATTTTCAAAAAAAATTATGAGGAAAGTGATGGTGTTTTAAAATTTTTCCATCTTTAATGTCTGCCTTAATAGAAAGCCAGGTTCTCATATCAGTTTCTGCATTCACTCTATTCTAACATGTTGTTCCAGGCCAAAGAATACAAAGAAAATTCAGCCTCATATTGTTAAAAAAAAAAAAAAAAAAGTAATTTAATAGCTTTTTCAAATTATTTTGAATATTCTTCTTAGCTACTGTACCAAAATTTGACAAGTATTACTTAAAAATAATTTGCAGTATAGAATCTAAAACTGTATCAATGAACATTCCATAATCTATTATATTATCCATTAATTTATCTTGCATTTTGAATAGCTCTACCACTGATAATTTTATAACATCATGCTCTGGTCACTTGGAATATATTGGTTATTCAAATGTCAAATGTTGACACATTTCATTATAGCAAGAAAAAAATCACATTCTTTGAAATCACTACTGATCTTATTAGAATGAAGTCTTTATACAAGGCAGCTATTCAGCACATAGAAATGCATGAAATCTTTCTAAAATTCTACTTGTCATTTAAAAGCTCAAATTTTATCATTGGCAACAAATTCTGTCAGTAGTTTTTCCTGAAGTGACAGGCTCACTTCACTCACTTAAAAAAAAAAAAAAAAAAAGCTTGTTTTTCAAGTTTTTAATACCCATCAGTTGTTTATATTTGTTCAAGGGCTAGTTCAGCTCAGGACAATCACTTTCCTTGAGACAACCACCATAAGTCAATATGCAAAAGTCCTTTATACATACATATCAGTTCATTACACAGGTTGTTTTAAAAGTATGTACTCAAAGGTCAAGAGTAAATAAAATTAATTTTTAATTGCTTTATCAAAAACATTCCAGGGAAAGAAGGAAAGGAAACAATGACTACTTGAGCACAGTTTGGTGCCATTGCTCTGATTAAAGTCAAGGATCTAACAGCTTTACCTGCCATCTTACTTGCACCACTGATGCAAATATCTACAGTGAAAACACAAACTTTTTTGGTTAATGTGAAGGTCAGTTTGACCTGACCTCACATGCTCCCTGACAGGGTCTCAAAGACTCCTGGGAGTCTATAAACAAGAGTTCAAGAACTACAATTCCTGCATTAATTCTACTAAATCTTAAGTATTACACATTTACTATAATCAATGTTTGCACTTGTACAAATTTTTATACTACAATCAAACAAGGGAGCAAGGAAAGAAAAAGATGTGGAAACTTTCAGTGAAAGTTAAAATAACCTAGCTCGAAAAAAATAAAATCTTAAATAGCAAATGTAGTATGCACTGTTATACAACAATTTTAATTTCACAAGTTTCAAGTTTTAGTTCACAATGAGTGAAAACATATTCTAAATTGGAAAATAAAATAAAATGAAAATTTCACTGGAAAATTCTAAAATATTTTATATCTGTGAAATTAAATTTCTAAATAATTCTCACATGTGTCAATTACAGGATCCTTGAACATTACTTGAGATGACTTCAACTAAAAGCAAAATTTGAATATTAACAAAGAAACATGAAGAAACACTTGGGTGATTCAATTTATTTTCCAAAATAAAAGCCAATTCAATTCATATGATTAATCAACAGTTTAATATACATATTTTTTTACTCACCACAGTAATGCTGACAGCATCATCAAATTGATGCATTAAAACACTGATGACTGCAGAAGCCAGAAGCAGCATGATAAGGGGATTTTTAAACTGAAAGTAGAAACAAATGCCAATTCAACAGTTTCATATGAATGACAGTACTGTTCCATCATAGCAAGAGCCTTAAGGAAAAATACTATTGGAGTATGATTAAAAATTTCTGAGTCTGGGCCTCCCTGGTGGCGCAGCGGTTAAGCGCTGCGCTGTGGAGCTGTCGGCAGTGGCGACGCGAGTTCGACGCCCGGCCAGGGAGAATCCCACATGGCGCGGCAGACCTCTCCTGCCTCGCCCGCTGCTCCCCTCAGCAGTGTATTTCTGATCTGCCTGTTCTGCTCCCCACTCTGTCTCTGGTGAACCCTCTCGCCGCCCCACGCCTCTGGCCTGTACCCCAGCTTGTATGTAAAAATAATAAAAAAAATTAAAAAAAAAAATTTCTGAGTCTACATCTGATTTTATAAATCTCTTCAATTAACCAAAAAAAAAAAGGCGTTAATTACAGTTAAAATGTACCATTTCTTAACAGCTCATTCTCAGGGAGGAAAAAAAAAACCTAATTATTAACTCTTTTTTTTTTTAAAAGATTTATTTATTGATGCATACAAGCTGGGGTGCAGGCCAGAGGTGTGGGGGGCGAAAGGGTTCACCAGAGACAGAGTGGGGAGCAGAACAGGCAGATCAACCAAAATACACTGCTGAGGGGAGCAGCAGGAGAGGCAGGAGAGGTCTGCTGCACCATGTGGGAAACTCCCTGACCAGGCATCAAACTGGCGCTGCAACTGCCTACAGCTCCGCTGCACTTAACCCACCTTGCCACTAGGGAGGCCCAATTATTAACTCTTGAAACTGAGAATATACCAATCCTTTAAAGCACACAGGTTATTTTTAGTATATTAAATTTAGTAAACATAGTTCTGAATTTCTGAGGCTAGACAGCAAGCAATGATTTTTAAGCTACATATTTATGTTAAACACTGAGTAGAGTTATGAAATTCAAATGTTCCTCAACATAGATATACTAACATAAACTTGCACAGACAGTAATTCTGTGGTTAACCCACACATCACAGGAATAACTGTCAGGGCAACTGGGAACAGACAGCAACATCCTCTCCACAGAAGAAGCTGAAGATAGTCTTAACACTGGTTATCCTGGTATTTATTCAGCAGAGGCAAGAGTATCCAAAGAAACAGGACCACAGCACTCCCACCATCAGCCAGCACTTAAATGACCAAGAACTAAAGATACGCCAAATTCTTCCAACTGGACATCCTACCCATTAGACATCAGAGCTCTGCTGCCAGAAACTCTCCCTCTGAGAAGCGGTGCCAACTGCTGTTAAAGGTGCAGAGTAACTGGGCAACAAAGAAGACATCCCGCACAGTCTCAGCCCTGAGACACCATGGCTCTGAGGTCAGATGCCACACCCTTCACGGCCCAACCCTGTTTCACATCTGAATCATTTGAAAAGTATACATAATCAAATATATTTGATAAAAATAAGACAGATTCAAGGTTCTTTTAATATCAATTTTTCTATTTTAGACAAACGCCTCTGCAAAGCCTGGTACTTTTGGGCTCATTAATAGCAATAGCCCTTTAGAAAAGTTAAACACAGATCAAAAAAAAAAAAAAAAAAAACAAAAAACCCAGAACCTTCAGGTTAAAAGGCATTAGAAATTTTCTTTACTAAAAATAATTTGTTTCAGGGGCCTCCCTGGTGGTGCAACCGGTTAAGCACAGCACTATGAAGCTATCCAAAGCCATTGCAGCACAAGTTTGATACCCAGACAGGGAGATTCACACATGGCGCAGCAGACATCTCCTGCCTCTCCTGCTGCTCCCCGCAGCAGTGTATTTCAGTCGATCTGCCTGTTCTGCTCCCCACTCTGTCTCTGGTGAATCCTCTCACCACCCCACACCTCTGGCCTACACCCCAGCTTGTATGCATAAATAAATCAATCTTAAAAAAAATAATAATTTGTTTCACAAACTAAACTTCTAGTTGAAAGATGCCCACAAGATTCTTAATTGAGTAAATAAGAATAATGTACTTGTTATCAAAATAAGAAAAAAAAATCCTACAGCCTTAGGAAACTGATACAATTAAAAATAGCTGTCATCTACTGACAGCTTAACCTCATGTTATAGATAAGGTTCAGAGGATAATAATGATCATATAGCTAATGAGAAATAAAGGTTGAATTTATGGCCAGGCAGTTCTAGATTCAAATGACCTAATTTACTTATACTAATTTCCTAAGTTGGCAGTATTACTCTTAAAAAATTAGTATTTCTATAAATAAAAAGTATGATAGGCATGTACAAAAGAAACTATTAATGTAAAAGCACATGAAACATCATCTTCATGTGATATGTCCATAAGCCCTCTAAGATTCACACACTAAAAGTGATAGACATTTCAGTATAATAGTAAATCCTAACAGAAAAATTTATGTAAAAACACTTAAGATTATTTCCTTTCTCTGTAAATACATCCCTTCTCTGTAATAACTTCACAAAAGTAAGCAATTACACTAACAAAAATACATGTAAACTACACAGCAGAAGAGGAAATAAAGCTGTCTCACCTGAGAAATGTACTTCTTCCATAGTGGTTCACCCTCGCTGATGTCAAACTCATTCCAGCCATGGAAGGCTCGCCTGTGGCTGACCTCACTTTTGTTCAGACCATTCTGAAGATCAGCCTATTCAAGTTTACATAAAAAAGTAAAAGAAAGTGTTAACAGAAAGCAAAAGAAATACACAGAGGAATATATACTATATGGCTCTATGTATAGGAACATCTGCAACAATCAAAACTAACTGTAAGTGACAGCATACCGAGAGGTTGCCTGGAGCCAGGGGAAACACTGGGATGGATTAATTGCAAAAGGACAGAGAGGAACTTTCTAGAGTGATTAAACATGTTCTCTATCTTAACTGTGGTGGTGGTTACATTTCAAAATGTAAAATGCATACTTAATATGGGCATAATGTGTTTTATGTAAATTATACCTCAATAAAATGATGATGTCTTCTTTTAATATAAGCAACAATATAGTGTTTAATAAACAAACAAATTTGTGATTTTCTCCAGATCAAAAATAACAACAAACCAATCACAGGACTTATTGAGAAAGAAAATATCAACATATTTTAAGTAGTGTTCTTTGTTTTCCATTGTTGCTTGCTGTTTTCTAAAATTAGTTTCTCCAAAAGAAAATTTAATGGACCATAACAGTCTTCCTGTTCTCTACCTATAAAACCCTGAGGCTGGCATAACTTTTTGTTCTTCAATTACATAACTATTTCAGGTAGAAAATTTATGGTTCCTAAATTAACTCAAAATAATGACATTAGATGAACTCGTTCTTAGGACATTTTATGTTCTATGCACACCACCTACATCCCTCAGTCACTGTCGTTCATGATTATTTTTATAATTATTGTTAAACAATGAAATTACCCGCATACCTAAAATAATTAGTATTTCTGGCCAAAAACTTTTATATTAGAGTTTAGAAATAGAGTTTTACAACTCTTAAATATATTTTAAATAAATGGTTTTAAAGCTAAGTATAAAAACAACAGCCTCCCCCCGAAAAAAAACCTCAAAAAGGGTCATTCAATGCTTTTCAAGCCATCACTAAAATATGTGAATGCTAAAGGAAAAAGAAAAAATATTCTTTTCTTCATGTTTCATTAGGTTGTCTCTTAAAAACTAGGAAGAGATTAAAGTATATAAGCAGCTCAAGCTTATTTGCAGTTCTGAACTTGTACTTAAGCTTTTTCTTTACCTTAAAAACACTTAAGAGAAAAGATAAACTCCTAAGTCTACTCATGTTAATGAAATTCTTAAGCTAATCCAGTATTCTTCACATAGCACAAACAGTTCCCCAACAGTGCTAATGATCTAGCACCACGATGTCCAGTCAAGTAACATCCCGTCATCATGTGCAGTGATTAACATAAAAGTAAATCCAGTCCCTCCCCTATGTTACCGACACTTTTCAAGAGTCATGTTTAACTAGTATAGGTGTCTTGGACTGGGCAGAACAGACTTTGTGATAACACAGAAGGTGTGACTGGCTAGCACTAGCCTACAGGGCCTCAGGGACTGAAGCTGGTCTCTCTGGCCGTCCTTCCCCACCAAGCACTTACTTGGAGAATGCTGGCCACTTCACTGACTGGTAATTCGCTTGCTTTTTTTGATGTCAATACAGGAATCATTGTCTCATTTTCACCATTAGGTATTTTTTGAAAACGTGCAACCTAGAAAATGAAGCCAAAGGGAAAATATTGAATACACCAGACAATTATATTACACTCTAGAGTAAATGAAAAGATGAATGTTCACAGCAATTTACTTTCCAGTTAGAAAACAAGTATTTTCAAGATTAACAATGACTATCTAGACCTAGAGCAATTTTATACTAGGCATATGCTACTTTTCCAGAAAGCCCATCTCAAAAATTAAGCTACCAGATAACTAAAACACAAATTTTAAAATGCTATTTCTATACCAGTAAAATCAGTAAAAAACAAAACAAATGTCCTCTCTAGCAAACCTTGATGATTACATGTAGTCATAGTCCTCTAAACTCATTATGTTTAACACAAGGGACAAGGAACAGCTAAGCTTTCTCCATTTTTTTTTAATATATATATTTTTATTGTTATTTATATCTTTTACATTTTGTATTCCCCTTGGGCAACCCACCACCAATTCACCCGTGCTCTATCTCCGTGTCCCTTGTGTTCTTTTCTACTCCATTTTATGCCCTTACCCTCCCCTCCCCACCATCCCCATTCAACACTGGGTAATCAACAATTTTAAGATAATGTATTTCCCTAAAATTTCTTGTGGCAATATTTCTTTAAGCAACAAAGGAGATCAAAGAAGAACAAATCTACGTTTCTTGATTATTAAAGTATCATTATAGAGACCTGTGTGCATTAAGAAAAGTCTTCGTTCTTCCTCAAAAAATGGTAAATAGCTGTGGAAAAGTGTTCCCTCAGTGTGACTGGGTTTTGGAACAATTAAATACTCAGGAACTCTCATAATAAAGTACAGCAGCAGTGTTACAGACATACTTTCATTAAAGGGAAGTGCCATTTTCCCTGTTCCTACTTAGAAGCAGTCACCCTGGACTACAGGTCAAAGAGTGCCATGAACTGGGAACTAGAGGAAGAGCTGAGTGGCCAGGTGACCTGTATAACAAGAAGGCAGGGAGAACCGCCACACTCGTTTCTCCAGTTTTGACTTGCACACATGGACTTGGAAGGAGACACATGGAGAAGAGACTTGTAGAGACAGTTGGAAGAGATGTGGGTGAGAAACATTTAAACATGTGGCTCTCCTGGTTCTTGATCGAGACAATGGCAGTCACTGTCCTAACTTCATGGTAGTTTATTCAGTATATTTTGAATTCTGAATATCTCCTTTATCCCAGTTCTCTAAGCCCTGCCTTAACCCTTGCTGTGGTTCTCTGCCAGGGTGTCAGGTACAGGAATAGTAGAAATGGAGGTAAAAGTGACAGGGTATGATGATGAATTAAATTCGTGTATCAAGAACTACGCTAGATTTCTAGTTTCATTTATATGCTAAGGAGCAAAGCTAGTCATCATGGTATCAAATACTGGAAGACTCTTCTCTACAAAAGGAACTGGAGCAGCTGGACATTCACCCAACAGAGTAAAGCTACCTCCCTCCCTAACACCATATACAAATAAACTCAAAATGATCAAAGATTTAAATGTAAGAACTTAACAAGACTCTTAAAAAAAACAAGGTTAAAATCTTCTTGACCATGGTTATCAAAAGCACAAAAAAACAAAAGAAAGATGGAATGTCATCAAAATTTAAAACTGTGTGTACTGCAAAGAAAGTGTAAAAGACAACCATAGAATGGGAGAAAATATCTGCAAGTCACTTACCTAATAAGGGGATTATAACAAAATATAAACTCTAACAATTCAATAGTCCAAAGACAAAAATAAAAATTTTAATATGTCAAAGATCTGAAGGTGTATTATTACCACAAAGAAGATTAAATGACTAGAGAGCACAAGGGTTCTTCAGGCTCTTCAGCATCATAGTCACGAGGAAAATACATAACAAAATTGTGTTAGGCAGGGGGCCTCCCTGGTTGCGCAGGGGTTAGAGCCTCAGCGCTATCAAGCTATCACCAGCCACTGGGGTAGGCATGAGTTCAATCCCCAGCCAGGGAGCTTCCCACATGGCACAACAGACCTCTCCTGTTGTGCCCGCTTCTCCCCTCAGCAGTGTATTTTAGTAGATCTGCCGGTTCTGTTCCCCATTCTGTATCTGGTAAACTGTCTCACCCCCACACCTCTGGCCTACATCCCAGTTCTTGTATGCATAAATACGTAAAATAAATTAAAAAACAAGCAAACCAACAACTGTGTTAGGAAGGAGACAGGATCTGGTGAGTCTCGGGAAGCTCCACGGTGCTGGACATTCACACAGGCTGAGGCTGACCAGGTTACTGTAGAGCAAAAAGCAGTACTTTCTCCATTGGAGATGTGAGGGAAGGTCACCTATCTGCACCCTGACAGTGACAGTCCCTGTCACTAAGAAGGACCCCTTCCCAATGCTACTTCAGATGAAATAGTTCCTACCACTAGCAAACCCTTTAGGGTAACAACCCTCTGGGCTAATGATGGGGAATCCATCATGAAGAGGTCACAGGCACAAGGAGATCACGAGTTCAAGAGATGGAATGACCACATAGAAAGAGAAGCAGAGACAGGACTCCAGCCCCTTAATTATGCTGGGTTAAAACTGCTTCAACAGAGCTTCCACCTGTTTCCTGGGGAGCAGCACAGAGACCCTGTCCCTGAGACTGTCCCTCTTAGGCTGCACTGCAAACGCTTGAATAAATTCTCACTTGGTACCTGCAAGACTCAATTATTTCTATTTCTTGGAGAACTCAAGAATCCAAACTCCAGAACAAAACCACAATAAGATACCACTAGGGTGGCTAAAATCAAAACACAACAGTACATGTATTGGAGAATACAGAGAAACTGGGACCCTCATACATTGCTGGTGGAACTGTTCAAGGTGCAACCACCTATGAAAAAAAAAAAGGTGGAACCACTATGAAAAGGTCTGGCAGCTATTCCATATTACTATATAGACATGTGAACTGCTCTAGCTAAATGAAGACAATGTTTTCAGCTCAAAAACAATCCTGAATGATTTAATAACGCTGTGATTTTGAGAATTATGAAATACAAGTAAATCACATAAGTTTAGGTGAAGACATCCATCTTAATCATCTGAAGGTGACCCGTCTCTGGAGATGTTATGTCTTCCACTTGTTGTTATAAAAGTTCATTATCTATGATCTCAAACATCAGATATTGTTTACTTATTTCCTATCTGGCCTTAAAACCCTGGGCTTAACCATATCTTAATCTCTTCATGGTTGCTTTACCTTCAATTTGACTAACAGAATTTATCAGGCATATGCCTTGGATTATTTAACTCATGTACCAATAAGCAACTTACTAAATAATATCACTCCCCTCCACACACACACATATATACACACACATACACACACACACACACACACACACACACACACACACACACAACCACAAAGACCATAATCTATGCCCTGCAGGGATGTCTAACTTAGTCGTTGGAGAGCCACGTTATACCAAACAAAGAGTTGCCATTAGAATGTCAAATTACCACAGTGGTAAATAAGTCTGAAAACTCAAGAGAGAGAGACCATTACAGTATTTGGTATTTTGAGAAGACTTACCTGTGCTAAGTCTTGAAGAATGGATGGCAAAGAATGGCTTAAGACATGCCATGGAAGTGTTCCAAGTGAGAGAGGAAAACAGGTAAAAGCCACAACAGTGGAAATAGAATTTGTATGTGTCCAAGCTAATATGGCCAGAATGAACTAGCTTTAATTGTGCAAATCTACCGCTAATAAATGAGCCGTATCTATCTAGACAGTAACACAAGCTGTAGTGTTTTTAACTGCATGCCATGTAAAAACTGAAGAAGCATTTAGATCTTTAGGAGGAACAAATAATTTAAAGATAGGCCCTGATACAAATATGAAGACCTACTGAACCAAAATTTGTATCTTACCAGCATTCCCACATGATTCATAGTCTATGCACTATCATATATCAATTTCCAGTTCTGATACAAACCAGGATTACTAGCGGATTGCTGTAAACTGAGTTGTTAGACACACACACACCTCTCCCCCAAAATTTCATATGTTGAAGTTCTATCCCCTGGTTGTGGTGGTATTTCATCAGGGGGCTCTTCGTAGATAATGATAATTAGGCCATGAACATGGACACCTCAAGGTGAAATCACTGCCCTTATAAGAGACACTGGAGAGCTTGCACAAGCACGTGTAGTTTCAGTGTCTGTATCTGTTTTCTGTCTCTCTCTCCACAATGTGTACACACAGCACAAAGACAGTCAGCTACATGCCAGGAAGAGGGCCCTCACCAGGAAGTGAACTGGACAACACCTTGATTTTGGACTTTGCAGTCTCCAGAACTGTGAATGATAACTACCAAGCACTAAGTTCCTCTGCCTATACAGGATTCTGTTAAAGCAGTCAGGAAGAGTGAAGACTAAAAGAAGATGGGGGTCAGCTTTTTTGGTCTTAATCCAAGTGTCCAGACACGATCTCTAAAGAGTGTGAATTAATAGGTCTAGAGTGGTGCCAAAACATTTATTTTTAGTTCCCCAGGTTGGGTTCTAATGTGAAGCCAAAGTTGAAATGCAAAGTTGGTCTAGAGGATGCGGCTGAATAGAATGATTACATTAAACTCAAATATTATTTTACTTTTAAAAGGTAAATACCTTCTAAAATGAGTTACTACCATATTAAAAACTATCTCTGGGGGAAAATTAGTTTTATATATTCTGTTACTTTGTTCAGCACATGGAGAGAGACTTGGTTTTAAAAAGCAAGTCAGCAAAGGTAGCCCAAATTACCCAACAGAAGTTGAGTCATGGGGGAAACTGAAAATACTTTACCTTTGCAAAGTTCAGGAGTATTAAATACAAGTTATTAAGAGTTTTCAGGTCAAGTCTTGACAACAAAAGTTTCCCAAGTTTCACTTGCAAGTAATCAGAAAGACATCCACTGCCCAAGAAAATCAAGGTGCCAAGCATTAAAGCTGAAAGAACCAGGCACCTCTCCTCATTTAACATGTATGTGGCAAAGTAGGGCTGGCCTAGCAACTAAAGGTCAAAGCCTACAATGCCATTATACAAATGTGAAGAAGGTATACACAGGCTGAAGAAACCAACAGTGGTGACACAGCAGCTAGAACAAGACAACACTAATGACAGCAGTTCCAAATCAGGAGATGTTGGTTCACAGTGATTTACAAAAATCAAGCAGATCCACTCAGCTGAAGCAGCAACTGCCTGTTGATGAAAGTCAAAAGTGAATTACTCTAACTCCAACTAGATGTGATTGCAATTACTCAAACAGAAACTTATGAGCATAAAATACATGCCAGGTAGAAGGTAGAATTTGCCATTTTGGCACCTATCTGCATGTCATATTTGTGGAAAAGCCTAAGACACTATCATTAGTAATTAATATTGGTCCCAAAGATGCCAAATGACTCCAAGTTTCTTTAATTGATCTTTTGGTTGAGAACAAGGCAATGATTATTTTTCTGTAATGCTACCTAAGTTTATTTATAACCCCTCCATTGTTGTGGGGAGATTAGGTTGAGGCTGGGGGTATGGTGATGAAAGAATTCACCAGAGTCAGAGTGGAGAACACACCAGGTGGATTTATTGAAATACACTGCTAAGAGAAGTAGCAGGCGAGACAGGAGATGTCTGCATGCTAAGGAGCATTTGAGGCTCTCTTCTATACTGTTTTCGCAGGCTTTCTAACTTGGAGTGCCGGTTTGTCCCAGTTATCTGCTGGGTGTGTGGTCTCCAGCACTGGTCTATGACACAGAGACATGCTATGGCCTCTGCTTCTGCATTCTTGGAGCAGAGCTGGTTTTTCTGGTCATGGTAGCTGGTTTAGTGGCCTTGCCCCAAGGCAGCCTTTTCCCATTCCCTTATCTATTCCAGCCTCCCAAACCTGCCTGCTGGGTCAGAAGGGGGGGGGGGGGCGCCTTAGTTTTTAACCTGATTCAATTGTACCCCAACAAGCATAGCATGCTTAGCTAGGTGGGATAACAGTATAATGCAGGAAGGATGAAACCAAATCCCCTCCAGAGCCAAGAAGACACCACAGGTCCCCAGTCCCACTCTGACTTCAAACACAAATTTCACCTTTTTGCATATTTTAGCTTTAACAAGACAAAGTATTTAAGCCAGGAGCTTTCTGGTTTTAAAGAGGTAGGGGTAGGAGGGCAGTTTGAAATATTCCTGTACAATGATTCTTAAACTTACCAGAGAGCATGAAGAATCCCCAGGAGAGCTTGTTAAAACACAGGTTACTGGGTGCCAACCGTAGAGTTTAACAGCAAGTTTGGGATAGTTCCGGAAAATGCATTTGGTTTTTTTTTTTTTAAGATTTATTTATTTATGCATACAAGCTGGGGTACAGACCAGAGGCATGGGGTGGCGAGAGAGCTCACCAGAGACAGAGTGGGGAGCAGAACAGGCAGATCGACAGAAACACACTGCTGAGGGGAGCAGCAGGCGAGGCAGGAGAGGTCCGCCATGCCATGTGGGAATCTCACCAGCCAGGTGTCGAACTCACTGTTGCCACTGCCGACAGCTCCACAGCACAACGACCAACTGCTGCGCCACCAGGGAGGCCCGAAAAGTGCATTTGTAACCAGTTCTCAGGGAATGCTGATGCTGCCGTCCAGGACCTCACTTTAAGAAACCAGTACTCTGGTCAGTCAGACTCAACTAGATGCCAGTTTACAAGCCCAGTTTCATGTCTTGCCAGCTATGTGACCCAGAACATGTTATTTAACTTCCCTGTGTCTTTTTCCAGTGGAAAATAACAATACTACCCATTTTGATTTCAAAAGAAACTCAAAGAAAGCCATTTCTAAAACTGTGGCCTGATGGCTACTCAGCTACTGGCTCCCTTCTCCTAGATCTTCACAAAGGTATGGCCGGGTTTTTGTTAAGACTCAGAATCAAAATACTACCAGGAAAAACAAAACAAAACAAACTGGGATGTTTTGTCTTTATTAACAATTACATAGCAACAGAAAATCCCTGTATCGTGACACACACCTGCACATTTTAAGTGATCTTTCAGTACAGAAAGATGATGGAAATGATCGAAAAAAGAATTTATTTGCTCACCCATGAATTAGTCTCTTTACAAGGACTGGGTAGGCCACTTATTTCACTTTTGCAAGTGGTGAGATTAAGGTTTCCAATCACCAGAAACTATTTTAATGGCAAGATGTATCTGCTATGTAAGCAGGGAAAGTCAATCTGTCCTCGAGAAGGCACTTCAAGGATCAGACTGCTGACACAGAGCAGAAGCCGGCAAGTCTCAGAGCTGGGGGAGCTCTATAGCTTAGGATACTGTTCAAACCCTTCCAGTGAGAAAGGCTGCCTTGGGAAGGAACAGCACTATAAAGAGCTAGTTCTTATGAAACCTGACCTGACCTGAGGAGCAGGTTCAGCAATACCCTAAACATAAAGTGAAAAGCTCGCTGAAGCACTGTATCTAAGGCCGCATATATAGCTAGGGATTCAGAAACACCTACAAACACCCCCTGTAATATCTAAGTTTTTCTATCTATTTCTGACAAAGTCACCAACACAAAAAACTGTCTTACCATCTAAAAGGCAAGATGAAACATGATTTGCAAACTTTAGCTGTCTTTAGAATCAGCTGGGCATGAAGTGTTTCTTATACAGACACTATGAAGTATTCTTGGAAAAAAAAAATTAAAGCATAATCTGACTGGTGGTAACTGGGTCTAGAGCAATGGTTCTCAACCCTGACTGCACACAAAAATCACCTGGGGAGCTTTGATAAATTCCTACAACCAGAACTCCAGACCAATTAAATCCAAATCCACAGGGATCCTAGGTAGCAGGGATATTTTTTTTTAATCTCTTCAAGTGAAAACATACAGTTAGTTCCTGTAACATCCATCCCCACGCCCCATTTTGTCAACAAATAAACTGTAAGGAAAAATAAGGGACTTTTAGACTAAGAGATATTTAAGAGATACGTCAACCATTCACAGTATGTGGTTATTTCTATCTTCATTCAAACATACCTTTTTTTATTCAATTCAGGATGGCAGTTGCCATTTAAATTGTCTGTTTAGTCTCCTCATCTGTAATAGTTTCCCTCAGTCTTTTTGTCTTTCAAGACCTTGACACTGAAGAGTACAGCAAGTTAGTCTGTAGAATATGCCTATTCCACAAGTTACAACTTCAATTTGTTTGATTTCCTAATTAGTTTTAGGCATTTTGGGGGAGAAAAATACCATGGAAGAAATGTATCTTTCTCAAAACATCAAATCAAAAGCCACATGATGTTTATTACAAACTGAATAGGCTCCCAAAATTCATGAAGCATCACTTCGCACAAGGTCACTGTCTTTAAAGACAGGGCCATTAAGGAGGTCATTAAGGTTTTAAATGAGGTTACAAGGGCGGGGCCCTACCCCAACAAGACTGAGTCCTTATAAGAGAGAGAAAGAGACACCGGAAGTAGGCAGGCACAGGGGAGAGCCACAGGAGGAATCGAGAAAACAGCGCCCGTCCAGGGAGGCTTCACCAGAGACCAACACTGTCAACAACCTAATTTCAGCATCAGGACCTGTGAGAGCACAGGTTTCTGCTATGAAGCCACTCAGTCATGACAGGTAGTCTGTAAGGGCAGCCTGTGCAGATAATACAGTATTTGTCCCTCTAGTGCTGATGTTCATTCTGATCACTTGAATAAAGTGGTACCTGGAGATTTTCCCACTACCTAAAGTTACTATTTTTCCCTTGTATGTAGTAAGTAGGGAGATATTTTGAAACTATGTAAAAAATGCTGTGCCTTATCATACTTTTACTATGGTACTCCTGCCTGAAACAATTATTATTATGGTGCTACACCAAAGGGTGATTCTTCTAATTCTACCATTCCCTCTCCCAGCAGTAAGTGGAAAAACTTACCCTTCTTCCCTATGTGTGTGCCTTTTATATCATAGAGTCTTACTTTATTCTGTGGGTTATAAGGTCTACTACTATTGATTCTTGCTCAAATTGGTCCAGCTTTGGCCAACGAAGAGCTGAACAGCTGCCTCCTGTGTCCTCTTGATATGCCCTCACTGATTTTGGGCATTTCCTTTACTTCCTGGTACCATCAACTCATCTTTTGTCTTTCCCTGACCCTAGCATTTATGTAATTAGTTATCTTTCTAGAAAGCCTCAGTTCTTTATCAACCAACAGTCCTCAAAAGTGTCACAGCTTCGGGCCTTCCTGGTGGTGCAGCAGTTGAGCGCTGCGCTGTGGTGTGGAGCTGTCGGCAGCATGTGATGCGAGTTCGACGCCCAGCCGGGGAGAATCCCACATGGTGCGGCAGACCTCTCCTGCCTCGCCCGCTGCTCCCCTCAGCAGTGTATTTCTGATCTGCCTGTTCTGTTCCCCTCTCTGTCTCTGGTGAACCCTCTCGCCGCCCTATGCCTCTGGCCTGTGCCCCAGCTTGTATGTATAAATAAATAAATCTTAAAAAAAAAAAAGTGTCACAGCTTCAAGGCCTTCATAGTAGACTCAGTTAAGGAATACATACACAGACACACAAACCTATCTATTAAATTTCACATGTGCATACTGAAGCTGCCAATTCCAACCTAACTCCATGCAAGTTCATTTTCACCTTTCCCTTTTCCTTCTTTTTTCTTTTCTCTCACATTGAAAAACCTGACTTTCATTTTCACCATTATAGAGTACATTTTAGAATACAGAGTAGTCTTTGATTTTTGACAATACCACTATGCAGAGAAATCTACTAACTAGAATACAGCATTTGTGCACAGTGCTTTTTGTCTTTAGTTTTAGGTTTGTTTATAGTTCTTTTTGTCAAAAGCCTTAGATTATATAGTCAAAGCCTTACATTCCAAAGTTACTTAAATTAGTCTTCCTATGTTTACCCTTCAGTGTGGTTATTCTATTCATTTGAAGTACAGTTAGGTTCATTTGTTTCTGCTTGCATAATTCCATTTGGGATTTTTCCCTGTCCTTTCCTCCACCCTTATTAATGTTGAGGATATGAAACACTAACTTAGTTTTCAACTCAAAACTATTCAAAACAGGAGATCAAGGAAGTGTCAAGCCCTCTCCTTTCATTCTCACTACCCCAGGCTCTCTTTGTTGCCAGTCTCATTAGTTTCTATCTTCCCTTTTGTGCAAATGAGCAGAAGTTTTATACATGCTTATTTCCTCTTTTGTCTAGAGTAACATAATACAGAGTCTCTTTCTCAGGAGAAAAAAAAAAAAAGAGCCTGGAGATCACTTCTTCAGTACAGAAAAATTTTTCATTCTTTTCAATGCCACATAGTACTCCACTGCATGGCTATGCCATTTATTCACCATTTCTCCTACTTATGAGCTGCAAAGTTCCATGAATAACATGTATTTTCATTTTGTTGAAGGTATACTTTCAGGAGGAAATTCCTAGAATTGAAACTGATAAAAGGCAAATACAAGGGAAGTTTGTTGGTTATTGCCAAATTCTCATTAGTTAGTACAAAGGGTTGTACTAACTTGACTTCTTATCAGCAATATGTGTTTCCTTAAAGCCTTAGCAATGATAGATTGTTACACTTTAATTTTTGCCAATCTGATAGCTAAAAATGGCATCTGTGTGTTTTAATTTACCTTTCTCTAATTATGAGTTTGAAATCATTTCATATGTTTAAGGGTCATTTTTATGTTTTTGGAGGGTACTACCTTTTATGTATTACCAATTTTCTGCCGGCTTACTGTAGTTTAATGCTCTCAAATTTTAAGTTTTTTATATATTTTGGATCTTAGCCCTGTATCTGTATGATGCTGCAAGTATTTTCTCCTTTTCTATTAGATGTCTTGGCTAGTTCTACTGACAAAGTTTTGGATACAGATAGTGGTGATAAATGCAAAATATTCTGAAAATAATGCCACTGCACTGTACACTTAGAAGCAGGTAAAATGACCAATTTTATAGCATAAATATTTACCACAGTTACAAAAAAAAACACTACATCCTCCCCCTTCAAAGTAATCTAAGTATAGTACCACACCTTCCAACACAAAGAACTGGGTTGCAACATCTAGAAATTGACCAACGCTGAATCTAGTTTTACTCTGGCAGGCATTATTACAAGTAATTCCAAATCAGGGTCACCATTATTCATGCAACCAGAATATTGGGAGGTTTGATTAATTCCCTGTTGATGAAACTTGTAATGCAGAATTCACATGCATGATCACAGTCACATCCTCAAATATCTAAAAGCCTAAAGATGAGGGTTTGTTCTTCATGCAGTCCTACATCTAAACACAAATACAATGGTGGATGTTCTCCAAAATGAAAGCACACAACCTGCAACAGTAGCTTCTATCAACCAAAGTCTTGGTATTTTCTTCCCTAGTTCTGTTCCTTCCAATTTAGTATTTTAAATGTATTCCCTCAATCCAACTTTCTCTATCTCCCAAAGTAAATACTCTCATGTTTATTTGCTAATTCATGTTTATCAGAATGCTAAGTACTTTCTTAAAACAAAAAGGCTAAAAATAATAAAGAATGTGACAGCTACAACCCCACTAACCTTCCTTTCTGTGCACCTAGTTCATTATATATTCAATAGTGTTTTACCTGGAGACAATTTTTTTCTGAGCCACTCAGTCAATGTTTAACTATGGTAGTAAATGTTGACAGTCCTCTGCTACACTTAGGGCAATTACTCTACCCCACTGGAGACAGGTGTTTTGTTTTGTTTTGTTTTTGTTCTTTCCCAGTTTCTTTCACAAATATAATTCATTGCTTATCCCATTATGACAGCAGAAGCAAAGAATGGGATTATAAACTTTTCAAGTTTACCTATATTCACTGTATTACTTCTACCTTGGAAAAAAAACTTCTACATACACATTTCTTGACAAGCAAAGTAATTCTTGAAGTGTTTTGTAAGTTTGCACTTTTATGGCAACAATGCATTAAAAAAATCAACCACAATTTTCATCAAATTTTCACCCACCTGATCACAAGTTTCAGTAGATTTTTTTTAAATGTCCAAGTAAAATAAAATCAGAAGAGTTTAATTTTAACTTCACAGTACTCTTAAGCAAGATTCAGAAATACACTGTGGCATTCATTCCCAGCTGTTGTCTGCCGAATACAATTGTAAACCATCTGTAACCCAACTGAAACTAAAGTCTTACATAAAATGAATAAAACAATCCAAAGGAGCTCACATTTTTAATCTGCTTATCTTAAAAAAAATGCCCTTTATTTAGTAGTTAGCTTTATTCTTTGTAAAATTCTCTCCTCAGCACATTGCTTCTGCTACCCAATGACCTTCCAAGGACACCAGCAGGGAAATTAATTCCTGATCAATACACACTAACAAAAGCCATGTTTTTAAAAAAACAATCCCTAACATGAGTGAGGAGGGCAGGCATTTTGAATATGGACAATAAAAAGATAAAGAGAGAAATGAAGGGAAATGAAGGGCCAAGTTACACAAAAAAGCAAAGGACACTGGAGATTCAGTCCCCCACTTCATTAGTCAGACAACTTGAATTCTGCCTGCACTGGTACCAGCTGTTTCCCTTCCAAGCCTAAAGAAATTGGTACTGCAATAATACACAAAGTTTGAAAGCAAACAAAAACTGTAAAAATACAAATCTAAGCTTTGATTAACTCTATTACACAATCACATCTGAGCCTGACCCCCAAGGAAATCAGCTCCCCCCTCGCTTTAAATACTTACACCCCATGAGTTATCTCTAAAAGTAATGTGACCTAGTAGACAATTAGAATCCTATTAGCTATGCTGCCTGACACGATGCTTATGCATCCTAATAATGTTGTCTTTCAGGACTTCCTCTCTTATCAGTAAGATATAACTCATATACCTAGTGACAACTGGATCGGAATGACGAAAAGCCTTAGAGATGGCCAGCTAAATAAAAAGTCTAAAACCACACCACTTTAAGTGTCATGTGTGGAAAGAAGTCTACCACTTAGCCCCACTGCCTGAAATGCCTACAACACTACTCTGCAGAGGGAACAGGTTTCAGCCTGCATACTCTACACCCCCTTAAGCTTTCAGACCTAATTTCTTCTGAGTCTTTTTGCAATATAGCCTCGCAACTCTCAACTACTCACCCCTTCGTACTTGTTTAGCTATCTCAGCTCCTCCAAACATGTCATTTTCCCTCTGCTACACTATCCAACCAATGGGTCAATAGCGGCCATGCCTGGCTCACAGTGAGTGCTCAGTAACTGTTAAAAGGCTGTATGAATAACGAACAGTTGTCTTCCTTAACTGTTTCAACTAACACACTGTCACTGAAACAAAACTATACATTCCTATAATTAAGAACTAATTAATTCCAATAAATTCATACTTCTACCTTTTCTTTACTGTTCTATACTAGAGAGAAAAAAAACCCTTATCATCCAAAGTAATTAATGAATCACAGGAAGACTCAGGGATCCAACTGCCTTGCTAATGCTCTATTTGCCCTCCATTATAACCTCAGAATACCTGGATGGTTTCTATACTTGTTCTTAAATAACTGGGCTGCCTCCTACTGAAATACATGTCCCCATGCTCAAAGTATGGCATGGAGACGTAAAAGTTTAAAAAGGCAATCAAAAGTCTCTTACATCTATTTGAACATGTTATTTATATCACTCCAACAGTAATTCACATTTATTTTTAATTCATTGTTTTAATCTCTATTTCTTTTTTAGGATATAATTAAAGATTCCACAATTCAATTGAACCTAAAGTGGCCAAGAGAAATTGGACATAAATTAGTAATTTCAATGAACTTTTACTTACAAAACCGTACAGTTTATCTCAAAACTAGAATAATAAATTCTAGGTATGAAACTTTCACAGGGCACTTTCTTTTAAAAAGATGAGCTATTTATCCCCAGGGATCTGCAAGATTTATGATTTATTATTCTGAAGCTTTGAGTTAAAAAGAAAATGTCTAAAACTCCTTATTCAGCATACCAGTAGTCTACAAAATGTCATCATAATCATAGTTAAAGGAGGTGTACAAGAACTAGGAAAAGGACTCAGAGTAACAAGAGGACATTTTCATCTGTTCAGTATCAGTGGTGATGCAGACTTATTGCTATTACTTCAAGCAATACTCATACTCCCTGAAAAGGGCATTTTCCTTTTTCCTCTTTCATAGATGAGGAAATTACAGGTTGAAAAACAGAACTAATGTCTAACTCCAATATCCTCTTTCGTAACAATTATATATAAATTTGACAGATAATTCCAAATTTCAAAGTAAATTGAGCTGGGGGGGTGGTTGGTGACACTAATTTTTCTATGGTGAGACTAGATTTAAAATCTAAGAAGAGGGATTCTGGGAAGACGGTGGAGAGGGAAACACTAGGAATTTGTCTCCGATCTAGATGAGGACTGCACTGGCAGAATGTTTGATGCAACAGAATCTGTCTATTTTGAATGTCTATAGTCAATGGAAGACCTGCAACTTTCAGGAGAAGGTTTATATAGTAAAATGTAGATACTTTCAGTGACTTCCAGCTCAAACACTAGCCACCGCCCATCTCCCACCATTATACACAGGCAGCTGTACACATGTTCATGGAGCAGAGCAACATGCATCAGGTTTATGGGAGCCAGGGTGGTCAAAAAGTGCCCTTTCCCTCTAAAATAGGGAACCCTGTGCTCTGACTGCTGCTTCTCATCACAGAGGGGCATATAAAGAAGTCAGCAGTCACCCCATAGAGTCCAGCAGGTTGAAATAAACGGACACGAGAGAGTAACTTGACAGCATAAGAAGGAATAAAGATCTTAACAAATACGTAGGCAACTATAAAAAGTAGTATTATTGTAATTTTGGTTTCTAATTCCATGTTGTTTACTAACATGATTAAGAGAGTAATACATTTTTTAAAGTATTTATTGTCCTAAAAGCTATCAATAATATTATTGTAACAGCTTTGTAACTCTACATTTTGATTTCTACATGATTCAAGAAACAGTGCATTTTTTAATTATGTTTTTGAACATACAACATATAAGAATGTAATACTGAGCAACAACTGAAGGGCTTGAGGGTGAGACAAAAAGGAGTCAACTGTGCGTATGTCTTTGAAATTGGACTGATACAAATCCAAATCAGTGTTAGAAATTTGGGATGTTAAATGTAAACCTCATAATAACCACACAAAGACAGCTACAGGATATACACAAAAGGCAATGAAATAGGAACTGCAATATTTCACTAGAAAATAGTCAACTAAACACAAAAGAATAATAAAGGAAATAAGGGACAGAAAGTTATAAGGCATATAGAATACAAATAGCAAAATGACAGAAGTCCCTTCTTATCAGTCATCCTTCAAAAGGTAGGGAATTCTGAAGTATGCTAGAAATGGATGAGGTTTGAGGCCATTATGTAAAGTAAAATAAGCGAATCACAAAAACAAATTCCATTTATGATATACTCAGAATTGGCAAATTCATAAAGACAGAAAGTGTTTTACAGGGTTCCAAGGACTAGGAGGAGGGAGTTAAATTTAATGGGTTCAAAGTTTTAGTTTGAAGTGATGCAAAAGTTTTGGAAATAGTGATGAGAGTTCCATAATACTGTGAATGTATTATACATAAAACACCACTTGCACACTTAAACATGGTTAAAATGGCAACTTTTATGTTACTTTTAAAATAATATAATTAACCAAAACCAATAATTTATATACTTTATATAGGTGAACTGTATGGGATCAGAACTTTTATCTCAAAAAAGCTATTTTTTAAAAACCTAGTAACAAAACTCTTTTTTTTTTACCAAAAATAATCTTGTTGCAAAAAAGCTTTTCACCAACCCTGCACCCCAACACACATACACCCAGAAAAATCTATTGAATTTATCTGAATACTGTGAAATTTGAAAATTGTAAAAAGGAGAAAACAATGAACACTAAAAACAAAATGTATTTTAAAATTTCTCAAATCTTAGAATACTGATATCTGATATCAATGAAATATTTTATAAATTTTTCACATAACCTAAATGAAAACATATGATCTAAATTGTAATTTCTGGCTAGGGGAGCCAACAGTATTAAGAACCCAATACCACTGGCAGCGTCACCAGGTTCTATCCTGTTTAATATTTTATCAATAACTCATATAAATACCTGAATAGTAAGCTTATCCAAGAAGACCCCAACTCAAAGCTAGAGAGCTATAACCACCTCGTTCATATTACAGTGACATTTCTGGAAATGAGGTCGTAAGAAGATTGGTGGAAGAACATAGGGAAATTTGGTCTAGAGAAGAAAATTAAGAAGGCAGTGCATGGCTGCTAACTGGAACTCAACAAAGGTTTCTAAATAAATAAAGGCTATGACAGGCCCCTTCAAATATTTTAGGAATTGTATGAAATACAACATTCTGTTTCAGTTGAATCTGACAGAATCAGCATCAACACAAAATCAAGTTTCCAATTACCAGAAACTGTCTAGAAGAGAAGGCTGATTTTGTAGATGGGTGGAAGTTTGTCTCCTGAACAACCCAGGAATGGCGTGGCAAAGTGCAGGGGGACACCATTGCCTCCTTATTTTCTCTGGTAACAGATTTCTGACAATGGATGATTGAGTACCTTCTGTTAAAGGAGCAATTGTGAAATGTTTACCTTTCACACTGATCTGTAAGCTTAAGGGCTTGGGCCCCCAAAATAGTGGCAAAATCAGGCTCCAGTTTGTAGAACATCATTTAAAACATTTCCATTTAACAAATCAAAAACTAGCACAATCACAAATTGTGTTCACCATCACAATCATGAATTCTATTTTTCTCCTATACTTAAAATGCTTGGGAATGTGGAAGTTCTAAATACTATTAAATAATTGTATACAGGAGATAATTCTACTCCATTTTTAGTAAAGTAATACAAATCACCAAAAAAATACATGTGCTTGTGGAAATCAACAGAGATCACACACAAAATAAAAACCTAACAGGAAAACACACACACACACACACACACACACACACACACACACACACACTTATTCCCAAAGAGAACTTTAAAATTATGCTAAGACATATTTAAAGACTTAAAAAATAAAATTGGCTTTAAAGAGTCAAGTAATAAGACAAACAAATTAACAAATTAACAAACCCTTCTCACCAGTCCTACTGCCAAAAGGAACCTCTGTTAACTTTTTCTATGCAGGTATGTTACATGTTATATGTTCTGTGCATTTCCTATGCAGGTATGTTACAAGTTTTTTGTCTTTTTTTTTTATAAATACAAATGGAACCATAAAACTGTAACTTGCATTTTTCACTCAATACATGTTGGATCTCTTTATATTTCACTACACATATTGATCTGCCTTTTTTTATTGCTCACATTTAATTATATGGTAGTACCACAATTTAACTACTCTCTCTTGATAGATATTTGGGTTCCTCCCAACTTCTGCTATTATATATGCTGTTGTAGTGAACACCCTTTGTAAGCTTGTTCAAGTAGGTACAAGGAAAATTCCTGGATATGAACCTCCTGGGTGTTTGTGTTTTTTATTCTGACAGTTATAGCTAAATTGCTCTCCAAAAGAACTCCTAATAATAATTCCCTGCAGAAAAAAAAAAAAAATTCCCTGCAATCTAGCCAAGCTAAGCATCACTCCATGTTGTAATCTTTGCACATTTCATGAGTGGGGAATGGTTATTCTCACTTGCATTTCTGCATTACTGAGGTTACACAACTTCCCATACATATGCTGGTCACCTGTAACCTTCTCAGTGAAATGCCTTGTTTGTGTCCCTTGGCTGTATCCCCCTACAAGTTATTAGCTCTATCTTACTGACTTAGAGAGTCTTCTGTGTGAACGGAGCCTTGTCGTTTGTTTCAAGTGTTTTTATTTGGTTTGCAGTTTATCTACTTTCTGTCTTATTTTAAAATTTTTGTATCATCAAGTATTTCAGCTGTTGCCACTATGGTTCTGAGGTTTCACTTTATGCTTTTTCTTAAAAGCCCTTCTCATTTCAGTTTCACATTTTCCCCCTGGAAGTTAGTAAACAATTCTTATACCGTTTATTGAATAACACATTTTTACACACTAAATTATTCTTGGGGGAGAAAAGCAAAGAGAGGAATAAAAGAAAACTAACTTAAACTTTTACAGCCATTTGTACAGTTACTTAGAATAAAACACCATCCAACTGTTCAAAAAAAGACCTTATGTTTGTACCTATGTAAGAATAACGCAGCCTCTAAGTAGAGAACACTTCAATGCAATGTCTATGAAAATTCCAACTGCCTTTTCTTACAGAAACAGACAAACTGTAAAAATTCATATGAAAATGCAAGGAACTCAGAACATTCTACAAAACAAGTCTTAGCACCATGAAGCTATCGCCAGCCACTGCAGCATGAGTTTGATCCCTGGCCAGGGAGCGTCCCACATGGAGCAGCAGACCTCTCCTGTCTCACCATTGCTCCCCTCAGCAGTGGATTTCAGTCAGTCTGCCTGTCCTGCTCCCCACTCTGACTCCGGTAAATCCTCTCACCACCGCCCCCCTCCCCACGCCCACACCTCTGAGCTACATCCCAGCTCTTGTATGCATAAATAAAAATAAATCTTTTTTAAAAGATAAAAATAAACAAAACAATCTTGAAAAAGAAGAACAAATTTGGAGAATTTATATTCCCCAGTGTCAAAATTTACTACAAAAGCTATAGTAATCCAGTATGGTACAGCTCCAGGACTGACCTAGAACAATGCAATAGTATTGAATCTAGAAATAAACCCATGACCTCTAAGGTTAACTGATTTTTGACAAGCATGCTGAAATGATTCAGTGGCTAAAGAATAGTCTTCAATAAATGTTGATGAATAGTCTTCAATAAATGTTGCTGGGATAACTGGATAGTCCATGCAAAAGAATGGATTTGAACCTTTACCTCATATCATATATGAGAATTAACTCTCAGTGGATCAAATCTGAATGCTAAACATTAAAATTCTTAGAAGAATACATAGGCCTCTGTCATCTTGCATCGAGCAGCAGTTTCTTAGATATTAACACCTAAAGCACAAACAAAAGAAAACGGAGATAAAGTGGACTTCAAATTTTTTAAGTCTGTGCTACAAAAGACTCCATGGAGAAAGTGGAAATACAACCTATACAATGGGAGAAATATCTGCAAATTACATATACTAAGGATCTTATCAGTGAATACCCTTGCACAAACCTCTTTATATGCTTGTACAATTACACATACAGAATACATTCCTACCCAATATCCAGAATAGAAAAATAACCTTACAACTCAACAATAAAAAATCAAGTAACTAACCTTATAAAAAGTGGCAAAGGATATGAATAAACATTCCTCCAAATATACCCAAATAGCCAAAAGGCATATGAAGACATACCTGAAATCATTAGTCATTAGGAAATGTAAATCAAAAGTACAACCACATACTGTTTCACATACCCTAAGACCACAATTTTTTCAAAGCACACAGAAAATAAAGTGCTGGAAAGGTTGTGAAGAAATTAATTGGAACCTTCATAAACTGCTGCTGGAAATGACAAATGGTATAATTGCTAAGCGGATTCCTCAATAAATTAAACATAAATTGCCATATAATCCAGCACTTCCATTCCTAAGTATACACCCACAAGAACTCATAACATATATTCACACAAAATCTGTATATCAATGTTCACAGCAATAATATTCATAATAGCCAAAAAGTATAAACAGCCCAAATGTCCATCAAAATATTCCATATAATAGAATATTGTATGGACTGTTCCATACAATAGAATATTATTCAGTCGGAAAAAAAAGAATTCAATGATACATTCTGTAAGGCATGTTTGATGCTGAAAAGATGCTAACGTGAAAGAAGTCAAACAAAAAAGGTCACATGTTACATGATTCCACTTCACCAAATATCTAAAATTTACAAAGACAAAAAATAAATTAGTAGGTGTCAGGGGCTGGGGAAAGGAAAAAACAAAAAATGACTGATAATAATTAGGGGTTTTATTTGGGGGGGGTGTTAGAAATGTTGTGGAATGAGATCAACACACACAGCCTTGTAAATATACTAAAAACCACTGAATTGTGCTCTTTAAAATGGCAGATTTTATGGTATGTGAACTATAGCTAAAAAAAAAAAAGGCAGTAAAGGACAGCATGTGCAAAATAATTTCTCAATTTACTCCAGTAATAAGAGAATTAGTATTCAGCCTGCAGGTGACTTTGGGTCTAAAACTATACATGCAGAACAAAGAAGATTTAGTTGGGGGGCTGATTTCAAGCAGTTAAGGGACCAAAGATGGAATAAATTCCCAAATGCAGAAGATGTAGAGAGCTGTAACTAAGGAGTCAGGCAAGCAAGCCCGAGAGAAATGATCACCAGAGCACAATTCCTTTCAAGTGAACTGCTATGGCCAAAGCAATTAGCTATAGCTCACTTTAAAGCTAATTCAGTTCTTTTAAGACAGGTCTTTGTTACAGATAAATGGAGGAGAGATACGGTTACTGTTTAGTTCACATGAGTTTATTAAAATCAAGCAGGTCTGGAAAGACCCTAAAATAGAATACAAAGAGTTAATAAACGAACCTAATGCTATCACAAATGAATAACAGAGTAAAAAAAGAACTAACCTCAATAATTCTAGAAAACAGATTTTCACTCTGTACTATAAAGCTAAAGACATAGCATATTCTAGATTAAAATGTGTTTTTCACAGGGGAATTGGCTGGCAACTCAAACTACCTCTGTGGGGGGGAGGGGCGTGCATGTGCATGCCCACTCCCACACACTAGAATTGAACAAATAAAACACATTGTGAATGAAACTAGGTTCTTCACTCTGGAGAATAAAGTAACAAGGAAAAAGTAGAGGGAATAAAACGAACTAGGATAAACTTTAAGTATGGGTACAGAATTGGTACCATCAAGGTACCACTATGACTCAAGGTTTGTAACTGACATATATAGATGGAGATAAGGAAATAAAAGCATATGTATATTTAATACGAATGTATTTGCTAGCTCTAGCTCCTGAGCTCTAGAAACAATGACACCCCAGTAATAGTGAGCACACCTGGCATCCACATCCTGGTTTCTTGATGCCATTCTCCCCCCCCCCCCCCGAAAAAAAGGAACCTTCTACTTCAGGAGAAATTATGGATTCCTGTGTGGTGCAAATAAGAAAAATACGAGATGCTCTTGGAACATCTTTTGGTACCTGGAAGTAAATTAGCAGTCACAAAATGAAGGGGGGCATTGTAGAAAAGACACAGGAGGAAATGTGAAAGTGCCCTCAATAACCAACACTGGAACTACTGAACATCTGAACAAGACTGGACTTTAACCAATACAGTAAAATAAATACTCACAAATTCATGTTAAAAAAAATAATTGGGGCCTCCCTGGTGGTGCAATGGGCTAAGCACAGCACTATGAAGCTATCCAGAGCCACTGCAGCACCAGTTTGATACCTGGCCAGAGAGATTCCCACATGGCACAGCAGACCTCGCCTGCCTCACCCGCTGCTCCCCTCAGCAGTGTACTTCAGTTGATCTGCCTGTTCTGCTCCCCACTCTGTCTCTGGTGAATCCGCTCACCAGCCCACACCTCTGGCCTATACCCCAGATTGTATGTATAAAAAAATAAATCTTTTAAAATATATAAAAATAAAATTTTAAAAATTAGAAAATTAATAAATGCAGAAAAAGAATAGTTCTTCCTTAACAGTAGACTTCCAATGAAGGAGTGAGGGAAATAGAAAAATCACCATTAAGCAATGAGCACAGTAGTAACCGCTGCTAGCAAGAATCATTCATAGATGCAAAAATTGGTCCATGAAAAGTATTAGACACAGGATTCTCAGTTTCAAAGTTCCTTCTCATAGGAGAGAGGTATTATTTCCAACGAATTATTTTAGTGCAAAAGGCAAATGACATTTATTATTATATATTACTGTTACATTCATTATTATCATTAATAAAATATAAACTAACATTTTAAAATTTATATCTATAATTTATACTTTACTATGATATAAATTCGTGATATGCAATAATCTATTACTCTCATTAACTAAAAATCAGTAACTTTTAGAGAAACCTAGCAGCCACCACCTGAACCAGTGACCACAGTAAAATGCTCAGTCCTGAGACATCATAATCATGAGCACACACCAACAGATCCAGCTGAGGGACAGTTTTAAAAAGCAACTGATCAGTACACTCTTCAAGTGTCAAGGTCATAAAAGATGAGAAAAAGACTGGTAAACAAAGAAGGGAAGAGTCTAAGAAATATGGTAACTAAATACAAATATGGCACCTAAATTGACTCTGGACCAGAAAAAGAATCATTTATAAATGTGACTTTCTTGATTTTGATCTTTATACTGTACTTATACTGGATGTTATTGTTCGGGGAAACTGGAAAAGGATATATGGGAACTCTATACTCATTCTGCATGTTTTATGTAAGTCTACAATTATTGCAATTAAAAACTTTTAAAAGTTAGTAGAAAAACCTCTGAAAGTAAAGCAAATCCTCCTCTTAAAATTGTAAGTTAAACATAACAAACAACATTTTAACAACAGGTAACAACTAACCCGGAAAGAATTTGGCAATTTTTTTTGTGTGTGTGATTACTGAGTTAAAAAGTGGGTCACTGCATCATTTACTAATGCATCAGTTTATATAAATTATTCCAATTTCTGACAAAAATTTGATGCAAGGGTGGAGGGACAAGTATATCATCAACATATTTTAAAATCTGTTGATTGTTGTTACACTACATTAAATGTGCAACCACTGTGTCTAAAAGCCTTCAGCTAGCAACAATTACTTTACTAATAAAACCCAGCTTAAAAAAAAAAGTTTTTAAAGACTGTGGACCTACTGTGCTAAATATATCATTGCCACTAGCCAGTAATTCAACTGCAGAAACAAATGGTAGATTCCTACATTCCTTCTCCTAGTTCTTCCACACCGCCAATGGCATTCGTTTCAATACAGCACTTAATTGGCAGGCTTAATTTTACAGCCATGACAAACCAAACCCTTGTGAAACCAGTAATGACTGTGGCACCCTTTTCACCCTGAACTTAACTGACCTAAATGGCTACAGATCCAACAGAAGCCAAGTATGCCCTTTAAAGCAATTGTAGTCAGATACAATTTAATATCATCAAAAACTACCAACTTTGAATACTACAGGTTTAAGTTGAATGAGAAAGTCTTTGCTGCCACAAAATGTACTCTATTATCACATTTATTTTCCACTTTTAGTGGCTTTCCTCAATTTTCCTAACCAATGATTTAATAAATGTTATGTGTAAATAATTCTACCTTAATTTGAAAAACGAGAAGAATGCTGCTTTTCTTCCACCTACTATTAACCAAAGAAACACAGTGAGAATCAAAAGAAGTAGTTCACTAAACTCAAGCACCTTTACCTATTAATCTCATGTAACAGATGGGGGAGATTAAAGAACAGGGAAACTGAAGTGATTCTTCTTCTAAAAAGAGTTAGTAGCAAAGGATTTCCAGTGACTCCTTAAAAATGAAAATGCCGCATGACCAAGCATGTTATGTGCGTCATGTATGCCACAGCGAGACTATGGGATGCACTTCCTACGGAATGAGCCCTCTTATCAGAATCAAAAACACCGTGTCCTATCTCTAACACAAGTGAAAGAGCTATTAGTAATGTCCACACCTTACAAAAGAGAGTAAAAAGGTTCTTGATACGCAAAAGTAAACCACCCAATGACAGTCTTAAGCAAACCTGAAGATGAGTTCTGACTTCAGAGATGTGTCTACTTTAAATTTTGGAGATGGATAAAAGGGAAAGGGCATTTCAGACACAGGAGGGCTGGCAGAACACTTCGGTCTTTCAAAGAATCAAAGTGCTTTCAGACAATAAAAATTCTGAGAACAAGTATTCACCTCATTGATTAATAGGACAAATTTTTAATCCAATTTCAGTATTTTTGCCTACTGCTAGTCACAAGTCATGAAATACTCAAATCCAGGCCAAAGCAAAGTCAAAAATCATGTGACGAAACCTTGAAAAAAGTATTAAGATTATACAAGCTACTATAGTTTTCCTAAACAGTCGATTCATCTCTCAGAAAAATAAATGAAACCTTGATATCAGAAGTTAAGAGACCAATGCCAAAAATAATTTCCCCTAACCTACTCATCAACCACAGAAAGGAAAATTAGCATTTCCCGAGCAGCTCTTTCATACCAGACACGCATTTGTCTATTTTATACCAACATGCTTGAGGTAGTCGTTGTCATCCCTTTGTAAGTGAGAAAACCAAGGCTCAGAGAAGTCAATTTCCTTGCCTTTGGTTAGAACAATGTTTTCAATCTGGGTACCACTGACAGTTGGGCCAAATAATTCTTTGTTGCTGGGCAAAAGGGGGTACTGTACAGCATCCTCCCACATGTGAACAAAATCATCTCTATATATTGTCAAGTGCCCCCAGCTGAGAAGCACTGTGAAAACAGCCAAGATTTTCATTCAATGTACAATGGCCACATGCTAGACTGTTCAAAACCAACTAAGGAAAACTGAGGTTCTTTGCTCGTAAGAGCTCACTCTGAACCCTGGTCTTCCAGCACAAATAGCTTTTGATTTTAAAACCTCTCTCCATACACAGACCTATGACACACACACCAGGACAGTCTGACCTGCAACATACTTCCCTTGGCCTGTTCCCAAATCAGGTAACTCCTCCAGCCAGCCAGAGGCACCTCCACATGCCCACTTTCGCTGACTTAACAGCTTGTAGTCATTTCTGATTCAACCTTCCCCTTCATTCTCTGTATTTGTATGCCCAAGGTCTGCCTGGTTTTCCCAGTAGCAAAGCATCTCTTAACCATCCCTACTCTCCATTTCATCATTATAATGTAAATACAAACCATCTCCACTCCTTTTTTTCTACACAAGAAATCAGAAGGAATAATTATCTTAGTCCCTGAAATGGATTAAGGATATACATTAATGTAACTGAACTACCGGTGTCTAGGGTGGGAGGCAGGCCGACCTCAGAGTGGCCAGCAAAGACCACTTGCTTACACAGGAAAGGAAGCTGGAATTTCCCATGTGATCAGACACTTTCACAACCAGATGTTAACTCTCAGCAAATAGCAGCCCTGACAAGCATTAAGGACACAGCAGAGATTAGTTTGCATGCCATTAAAAAGTGGCTTGCATGCTATTTCTGGCACATGTGCCATGAATGACTTTTTTCTGATCCTAAAGAATGCAGAACTGACTCATCAGTGAAGTGAAGTAAGATTCCCAAAGAAAGTTTAAACTAGCTAGCATTTCTGCCTTTCACATTGTATAAAATCAGGTGATGATTATAGATAAAGCAAACATCCCACTAGGGAAACTAAGACAGATGGTCAACAAAATCTAATGAAATAATTGCATAAAAAAGTACACATGTATACTTAGAATACATATGAATAGACAGCACCAAAAGATTTATTTATGCTGCAAATGAAAGGTTCTGATTTAATCCAGGACCTGTTTTAGAACCTTATTATACTAACAGGTCTTAGAAAGTGCTTTGTCCTTTAAGATACCACAGCAGAGATAACTTTAAATCCAATTATTTAAAATTCACAAACCAATCAAAAGCTGTACTTAATACTTCATGGTTTAAAACAACAAAACAAAAAACAATGTTCAAGAAATACATGATGGGTAACATCCTAAACACTTCTGCTTCAGCTATAATTAATTACAAAGGGTTGAATGTCAAACAACAGTACAGAATGGCAAATATATTTAGTGTCAGGGTCCTATAGCTAACCCTTCTTTATCCACTATTTGTTAAAGTAAGTAAATAAATAACTACAAGATGATAATTTCTACCAGGAAGTTTCAATGTCTCGGAATTCTCTGAAAGAATTAAGAATATGTTTCCCCTTGGGGGACACAAGTCTGAGTCAGCACCTTTATGAACTGATCAAAAGTGAAGCCACATGGCCTTATTTAAGCAAGGAATTCTAATTAAATATTACAGGTATATTAAATAATTCCAATTCACACATTTCTCTAATATCTGAAGCAAGAAAAAAGCACACAATGAAGTTGAATTAGGACAGCCATGTTAAAGTGATACTTTTGGTCCCTGCGATTAATTTCCTTCTCTGTCTATAACCTGATAGCCTTGTAGCATTCCATTCAAATTTTTCCTAAGTGTATCCAATATATTTAGCCTAAACTAATTAACACAATATTATCAATTTCTTTGTCATCTAAGATGTACACCTTGGTTAACAGCAACTTAAAGGTTTTAACACGGAAGACACACTAACAAATACATATAAATATCAGCCATATTAATTCAAGAGGAGTACATCAATTTAACGTGACATTTTTAATCTTTTTCCAGGACATCCTTTCCTGTATGAAATGATAGTAATTAACCTAGAGCTCACCCAACCAGTCTTTGCTTTACTGCCTCTTACTAACACCTGCCCATATGAAAATACTGTAAAATAATCTTGTTACAACTGATGCCTGAAATCATAAAAAAGATTTGGACTTTAACAAAGTCAACGTATGGTTATCTTTTGAAGTTATCATTATGAAATCTTTCAGCTATTACATGTAACAATAGTGCAGTTTAAAATTCACCCCAACTAACTTTACCATCAAGCTATGGTATTCTTTCCACCTTCAAAAAATTTTTTTGACCTTATTAGATTATGGTTATCAACCCAGATCTCAAAAAGTCAGTTTTGAGGGCCTCCCTAGTGGCTGGCACAGGGGTTAAAATCTCAGTGCTATCAAGCTATCACCAGCCACTGTGGTATGAGCTCGATCCCTGGCAAGGGAGTTGACCCACATAGCGCAGGAGAACTCTCCTGTCTCACCTGCTACTCCCCTCAGCAGTGTATTTATGTCAGGCTGCCTGTTCTGCTCCCTACTCTGTCTCTGGTGAATCCTCTCACCCCTGCACCTCTGGTCTACAACCCAGTTCTTACAGGCATAAATAAGTCTTTAAAAAAAAAAATCACTTTTGAGCCTCGATAGACTTGTTTACTAGGAGACTATTTTGATTTACACTTCTTCAGTTAACAATGTTGAATTCTGTTGACCTAAACGGATGATTAACACATTAAGACAAATCAAGTAGATAGGATTCAATGATGAAAAACCTACTGCTTACAATAATTCTCTGCAGCATCCTTCCTCTGTGTTAAACTGCTAGTTTTTAAAATGCTGTCACATCAGCTTCTAGTTTTAACTCTTCCCTAGAAAGACTGATTATCTTTTCATAAATCTGCAAATAAATTACAATTTCCACACCTAAAAGATATAAAATACTTTTATAATGTGGTTGCCTTTCTCATTAAATAAATACAATTTTTTTAAAGATTTATTTATTTATTTATATACAAGCTGGGGAACAGGCCAGACGTGTGGGGCGGCGAGAGGGTTCACCAGAGACAGAGTGGGGAGCAGAACAGGCAGATCAGAAATACACTGCTGAGGGGAGGAGCGGGCGAGGCAGGAGAGGTCTGCCGCACCATGTGGGATCCTCCCTGGCTGGACATTGAACTCGCATTGCGCTCTGCCGACAGGGAGGCCCTAAATAAATACAATTAAGACAGTTTCTGGTCCCTTTTTCCACAAACTTTCCCTAAGACATTCCTATATGATTAACAATTTGAATTTGAATAAACTATTTTAAAATGTGTAGATATATTATCATTTTCAAATTCTCTCCAAAGAGACCAGAGGAATCTATTCTTGACTTATTAGCCCTGCTATAACCTCAAATTAAGGATGTCCTAAAAATCTTAAACTTATTTATAGACTAGAACTTATTACAGTTCTAATCACTAGTCACCGAAACATTTAAGGCTAAACTGTTAAAAATGTACTAAATTTATAATGTTTTTCTATGGGGAAGGCCAAATTTACAAAGAAAAAAAAAACCCAAAGAAAAAAACCCACTATGGGGAAAGAAAAATTTTGAAAAATCCTTTAGCTAGAATTATCTTTTTATAAGTCTTTCCTATAAACACACCAATGAGCAATTTAAGAATCAGTAAAAGAGCTGATTGTACTGTGCACCTCAAGATTCCTAAGTGAAATCTGTTTAGATTTGTGATAAACATGCAAAAAGTAACTCCAAATGATGCGGATAAAATCCTAATCCATAAATGTGAGTTTCAGACAAGTTCTTGAAAATACAGGAAAATAACACTATGAAATCTCCTAATGGGCAGTATTCATGAAGCATTCTGAAAGCTAAGGATAAAAACTGGTCACACACTGCTGATAAAGTTTAAGTGGGCCAACTGAGAAAGGTCTAGAAGAAGCGAAACTAAAATGGACAAGAAAATGCCACCATTGCTGAAATAAAACCACACAGACAAAAAGTCATTCCCTCCAAGAACCACTGCAGACAGTAAAATAGCAAAGAAACTTCATGTCAAGGCTCCAGGGAACCACTATCAATCCCACCCTGCAGACACCTAGAGATGTAATTTACGCATCTACCTTCTGGAGTATTCTGTTTCTGGGGAACACAGCAATCACGCAATCGAATATGCATGCTGTGGGTCCACCACTGTTTTGGGCAGTTAGCATACTGGGCTTCACTTACTCCTCACACTAGCCTTCCAAGAGGGCATGATCCCATTTACAGATGAGAAAACTTGAAAGCTGGAAAGCATAGGAACCCATTTAGGAGAGCAAAAAATTACCACCAGGATTCAAATCCAAGCCTGACTCTTTCTACACTGTCCCATGGCTCATGGTAGAGCACCAAATTTCTCTCTGGTCTTAAAGTCATAGCACTATAGAATATTCCTTACTTAACTCCACCCATTCCCTAAGCAATAATGACAACTTCAAACAGCATTTTGGCAACTTACTATTCCCCCTTTCAACATTCAACTGTCAAAATAACATTAATGCCAGGTGGCATATTAGTATGCAAACACAGGCTAGGCTATTTACAACAAACAATTATTGAGTGCTTACGATATACTATATAACAAATACAGTTCTAAATGCTTACAAACAACCTCATGTGATAAGCCCTAGTGATTTCTTTATTGTATAGATGAAAAACTTTAATAATACAGCATTCAAATCAGATTGTCCGGCTCCACATCCACAACACATGCTCTTAAACCCCAGCCTTCCTCTCTGCCAAGAGAATTTATACAGGGTTTCTCTAACTCTCTTAACTATGGAATGCAAGTATTATCAATCCCAATTTATAAGGTAGCAATGGCTCACATAATTTTTAGTGGTCAAGGCATGATTTAAATCCACTTTTTCTCCACTTCTACAATAATATTACGCCATGTGAACAGAGAATGCTAACTATAAAAAAAGAAAATAGTAATCTATGTATTTCAAAATGTTTGAACATTTTTGAAAATTTCTAGCCCACATACGAATTCTTCCTTAAAATGTTTAATTATGAAAAAAAAAGATATGGTAATGAGAAATTGATAAAAATAGCCTCTTGATTATTATGGGGGCAGAAACCCCTCCCCCAAATCTTTAAGAATTATATCATCTTTTACTATAAAGCCAAATCATTATTTGACCATAAAATACAGACTCAGAAACCAGTCAAGCATGCACCATGCTCCCAGTTCACAATCACTCCTTCCCACCTCAATCAACAATATGAGAGTCAGCTTTATTAGTCATGCTCTTTTTCCTGAGATCAAGAAACAAAAGCTACATCTAAGAATCCACCTATTTCAAGCCACTCGTAAATCTGGGAACATTCTGAAAGCAGCTCCAGTTTCAAATGTTATTTGAGACGCAATTACAAAGAAACAGGTATATGAATGCATTTAATTCTTTGTCTCTTGTGCAGAAATAATTTGCCTTTCTTAAATCTGCTAACTAAAATACAAAGAGGAAAAAGACCCAGAAAAGTAATTTTCCACACCACCAAACAAAAATATTATCATTACTGCTTTCAAATGCTGTTTCTGAAGACCCAACTAGGGTCTTCAAGTAGATAGTGCAACTCCTCTGCAATTATATATTTTAGGATTTCAGAAAATGTCTTCCACCAATTATTCATCCACAGTAAAACTGAGCAATATTAATCTTGGCTCTCATCACATTTTTCACAGACCTCACGGGTCTCAGCAAAAACGATGACTGAATATAAGAAACACCTATTTTAAATTTACTAGCCCAATTTAGGACAATCAAGCTTATATTCTCAACAATCAAAAGCTTTCAGCAAGTCCAATTGCAGCTCCCCTTTACCAGATACAGATTTTGAAAACCGAAAGATACAAGAGGACAAATTGTAATTTTAAGTATCTTTATAACATCTTGCAACCCCTTTGGGAAAAAAAAAAAAATCACACTATCAAACAAGTCAGTAGTCAGTCCAAAGAATAACTGGTTGTTTCAGGAGGGGGGAAATCACTTATTCAAGAGTTGTTCAACGACTTAAAATAATCAGTGTTGTATTAAATATCTAAATGAAGTAAAAAAAAATTAAGCAACATGTGAATGATAATCTAGTGCATTCAAAAGTGTACTGAACAAACAGGTTCCACTGTAAATGTCCCCAATCATGGTTTGAAATAATGAACTTCAAGGAAATCACCTCATTGTATTTTGTTAATTTCGGGATTGTTTCTTATAACCGAAAACAATGAGTTTTTTCCAAACCTGCATTTAAAACAATTTTTTTTTCCGTGTCAACGAATGCATTCACAAACCGTATCAGGGCTTGATATGCAAATATCAAGAATGCAGTACCTCCCCTTTCCTCCCATGTCCACTTTCCCTCGACTGATTCTTCTCAAATAGCTATTTCAACAAGCGTCGATGCTATCTGAAATGAAAACTTCCCTTCCATTCCCCAAGCTAAAGCAACCAGGTTTCTCAGGAAAACAGAATCAGTGAACCCACAAAACCTTCATTTCCGAAATGTCCTTTATTGCCAAAATGCAAACTAGCGATCCTAAAAAGGACACTGCACGATCCAAGGGAAAAATAACATCGAGAAAATAAAAAGGTGGAAAAAGAAAGAACTTAAAAAAGCCAACCACCACACCCTCAACTCCGCGCTGCAACCCATCTGCCAAGGGCCTTTACCTTCATTTTCCATCGAAACTGCACTTGAGTTGATGGCTACAAAGTCTTTAGTGTCAGCCGCGGCCACACCGGGAATAGAGAGAGGAGGAGGACAAGGAAGAGAAGCCCCCGGAATCCCAGGCTGTCACCCCCGCTCCCGGCCACACGTCCCACGGCTGCTCCCACCACCCCTAGCAGCAGCATCTGCAAGAGAAACCAGGAGAAGCGACGCTGACGAGAGAGAGGGCGAGGAGGGAGCCCCCCGCCCCACCGCCACCTCCCGAACCCACCAGATCCCGCGACCTCCCACTCGGCCACCCGCAACACCCCCAGCTCCAGCCGTGGGGCGGCGCCCTAGAGGCACCCCCCTCCCCCCAGCCAGGGGACCCCCGGACGCCCCTTCCCTCAGCACCTGGAAGTTTCTGGAAATGGGGCGCTGGAGGCAATACTGGTACCCGCCCCAACCCCATAGCCCCCTCCTTCTGGCTTCGGGGACTCACCCGCGGGGCTCGCAGAGCGGCTCCCCAAGCGGCGGCGCCAGGCGGGAGCCGGCTCCCGGCGTGCGGAAGGGCGGCGGGGAGGGGAAAGAGGAGGTGAGGGGCCCGTCACGGTCGGCCCGCCGGCTCCGCGCGGCCGCGCTGGTCTACTCCCGCCTCCGCCTCCCGTGCTCCGCCCCTCCCCGCCGCCAGCCGCCCCGGCGCGCCCCGCACTCCCCGGCCCGCGGCGGCCCGAGCTTTGTCGCCACTACTTCCGCCGCGAGAGGCGCGCGCGCACGCGCACTCGCACGCTGGGCGGAGACGGCGGAAATGAAGGCGAGGCCCGCCCGCCCAGCCAGATCCGCCTCTCAGCCGCCGAGCGGTGGCGATGGAGTGCGCGAGGGGCCCTTGGGCCGCCCCGGCCACCCCTACCCACCGGCGACGTCCCTCTGATCCCCGGGGCCGTGCCCTCCCCGGTTTCTACACACCCACTGGGCGCGAGAGGCAGAAACCTGCCCGCTGCCCCACGCCGGCCGCGCATCCTCAGGAGGCAGCCGCGGGGTCGGGCCCGGCGGGCCGGCAGCCATGGCCGCGTCCCCCCAGGTGTTTGAGCAGCCTCCACCAGGACGACGGTGGAAGCCACTACCGTCGAGGCGGCCGTCACAATCTTAGCGGGCGACGTGGAAACCGCCGAGGGAAGGGGCGAGCGGGCATAGGTGCCGGTGTTCTTCCTGGGACTCGCGGCCTCTCTGCAGACCCGGCTTAGGGCTATTTGCTCGAACTCTGGGGGCGGGTCTTCGCGGCCCGACTAACCAGAGTCGGGGCCGGATGCCGGCTGGGCTCCAGCGCCCGCTCTGCGGCAAGATCAAGAATCAGCCTGCCGGAGCCGGATCCACCTTTTTCATTCGTTTTTTAAATCGTGTCGCACCGGACAGGTGGGAACAACCAGAAGCCGAGCGCCCAGGGATGGGAGCTGGAAGCGGCCCTCACCTTCGGCCACTGGCTGTGTCTTTTGCCACTTGAACATTTCAGACCCAGTCCCCCAATAATCGATATTTGGTAGACTTGATTACAGGCAGCCTTGTCAAGCCTGACAAGAAACAATGAACCGAAGTGCTCATGCCTCCACATCCACTGGAGGGCAGGCTGCACGTGCCGAGTTCGAGCGCATCCAGAGAACTCAAAGGTCCTCCCTTAAGTGCTAGAGGTATTTTTCTCTGTCAGCTCTTAAACCCATTTTTAAAATGTGCCCCTTACCTCGGGCCCTGTAACATGTCCCACTATGCTCTCTGACCACAGGTTCAGCGTCAAAATAAACTCATGAATTGGTTGCCTGTTTTCCTATGTTTGATTCCAATTAAGTGAAACTACTTGGACAGCTTTCTCGATTTACTTTTCTTAAAAGAAACATTTGGATTTTATTCAACGAGGTCACTTAAATTTCAAACAAAACAAAATCAGGATGACAGATTTCTAGTCTCAAGAATTAGTATCTGTGACCCCCATCCTCCTTTGATTTGCTTGCTTAGTGATGTTTTCCCACCCACGAGTGTTAGAAGTCTATTATTTGTACAACAGTGAATGTGCTATCTCTTGCTGACGATTTGTAATCAATTTGTAATGATTATTAGTTAACTTACTGGATCGTGACATTTCAGCAGCATCATTAAAAGAAACCATCTTAAGTAATTATGCACGATAGACATTCTTTGATATTAATATGATATGACAAAAATGGAGGGTAATTTCACTGTACAGAATTTGCTGTTGAATTGCTTTAATTAGCTCAAATGTTTTACCTAAGGCATTTTTCCATAGTGGTCTATTGTGCACTGCAGTACCCCAACCTTAATACTGAATCCACAGTTAACTCCCACAGTTAACTTCCCCCAAAAGATTTACCACTCCATAGCTTATACCTATTGTAGCTTACACTGACTTTTTTTGGATGCCTAAACTGTGAAAGCCATTGTTCTTATTGTTAAATTGAAGAAGAAATTGGATAAAACCAGCTCTATCCAGAAGAGTTGTTACATGCTTCATTCTTAATCCACTGCTTGTCATCTCAAATTCCTAGACTTGGGAGCAGAAAAAAAAAAAAAAAAAAAAGCCTTAAAAGATAGCTAATTAGGGCCTCCTTGTGGCCCAGAGGGTTAAGTCTCAGCACTGTGAAGCTATCCAGAGCCACTACGAATTTGATCCCTGGCCAGGGAGCTTCCCACGTGGCACAGCAGACCTCTCCTACCTTTCCTGCTGCTCCCCTTAGCAGTGTATCTCAGTCACTCTGCCTGTTCTGCTCACCGCTCTGTCTCTGGTGAATCCTCTCACCACCCCACACCTCTGGCCTACACCCCAGTTCTTGTATGCATAAATAAATAAATCTTCAAAAAAAAAGGTAATTGATTGAACTCTATGATACCTTAGACTCATCAACATACCCTTACAGAGCCATTCCCCTCTCCTCTGTCTGCTCATCTTTTCTAACCAAGAGGGTAGCACCAGTCTGACTTCCTGTATGTATAAAAGAGAGCATGATTAACACTGTTCAAGTCATAGCAGTAGGGAATGCTTGAACCACAAGTTTCAGAAATTCTCTTCTCCCAGCATCACCTCTGACAGGCCAACCTGCCATAAGAGTTTTATATAAGCATCTCCACCTCATCTAAAGGAAAGGAAACTAAAGTACATGTACACCACTTTACATACATACATATGCTTTTACATATATATGTACATATATATCCACAACCATACTATATATTATAGTTTATAGATAGGGCATATTCTATATCTTCTTTCCCTCAGATTATGGGGATCTGATGAAGAACAATTGCAATTTAAGCACTATAAAAGTGTAAGATTATTATACAGAGAAACAAGCAAAAGTATTAACTAGCTAGAATGATATTGATGGTATGAAATGCATAATGTTCAAGTTTCCTCTCATTTCTTTAGAAATTAGTGCTCTAAAAATCACTTCTATCATTTTGTTCTAAATGTTTAACCTACAAAATTAAATATATCTGATGTAAGAAGTGGTCACCTATGCACAGTAGAGGGGAAATTTGTCAGGCATTTTGGGGAAAATAGTACAAGTAGGGAAGATTGAGAAAAAACAGTCATCATGTGTGACTTATACTGTGCCTTATACTGCTTCATACTGTGCCTTATTACACAAAGGATGTGAGACATCTTGTTTTAGTATCAAATTTGATTGCTGACATTTTTATAAACCTAAATGATAAATATGTGACCCTTTAGGATTTAAAAATAAAGTTGGAAAAGTTTATTTAAAAACGTTTCCTCAGGGCCTCCCCGGTGGCGCAGCGGTTAAGCGCTGTGCTGTGGAGCTGTCAGCAGCGGCGACGCGAGTTCGACGCCCGGCCAGGGAGAATCCCACATGGTGCGGCAGACCTCTCCTGCCTCACCCGCTGCTCCCCTCAGCAGTGTATTTCTGATCTGCCTGTTCTGCTCCCCGCTCTGTCTCTGGTGAACCCTCTCGCTGCCCCATGCCTCTGGTCTGTACCCCAGCTTGTATGTATAAATAAAAAAAAATAAAAAATAAAATAAAAATGTTTCCTCAGATAAGATAAATTAATATTTTTAAAGACTATTTTGACATTGTTTTCAGCACTAAAGGTTAACAGTTGAGGAATTTTACCTGGCTGCTAGAAAGAGGTTGTCATTTTTTTTTTAAGTTGGGTATTTTTAAAGGATATATTAGAACACTTTATTTTTATAAGCTAACCTACTCTAAGGAGTATTTTTCTTCTGTTTTCCTTTTTCTAGTTCAGTAAAAGTTTTTATTATTTTACCAAGTGCTTTCTGTTCTTTTTTGCCATTTTTAAGTTTTATACCATGTATCTTTTTTCTTTTTCTTTTTCTTCTTTTTTTTTAAGATTTATTTATTTATGCATACAAGCTGGGGTACAGGCCAGAGGCGTGAGGTGGTGAGCGGGTTCACCAGAGACAGAGTGGGGAACAGAACAGGCAGATGGACGGAAACACACTGCTGAGTGGAGCAGCGGGTGAGGCAGCAGAGGTCTGCAGTGCCACATGGGAATCTCCCAGCCAGGCGTTGAACTCCCGGAGCTGCTGTGGACAACTCCACAGCGCAGCGCTTAATCACTGCACCACTGTTTTCCTTTTTCTAGTTCAGTAAAAGTTTTTATTATTTTACCAAGTTCTTTCTGTTCTTTTTTGCCATTTTTAAGTTTATATCATGTATCTTTTTTCTTTTTAAGCTGACATTGCTTACAACATGTGATTACTACATGTGATTCAAAGGCATAGGATAACACATCTAGAGCTGCTTGTCCACACACCACACCCACCACAGGGCACCCTTGGTCCTCCACTATTGTCAGAGTCTGTGTGCCTTCTCCTCCGACCGTTCCTCCTCCTCCCTATAGCCTCAATTCCACAGTCAGATTTCTAGGTTTTATTATAGGTTCAGGTTTGTCTTTATTTCTCTATATTCCACATATAAGTGAAACAATCAGTATTTGTCTTTATCCTTTAGACTTATTTTCCTTAGCATAATCCCCTCCAGTTACATCCATGTTATCACAGATGTCAAGAATTCATCTTTCTTTAATAGCTGAGTTGTATTCCATTGCATATATAGACCACCTTTTTTATTTTTTATTTTTTGCCCCATGAGATGATCTCACTTAATCTGTTAATATAATGAATTTCTTTGCTGGGTATATTTTTCTCTTACTGGGTAACTTGCTAAAGGTCAAGTTTAGGGAAATACGGTCTTATTGCAGGAAGTGGCATGAAATGAGTATCTAATTGCAAAAATGGCATGGCATTACTGTAAACTCCTTAGCTCTATGTCTTAGCAGTGCTAAGACTAAAAATTGGAATCAAGAGTAAAAATCAGATAAACTAAAAAATGAGCTACCTGTGTTGGTCAGTTTTAATAACACAGAGGTACCTAAGAACAAGTATTTCATCAGCCCATGATATTCCTTAGCTTCTACACTTGATAGCTTTCTAACCATCAATTGATTATGTAACTGGGCTGAGTCCAAAGTCCAGTAAAGGTGGTGCCCCCTCGAGGGGGTTTGCTGATGAGAATGAATAGCCCCAGGGAAAATGCTAAGTTTGCAATTTGGGGTGGAGAGTCTGATGAGAAATAAAAGGGACTGAAGGAGAAGGGGAAGGCAGTCGTCATGATGTAGGAATAGAGGAATCAGCGGCAGAAAATGTAGCGGCCAAGATTGAGAGTTTGGAAATCAGACGCCAGAAGTTTTTGAGCCGCCGGGATATAGAGTTTCGGATTGAGCGTTTTTGGAATCTTTAGTGACTCTGGGACCAGTGACTTTGGATGCTTTGCAAGTAGCCGAGCAACGGAAACTGCTCCAAGTTTTGTTTTTACTGCAGCCGAAGGAAGAAGGCAGAGGCCCGCAGTGGGTGCCTTCCTAAAATGCGTGAGTGCAGTGTGTTGGGCCGTCTGTCTGGCTGCTGTAGTTGCTGTCTGCAGTGTTGTTGGCCTGGTGCTGTGCTGAGGCACCGTGGCAGTTCTGGGAGTATCTCCAGTTGTGTTCTGTGTCATCCTCGTGAATTGGAACCTGGCCTACAGTCTGATTGTTGCGTGTCTGCAGAAGAAGGAAGACGCCATTTTGGAAACGTGGCCTATTGTTTGGAAGAGGAGCTCCACATCAGCAGTGGCGGGAAGACGCCACCTTTGTTAGTTTTCTGGGACTTAAAGGACTGGACATTGCTTTAAGTAAGGTAAACGGCCATATGTTGACTTCAGTAATTATTTGCTTTTCCCTGTTTGTTAAATAAATCCCATTGTTGTAGTTCCCTAAACCTGAGTAGTCTTACAAATGTGCGCACAGGCGCAGAACCAATATAGTAACCGGGAAGCAATTGGGGCACTGCCTTGCCTAAATTCAAAAGGCCTCATTTGCTCTGTATCAATTAAATTGAGCAGAAGTGTGAGAACTTAAAGTATACTCATTAAAGTTTTATTGTTTAAATTTATTTCAAATATGATTGAGTTTCTCCGTTTAGCAGTTTCTGGGCCTGTGGTGATATTTGGGATCTCTGGTTATTTACTACCAATCTTCTAGGTTGGAGGTAAGGGTAAGGATGGGAGGGAGGTAGAGGGGAGAGTGTGCAGGTTGAGGATAAAAATGGAAGGAAAAGCAAAGTGTGAGTATGAGTCCCATATTAAGAAATCAACTCCAGATTTCATTACTTCCATTGAAAATAGATATGCAATATTCCGTATTACAGTCACCCCAAGATTTGTTTTAACACTTTAAAGCACTCATTTAAAAGATACTTGGTTTAGTTTCCAAACTGGCATAATTCATCTCTGGACCCAAAATTTTTGTCTATAATAAATATGGAGTAAAGACATAATGAGTAATCAGGGAAATGGTCTTCACAAATATTTGTTGTGAGATGAATAAACATAATCCCACCTTTGACTTTTCTACTTGCTTCCTGTGATCAAAGCAAAACATGAGGTTTTGCTTTCCTATAAAGCAAAGAAGAATTAAGGGATTTTCAAGGTTTTAAAATGAACTTACATCTCAAAACACAAAGGGGTTAGCTAGGACAAGTAGATCTGAACCAGAATAAGCCCTGAATATCACAAGAAGTGTTAAATATTAAGCACTGTCCAGAACACATGAAATTTCACAGGTAGATTTTGAGCGTATAGGTAACCATTTAAAATGTAAAGATAACAATGTTGAGGTGGTTGCTTCCATGCACATAGGAAATTTCAATTGAGCTTGTGCTTTGACTTTTGTGATATACATATCAGTGCCTGACAAAGTCAAAAGCACTATAATTTCCAGCATAATCTTTCAGTTATTAATTTACGGATCAAAGAATATAGTCTTAATTCTTGGACAAGGCAGCTCAGAGACTAGGTATAATAGCTTGGTGAGTTAAATTGCTACTGGTCAGTATCTTCTAATAACTTTGAAAGCCTTGCTGATGGGTTGGTTGTCATAAATAGTTGAAACTATCAGTCCATAGCATGTCTGCTGGCCCCCTGCTGTGTTAGCAGTAATAGCCTCGGCCTCCTCACTCCATTGAAATGTTTTCTCAATTTCACATCAGAAACATTTTCTATTTATCTTTCCTCTGCTGCACACTGGAGTTTGAGAGAGTTTTGGGAAAGGTAGTATTTACTCAGACCTCCAAAATGGTACATTTTGCTCTTAAAAGTATTCTACCCAACCATTTTCAAGATGTCAAATATTTTTTGCAAAGTTTGCATCTTTGCTTTAACTTGTCCCATGTCCTTCCAGGCCCCCTGCAGAAATCATCTCTCTCTCTACTGTGCTTCCCCAGTGTGAGAAAAAATGAGAAAAAAAGGCACAAAAATGTCATTATGATAAAAAATTAGAGGAGATCCACAGTACAGAAATTGCTCAAAGCTGTGTGAGAATCCTGAAGTTTAGCCCTGGACATTCATGCAAACAGACCATAGTTCCAGGGACCATGCCATACAAAACAGGAAACCCACACCAAAAAGATGGTTTGAGAGGTAAATGATAGAGAAGGGGAATTAGAAATTGGCAGAAAGGAGTTTTTGCAACACAACCAAATTGTTCAATCTTTAGGTTAGAAAATTCATCATGACAGTTAAAAATCAGCTGGTAAAATTAGGTTAACAGCATTGACCATATATCTTTAGGCAATTTATTTTTGCTTTATAAAAGGCAATGTTTATGTAGCCTATTTCAGATAATACCAAATATCTTACATGTAAGGGGATTGGGATAATGGGGATTCTGGAAAGAAAAAACAAAAAGCTTTCTCCAGGCCAGGAACAAATAGGATGAAGTACAAATTTGAGACTGGCCCAACCAGTCTCCAGCTCAAACAGTTGAATGCAGAATTATTTTCTAAGAAACAGCTACACTAACTACAAGGAATATTGGTACTCTACGTGAGCACTTAACAGGAAGTAGACAAACTAGAAATGGCTTTAGGTTCTGAGGAGAGTAAAGGGAACTCTCTCTTATTCCAACTGCTAAAAATACCTCTAGTAATGAATATTACCAGTGACCTTCAAATATTCATTCTTCTCCAGGATCATTATTCTAAGTTGGTGTTTCTCAAAGTGTGGCCTAGAGCAAAATGTACCACTTTGGAGATCTAAGGAAATACTACCTTTCCCAAAACTCTCTCATTATCTCTTGAGAACTTACTAAAATATATTTTTAGATCACACCCAGACCTACTGAGTCAGAAATTCTGGGAGTTGGACTCAGCCATTGTTTTAACAAACCTTCCTTTCTTCCCCATAATTCTGGATGTTTGGAAGTACTGCAGTCATCTTAATATCCCTCCCTCTCTTCTTCCTCATGGAAAAACCAATACCAAGGATGGCAAAGTAGTGATGAGAGGATGCCAAGTTCTTTAAAACAAAATTAAGATAATAAATCAACCAACCCTGGAACTTGTGCTACAACAGAACTTTCTTTAATGTGAGATAATAAACAAATTCTATTTTCTGTTACTTGCAGCTAGAAGCATCATAACTGGTAGGTTCTTAAGTAAGAAAAAAAAATTTAGATAAATAGGTCGATGTGCTGACTGCTCCTATAAAAGTTTAAAGTTACAAGTTCAGTATGATAAAATGTTAATTACTTAACAATTCTAAGGGCAATATTTATCAATGGGAAGTTATAACATATAAGTCAAAGACTGAGCAAGGGGGTGTCTGTTTTTTAAATTATTTCCATATTTGTATATAAAGTAAAAAATTGACTATTAATTTCAGAAGCTCCTTTGATGAGTTTTTCTTATTACTAATTAGGAGTACTTTTAAATTATGCAACTGCACTTTAATCTTGAAAACTAGTGAGATTTTAGAATTTTACTTTCTGCTGTAGTGGGTCCTCGACATTTTTGTTTAATTCTCCAGCTGATGACTCTTGTGACTGAAATCACTAAAATGAAATAGTTTACACCTTCCTAAAGTATGACAGTCATTTTTCTAACAAACTTAACAAAGATATTTATTACTTTGAGATTTACACATCAAGTTGTTTCTCTTATCTGATTTAGAGCGATTAAAAAGCTATGGCGTTTGGATTTTTTAAAATGCTACATGTATTCTTTCCTAGTTTAAATGATTAAGTTGTCCATTTTTACCAGGAAAAATGCTTGAAAAGATAAAGATGCCAGCATTGCACTCTTGATTATAGAAATGGTATTGCTTTTAGGGAAATGAGGATCAATTGTCACTGAACAATGGCCCAAACTACAGGTGTTCGGGTTTTTTCAGTTGACATAGCACTTCCATATCCATAATTAAATGTCATCCTCACAGCCTTATGAGGTAAGCACACTACATCTTGTTAATTGCTTTTCCTAGCTGACCAAGTTGGGACTGACACAAGTGAGGCTCCTTGCACCTGAATTTCTCATTATTCAATGTCAAAGCCAGGAATTGAATATCCATTTTAGCCTCAGTTTTCCTAACACTTCCACAATTGCCCAGCAGAGACTTTATAAGAAGCTGTCTTGCTGATTGAGTTAGATTCTATAAGTTATCATTCTATTCAGTTAAATTCTTGCATCTTTTGACTCAGTGGAACACCCTGCAACTTTGATAGCCGTTAATTCCTCGGCCTAAGATATCTGCCCCATAGCCCATTCGGTGACATTCAAGGATATATTCATTAATAAGGACTTGATTTTAAATCACCCTTGGTCAATGTTTTAAATCACCCTTAGTAAATCACATCTATTCACTTGTTCTTATGTAACCTTTGGATACCCATCATTGGGGAAATCATGCTCCAAGCTGAAGCTATTCAAAATTTCTCTAGGTTTATCTTCTCAGAGTTAAAAATTACTGCCATAATGGAGTGTGATCTCATGAGTAACTAACCACAGGCAGGCATGAGAGATTATTGCATAGGTAAATCCAGGTATGTTCATTAACATGCTTTTGAAAAATCAACAGAATACATACTAAGCATCTGCTACCACTCAATGGTTCTAGAATCTGCTACCACTCAATGGTATTAAGACTATGGATTTCATTTTTTCAAGTGGTAAAATTTTTCTTTGTTCTGAGTCTTGATAGTTATATTTACATATTAACCAGAGGAGGAGCAAGGGAAAATTTGAGAGATTTTGTTTTTAATGCTAAGACTTCATAACGGCTTTAGACATTACTACACCTGCTTTGTATTCCATAATTTAAATCTACAATTAAATTATCAGATGTTACCATAAGTTTAATCAGTAAACAGCGATTTAAGAATGAATTAAAGAGATAAAGACATATATTAGATTGTATTATCAGAGAAAAGACACAGTTTAGCGATTTCCTGTATTACTAAACACTATACAATGCTACTGGGCATGGGGCAGCTGTGGTTGGAAATGGTCAAGTAAGAACCTATGAAACTAAATCTTCATCGCTGTCTCCTGGTTTTACTCTCCATTTTATAAATGGCATAGAGCTCTTGAGAAGGTGTGGCAACCCCTGTCAGCTTTGATCTTGAAATTATGCGTCATCATATAATCTACATCAGTGTTTCTCAAACTGTGACCCCTACCACCCATGAACTTTTTAGAAATGCAAATTCTGGGACCCCCCACCTCCAATCTACTTAATTAGCAGCTTGTAGGGCCCTGCATTCTGGAGTTTAACGAGTCTTTCAGGTACTTCCAATGCATGCTCAAGTTTGAGCACTGATTTACATGAAACACAATAAAACTTTCAGCTAAAAATATTTTGTTCATGCTAATATCCCTCAATTCTGAAGAACAGAATGAGAGTGTATAACAGTATTTTATTTTATTTTTTTAAAGATTTGTTTATTTATGCATACAAGCTGGGGTACAGGCCAGAGACGTGGGGCAGCTAGAGGATTCACCAGAGACAGAGTGGGGCAGCACAGGCAGATCGGCGGAAATACACTGCTGAGGGGAGCAGCGGGCGAGACAGGAGAGGTGTGCTGTGCCATGTGGGAAGCTCCCTAGCTGGGGATATTGGGGATCAACTCATGCCACAGTGGCTGGCAGTGGCAGTGGCTGGCAATACCTTTGTAGTGCTGAGACTCCTGCACCACCAGGGACGCCCAAACCCAAACCTGCAACATTCTTGAATCAGACAGGTCTTTGAGTAGATTCCTATTGGCCTAAAGCCAGTTATTTTAAAGAACCAGGGGAAAGGGCACAAAGACCATACAGAGAACAAACTTCTACCTCTTAAGTGGCTCTGAGCATCAAAATCAGCATGGCCCTGGTAGGGAAAAGAGCCAAGTTAGAGGGCAGTGGCTGTGGCAGTGGCTGTGGTAGTGGCAGTGGAGCCCCAGTTGTGTTCCCAGCTATGAAGTCAGGCTTTCTTTTCTTACTCCAGGTCAGGGCCTTTGGAACAATGCTTCTTTGACCTGGTATATCAGACTTTAGCTGTACCAGTTAGAAGAAAGGAGGGAAAGCTTCACAAATAGAAAATGCCATCATCTTGAAACAGTGTAGTTCTTAGAGAAATAGCTTCATCTCTTTAAAACAAAACAAAAAAGCTATATAACATTTCAGAGGCTATGAAAGTAAGTACATTATACAGTATGTACTTACATAATAAATGTGCTTAATACAGAAACTATATGTTGGATACAAAGCAAAAGGGTAGTTTTTTAATACTAGTGAACTAGGATTTTACACTAGTCTCATTGTTCAATTGCTTTGAATAATATAAATTATGTACTTGTTCTATAAGACCAAATACTTTTATAATAAGCTTTTTAAAAGATGTATTTGTAACCCATAGATTGGTGGTAAATATTAAATGGAATTAATTGTACAGGACCCAGTTACAAGGATTCCTTACATTTAAGGAAGTTTTTCTAAGGACAGCTTTTTTAAAGAAGTTATTCGAGGCAAGAATAAAGGAAGAGGAATAAGGGAGTTGAGAGTTTCTGCTAAGAAGAGGGTGTACATGAGACAATTGGGCACTGGAATATATTACACTGAGCAAAACTCAGCAAAGAATGTAACATAAAGGTGATTGTACCCAGAGACAAGTTAAAGTAACCGTTGTATTTGCAAATAATAGATGAGTTTGCAAAAGCTTGATTACATCTTAATAAATTCTTAAAGACTTTCTTTAGTGCTGCTCCAGTTTTTCTACTGTGTAGTCTTTAACAGCAATAACATGTTCTTTTTCTATGTGCATTGTGACTTGCTTGGAAGGAGAGTAAATAGTATATTTAATATTAATTAGATCAATATTAGGTCTACTGTATTTATAAGTAATCCTGCTATAAATATTCAGTCTTTTGCAAATGTAAAAGAGGGGAGGGGCTGGGGGACTTTGAGTTTTAGTGGTACCAGAACATACCCATCTCATCGTGCTATTTATTGTAGAAAAACACTTTGTTGCTCTTGTTATAACATCCCTCCCAAGCTGAATTTTCTTAGAAACCAATGAAGCATGAGTCACATGGTCCCTCACTTGCAGTGGCTCCTTTAAAGGCCCTGAAAGAGACTCTAGCAATGTGCTCATGATCTTATGGTTTGGTAAAAATTGCATAAGCTATTTTACCTGCAGTTGATTTTAGGAGTGCTCTTTTTGCAGATTTTTCCTCCTTCAAACTTCTTCTATCAGGTAACATTGGCCTGACATTGGGCAGACTTGGAATCTGGTTTAAATGAAGTTGAGTTGGGGAATTGTTTAGGTTGTGTTTGAATTTAGTGACTTTATAAATATGCTTTGTAGTCATGTCTGTGTGTGGTTAAATTACTGCTAGTTGTCCTGGTGAAGAAATGACATCCAGAAATATCCCTCTGCTACTGTAGTAACTCAAGGCCTGAAATAGTAATGTGAATGTGTCCTGTGGGTCCCAGTGCCTGAAGCATGTAGGTAGCAAAGGGGAAACAGTCAGAAGTTAGTCCACGGAACTCTTGACTCTAATAAACACATACATGTAAATTAACTGTGCTTGAAGAGTATCTGAATTCTCTTGTGATTGTCTCTTTATAGAGAAAATCACTGTCATGTGAAGAAATGATTAAAGACCCTGTAGTCCAAAAACGTGTGAACAAAACACTTTAGATTACATCAGTTAATTAGTAAAAAACGCTTAATTTTCTAGATTATGTGCTCTTGAAAATTGTAATTTCCTTTGCCATTCTAAATGAATATTCACTTTGTCTCTAATTTAATACTTTTATTTTTATAATCTTTTTCCTAAAGAATTCCTCACACATATGAATATGCTCCAAAACTGTCAAAATTCTGGAACTCCACCTACATTCTTGTTCCAAAAAGGATTTAAAGTGTCTTCCCTGCACAATAGTTATAGTGGTTTTATTTTTAAGTCCTCTATCTTCAATAAATGAAAGAAAACCTAATGTTAAGGAAAGCAGGAAGAAAAGAAATGAAGGGGTGATGGGGGGAAGGAGGGAGAAGGAGAGATGGGGTCACATCTCTGAGATGTGTCTCAGGAGTGGGTAGTGAATCAGATTTTGGAATCAGACAGACAACCCTGCAGCTGAAATCTCACTGCCTCACACATGAGCTATGAACCAACTTATCTCACCACTTTAAACCTCAGTTCTCTCATCCATAAAGTAGGGATCATACCTCCAACTTTGCAAAGTTACTGTAAAGATTAAATGGCAACATCTGTAAAGAGCCTTGATGAGTGCCTGGCACATAGAAGGTATTTAATACAAATTTTAAATTCCTTATTATTTTTTTTCTTCTGCCTGGGCTCTACTCAGGCTGGTATGACAAGGGTCCAGAGGCCAAACTGAAGCGCACTTGCTCTTGGCCAAGGTAAAAACAAATGTGAATATAGTACTGACCTGGATGCAAAGAACGAAGGGGCCAAGATGCACCAATGCAGCAGAACTTTGAGCTACATCAGCATTGTTGAATGCATAATCCAAGTTGTATTTCTTGAAATAGATGTACTAGTATGTTGCCTTTAAGATGAGCAGGAAAGAAAGAATTCCAGCATCTTTCCTCTTCTCTTCATAGCAAATTATGTGCAGTATAACCGATGTGGGAAGTTCATTTCTTTTTCTGCGAAAGCATAGAACTGTCTGTACAGTGTGAAAATATGTCTTCCATGCTGAACAAAAGTTAGCAAATAGAACATTGCAGACGAACTTAGAAGTGGAATAGGATAGAAAATTTAGGGAGCTACATAAAAAGCTACACTGTAGTTCACCAAAAAAGGGTCTTACATTTGAGTTAACATGCTTATTTCAAAGAAAAGGTTTGGGGATTCATCCATTCACCAACTTCTGTGTTTCAGAGGCATCTGGGCATAGTAGATTAGGAAAGCTTTTAGAAGCAGAAGACGGAATTAGAAGTGTCTCAAATATCCTTTCAGGCAGGTCCAGGTGTCTCCCAGCCTTGTCTGACACTACGGCCGTGATGATGCCGACAAAAAGGATAGAGCGCCTTTAGAAGGGACATGAATAAGTAGCAAGTTGTCAGCATTAAATAGGGGCAGTAATAGATAAAGGTAAAAGAGGCTTGATATTAATCGGGAAAACACAGTGCCACAAAATAACCTGAAATTTCTCATTGTCCCTTTCCATCAAGCACTTTGTTGGAATACATTCCTGAACTTAAGACAGTTCGACTTAATGATTTTTTAGCTGATGGTTTGACAAAAGATTTTCCGTCTTTAGGATGGTCTGAAAGCCATAGGTAGTCAGAAGGTAGTCACAATGTGATACCCCTAGGAGGACGCTGGGTAGCGGCAGCCAGTGGCAGCTCCCAGTCAGCATTTTCGACTTATACTATTTTCACCTTAACTATGGGCATAATGGGAAGTAACCCCATTCTAAGTCCAGGAACTTCTTCCCATCTTCCCAAACTCCCCCTAAATTGAAAATAAGTTGGAATGCATTTACTACCCCTATCCTACCAAACAACGCAGTTTCACCTAGCCTCCCTAAGCGTGCTCAAAACACTTATATTTGCTTACCTCTGGGCAAAATCATCTCACACAAAGCCTGTTTTACAATTAAGAGTTGCATATCTCAGAAGCAGAAGACAAAAGTGGGCGTTTTGTAGACATAAGGGAATGTGAAAACACAAAGCATGATATCCACTGGCGACACAGTCCTTGTGGGCGAGGGTGGTGGGAAAGAGAAACAGGCTGATTGATTGGAGGGATATTTAGGGATAGAATTAAAGGACTTGTGATAGATTAGATATTGACTGAGGGAGTGGGAAGTGCCAAAGATGACTCTGAGGACCCTGTCTGAAAAGGAGGGTAGGTGGAGGTAATGCCATTTTTTTAGAGAAGGCAGGTGTAGGAAAGGGGAAGTCGTGAGAGTGGGTACTGATGAAGACATTCAACTTCGTGCAAGCGCTCAGTTATAACTCTTGGACATCCTACAAGTAATGGAGCACCACAGACTGAATGTGTCCCTCAAAAATTCTTATGTTGAAATCCCAGCCCCTGCTCTGATGGTATTAGAAGGGAATGCTTGATGACTGATAAGGTCTTGAGGATAGAGCCACATAAATGGCATTTGTGCCATTACAACCCCCCTCCCCCCCAAAAAAGCCCGGAGGGCTCTCTGGTCATTTTCCACCATGTGAGGGCAAACCAAGAAGCCAGGGATACCCACCAGGAAGCGGGCTCTCACCAAACATAGAATATGCTGACCCCTTGATCTTGGACTTTCAGCCTCCAAAGCTATAAATAAATTTCTGTTGTCTATAAGCCACCCAGTCTATGGTATTGTTATAGCAGGTCAAGCAGACTCAGAGATGGAGCAAACTTTAAAGGCTTTTTTTTTTTTTTAAAGATGTAGCTCTTAAATTTTTTTTTCCTCCCTTTAGATATAAGAGCCTGTTATAATTACTGTGATAAAATAGTTCAACTTTTAATGTCATATTTAATAGTTAGGAATATTAAGATTCAGCCTCAGATTATCACAGCAATTTAACTGTCATTGTTACCTATGTATAATTACACAAGTTCCTCCACAAAATCTCTGCCCTCTACCTTAGATTCTATAGTGATCATCTCTTCCTCCTGCTTCTGAAGCATTAAGGCCTTTTCTCTACCCAAGCACAAGGACACTGAGCAAAATGCCTTTAATTCTCCCCTGAGATGTCACTTGAACTATCAATAGCATTTCATGGCTTTTTAAAGAGGCCTTTAAAAAAGGATAACTTTGGTTTACTCTCAAGATAAACCAGCTCACTTACTTTAAGGATGTAAAAATTCTGTTTCTTAAGCCAAGCTATAGTAGAATTTCTACCATTTTACCTAGAGAAGAAAACCCGCATCAGCAACCCAAAAAACCCTTACGTATTGTTCCATATCTCAACATAGTTTTTTGTGGGGGAAGGGAGTGATGGAGCCTGCAGGGATTCTTTAATTTTCATATTGTTGTTCAGAGCAGATACAACAGCCAAAATGAAGACCTAAGCTTCTAAAGTTCTAATTAAATTCAAGTATTTATCTAACAACCCAATTTTGAGGTTAGCATTTCTTAAGAAACAAAGCAGGAAATAAAAATCCAGTGATCCCCAAAACACTAATCCAAAAGGATACATGCACCCGTATGTTCATTGAGGCACTGTTCACAATAGCAAAGGTATGGAAGCAACCCAGATGCCCAAAAATGGATAATTGGATCAAGAAGATATGGTACATATACACGGAATACTATTCAGCATTCAAGAAGATAAACACATGTAATTTGCAGTGACATGGATGGAACTAGAGGGGATCATACTCAGCAAAATAAGCCAGAAAGAAAGAGAAAAATATCAAACGGTTTCACTTATAACAGGACTATAGGGAAACCAAATAGAAGAGAGACACTCAGTGTTGGGGGAGGAGGAGGAAGGGAGGATAAGGGCACAAAATTGAGTAGAAAAGAACACAAGGGACCGCGGAGATGGATCACAGGTGAATTGGTGGTGGGCTACCCAAGCGGAATACAAAATGTAAAAGATATAAATAAGAATAAAAAGATATATATTAAAAAAAAGAAAATCCATGATCATGTCTGCACTAGAAACCTTTTCTTATACCACTGCAGAAAAACTTTAGCACAGGGCCTCCCTAGGGGCACAGTGGTTAAACGCTGCGCTGTAGAGCTGTCCACAGCGGCGAACCCAGTTCGACACCCGGCTAGGGAGATTCCCACATGGCGCGGCAGACCTCTCCTGCCTGTCCCACTGCTCTCCTCAGCAGTGTATTTCCATCGATCTGCCTGTGCTGCTCCCCACTCTGTCTTTGGTGAACCCTTTCGCTGTCCCACATCTCTGGCCTGTACCCCAGCTTGTATGCATAAATAAATAAATCTTTAAAAGAAAAAGGAAAAACTTTAGCACCGCCTCCAAAACAAAATTTTGTTCTAATCCTTAAATAAAATATAGCTTCTGTATTTGGGGGTCCCCTGGCCCCCAAAGACCATGCTCCTCATTTTAAACAGATTAGTCAGAGCAGATCCTGAGCCAAATATAACTGCTATGACTACAGGTTTTGCCTCGTATTATTAATGCTTGAATATACCTCTTTCTACCCACTGAGACTTTAAGTATCACAGAGGGGCTACACTTCAGCTAATTCATTTTTACACCCTCATCATCTATAAAAATGCTTCACACACAACAAATATGAAAAAAAAATTGCTTCATAGTAGAAGGAATTCTCCAAAAGAATATGACAAAGCAGAGTTCTCTTGACACTGCATTCAGTTCTGTCCAGGTCAACATTTATGTCCTTACTTATATAAGGAAATCGATGGTAACGCGATTGTACTTTAAGATAAAAATACAGAAAGAGGGCCTCCCTGGTAGTTCAAGGGGTTAAGTCTCAGCCTCTGAAACTATCAGCAGCTGCCACTGCAGCACGAGTTTGATCCCTGGCCAGGAAGCTTCCCACATGGTGTGGCAGACCTCTCCTGTCTCACCCGCTGCTCCCCTCAGCAGTGTATTTCAGTCAGTCTGCCTATCCTGCTCCCTACTCTGTCTCTGGTGAATCCTCACACCACCCACCTCTGGACTGCAACCCAGCTCTTATATGCATAAATAAATCTTTTAAAAAATTTTAAATACAGAAAGACAGTAAAAAAAAACAACAACTTTGGATTAATTTTGTTGGAAGATGATATTATACCAATTCAAGGGTTTAATGGTATCATCTTCCAACAAAATTATCGATGCTATTATACATGCCCCGACTCCAAAGGCCACTCTCTCTCTCCACTGTTTAATAGGCAAGACATGCTAGGTAAACACTTAGATGGTATTTCCTGTTCAGAAGTCTTTCTATTCAAGACACAAGGTACTATAGTCAGAGATCATCCAAAATTCTTGTCTGTTAAATTAGCACACTGTATTTTATGATCCCTCATTGTGGGACTCATAGAAGAAGAGATTTCAGTGGATAAGACTGCTCGAGGACAGTATTAGCTGAGGGACAAGAGCTCAAAATACGGTCATGCATGGTTTAGTGTTGTTTAGTGTCGGGAATGCATTGCAAGAAATGCATCACTAGGTAACTTCCTCATTGTGTGAATGTCACAGGCTGGAATTACACAAACCTGGAGGGGATAGCCCACGACACCCCTAGTCTGCATAATATAGCCCATTGGTATCATCGTCGCACACGCAATGTGCTGTTGACCCAAATGTTGCTCAGTCCATGACTGTAGCAGGCTCTTCTCTGCCTCCATCTTTCATCATGCAACGTTCCTTATTTAACTTACAGGCCTCACAATCTGGACCCTGCCTATAAAGTCCTTTCCTCTTTGCAGATGCTCATATTGCTTGTTTCTACAAGTCTGTTCAGACCCACATACATATTGGAAAGAGTTGGGGAGTCAGTTGCACTGATACAAATGAGCTTGTGACCTTGGGCAAATCTCCTAACCACCAAGACTGGTTCCACATCTGTAAAATAAATTACACAAGTTCCCCTAGATTTCACCATCCCCGGCTTACTAAAGATAACAATCCTATTTTCACCATCACTTACCTTCACCTACATAACAGTATCTCAGCCTCCCAACCCAGAACTCCCCAACCTCCACATTCATTCATTCACTTATAGAAATTTACATCCTATATGCACCTCATTAATGTGCTTGACACTAGGGCTAAAATGGCAAATGAGAACAATCATGTTCCTGCATTCGAGTAAAATAAGATTGTTTTAAAAAAGACAATTTTGACTGTTAGGAACTTGGATTGTAGAGAAACAAGAGCAGACATGGCATGTCCAAGCAAGAGAGGATGGTGTGGCAAGGCTGGTAGGTGAAGAGGAAAACTCAGGAGCTATCTTAGAAGTAGATTGACTAGGCTTGTTAAGGGATTGCAAAAGAGAGTGAGAGAGAGAAAGGAAAGGACCTGTGGAGAATCAGGTTTGGGGGTAGGACTTGTGAGTTATCTGTGGACAACAGCCACAAGATATTAGGATGGAGATGTCAAATAGGCAATTAGACATACAAGGTTGACGTGTACTAGAGATAAATATTTGAGAGTTTTCAGCAGATTAGCGATGTCTGAAGTCAGGAAAATGGAGGAACTCACCAAGGCACAGAGTAAACTGTCCCCGAGGATCTCACAAACTGCCTTATGATTTGGTCCTGGCACTCATGAATAATGTCTACAGTGATGGTGCTGAACCCTAAAAGCAGTATTCCCTGGAGATTCATAGGACTCTTTGTTCTCTGTAGACTTCACTGGGCTGAAGCTAGGTGTCAGTGTATCCAGAAGCAGAGCAAGTTCTCCCCTCTCCAATTCAATGCCTCACTGGGTTACCCAAGTCAGAGCAGGCTGCTGCCACACCTGCTCAGGAGAATAATGCCTGCAAGTCCCATACTTTTTCCCACAAGCTCAGATACCAACATTTGAGCCAGACCCTGGCTATTCCTATCAGATCAAAAGAAACTAACTGCATTCATGAATGCTTCTGCATGCATTTTGCATACCTCTCCAAACTCACCTGAGATCCTCATTAGACTCAGGTTGAGTCCCCACCACTACCTGCACCACCATCACCACCACTGCTTCACAATTTGAGTAATATTGATTGAAGGTGTTTCATCATCAGATTTTCCCATCTAATTAATGACTTTCCTAGTTAGGAACTTGCCTTTGTGAAGTGCCTACTATAATAAGAGTCTAGAAATGCAAAGGGTAAGACATATTTCTCAATTTGATCAATAGCTGTTTCACCCATTGATTGGCATAGGAATAATAAAATAATCACAATAAGAATAATAAAAGCAAAAAGAACCAAACAAACCAACCCTCAGGTCAAATCTTCATGCCTGTATGACACCAGTTAAGGGGGAAGAACCACAGAAGTTTTAATAGGGAAGTATCTGTGGACAATGCAATTATGGCAATGACCATGAGTGGGACATAGTGGGACCCTACAGACCCATCATGAGATGGGTAGAGGCAAGAGAGGAGGTGTGCTCCATAGCCAATCTGCCTGGGGCAGAGGTCACTTCTTTACCAGCCTTTGCCAGGCTTCAAAGGACAAGAACAAGATAGCACCCAGCCTCTTGTGTATAGAAATGAAGAAAATGACTTACTAAGCACCAACTAGTAAGGGGACCATTAGGAACAGACAGAATATTGTGGAAAAGGAGGAGCAGTGCTTCACTCATCCTATTAGAACTGGAGGAAATTTTTTACTGATCCCGTTTAACTTGAGTCTTGAAGGATATATAAGCAGTCTCCAGGTGGATGAGTTATAAGGAGGCTAGAGGGAGGAGTGTATTTGAAAGCACAGCAGTGGAGAAACAGATGGGGTGTCTGGGGTGATATTTTCCGAGTATGTAGAACACAACACTCATGGGACCCAGTGGCGCTAGATGGGGTGGGAGATGATTTTAGGCGGCATGCCAATCCTATATTAAATAACAAGGACTCACTTGGAATTGAGAAAATTGCCTATTTTAAAATTCCTTTCCATTCTTGCCCAGGAGAATTTCTGAGTTGGCTACTAGGATGCTCATTTCTTAAAAGTTAATCTTCCTTTTCAACAACCCAAACAGGTTCAGGCCCAGAGGTTTCAAAGCTAACAGTATCTACTTAGGATTAAATCTTACTTTGCCTTCATTATCATTAAGCTTGTCTTCTATTTATGGCAAAATACAGTCATTTTCCATTTATAGTAATGATGAAATTTTCTTTCTAAAACTTAAGCTTAAAAAGTGATTTTAATGCAAATACAGAGAAATATTAAGGAGTTCATCACACAAGTGATAAACACAGTGATTTGAATGACGGTGGCATGTGAATACCTAAGTGCTACAAACACTTTCCAGGAGAAAGGCTTTTAGTTAGCTGTGTTGCTATTGCTTGTTCAGAGATCAAGTTTAAAGCCAGGGAGACAGTTTCAAATCTTTCTTCAGTACATTCTAGCTGGGTGGCCTTGGACAAGACGTCTAATCTTGTCTCTAAATCTTCCTTCCTTCAAGTTTTTAAGGAAGATCCATTTTACAGGAACAAAAAGATCAGAAACAACACATGCAAGTCCTAAAATTATTTTTAACCTCCTTTATAATTTTCCAACAAGCTTTCCAAGGTTAACCAGAATTGACTCTGACCTAGTTTCTCTTCTTGAGACATGTCTGCAGAACTGTAAATAGTTTCAGAAAGGAATCAAATATGTTATTTGTTTTTCTTTTGCCATTAACTTATGAGGAAGTTAAAAACTCAACACAGTGCTCACAGCTGCTCCCAGGCCTTCCTAGATGATTGCAAACTGGGGAGGGGACCACACACCAAATTCACGTCAGAGGATCCATGGTAAATTCTGATATTCCTCTGAAGACATTTTGTAATACTTAAAACATAAAAAATAATAACCTGTCCAAGCAATATAGACACATTTTTTAAAATCTGCAATATTGAGAAAAGAGGGAAAAAATCACTAAATGTACATTCTACAGTGCCAGCCCTATTTTTTCAGCCACTTCCCCTCCTCATTGTTCACCCCTCCATCACCCCCAACTCCCATGAGGGCTGAAGAAGTCCCCAACTTGGACTGAGAGTAAGGCAGACAACTCAGAACACCACCACATGGGTCTTGACCATCTGCTTCAAAAGCAAATATGTGCTGAGACTTTAAAATGAAAAGATTTCCTCGTCATCCTGACATCTAGCCTAAGATCAACTCGACCAGCCCAGCTACCTTAGTGAGAGTCTGTTTGAATTTCCAGCTCTTATAAAATCATTCAGGCATGTCAGTAGAGCAGTTTCCTTTCGAACAGCAGTAACAATTTTTATTTTCCAAACTTTGCATCAACTTTTTGGGAAACCTGTCATGAGAGGATTTTCTGTCCATTGACCTCTGCTTTTACTTCCTGAAGTGTTTTATTAAGTAGGTCATCTCATACAATTACAGGACACGGTTAATATCTCCCACACAGTTTTGCAGTTCTGGTTACAAACATGATGTGCAAGAAATTTGTGACTGTGAGTCTTTAATGTGGCTCTACATTTGTCCTTTACCACTGTCATGCTTGCTTAAGAAGGACTCACCAGATTTTAAATGGACCAGAGACAGTGATTTCTTCTAACAACCATTGGTACAATTCAGAAAGGCAGTATTTAGAAATGCCTTGTTCATAATGATAAGGGATAGAATCATATAAATCTCAAAATGATAAGATGAATACATGATTTTAAATAAGAACTGATCTGACATTTTAGCAGTTTTTTCTTAATGCTCATACTCCCGCATGCTAGCGTCTACTACTAGAAATTCTAACTTTTGATTGGCTGGAAAAGATTGAAAACTACAATGTCCCATCCCCTCCCCTCCACCAGAAAAAAAATGACTGACTACCTCTGAATGATCTTCACAGCTCATTAATGATATTCTAAAGCTACTCACATGTACAGTCCACAAAAGGTTTTTTTATTGTGCAAATACTGGTGATGTTAACATACCGTAAATGCATACAAGAAGACCAGTGTATTTCCAGGAACTGTTTACTTTATTAGTGCTCTAATAAAGCACTGAAAGCACTGAAAAATGGTCAAGGAGTCCGCCATTGAGCGTTGGCAGATAGGTTAGCTATTCAGAAGAAATAAAAACATGTGGTTTTATTATAGAACTTCAGCTTAATCATACAATTCAAAGAAATTCTCACATGCCTGCTTATTCCTGATTGCTAAGTCTGAACAGCTGCAAGCAAGAGCGGACCGTGCCTATAAACATGAAAACTAGCAGAGAAGAACTCACCAAGTGACTGCAAAACAACATCCAAAAGCAAATACTGTTAACTGTAAGACAACACAAACAAAATGATACCTGTTCTTCGGCTCTTTGGTTTCTCAGCGTTGATAAATATTTCCTAATAGCATGGAGAGGATATTTTTTTAAATAAGTGAATCTAGACTGAGGCAACAGATTATCCATGGTGTGGAAAGCAGGAAAGTCCTTGTGTGCCCCTCCCCGTCAGCAACCAAGTGAAATCTAGAAGCTTCACAGTTTATCCGATGATTAAAGATTTGCTTGTAGCTCGACCACTTTTTTGCAAACAAAGCTCTTCTTGCTGCTTCCTGTTTTGAGTAGAATTCTTGGTGAGACCAGACTGCCAAGGGTGAGCACTGTCTAAAAGCCTCCAGAAATGCGATGCCCCAAGGGCAGTAGGAGCCAGGAGGAATTTAGGAGCTGGTCCACAGAATGCAAATTGCTTTAGTGGTAGTGATGTGACTGTCCTATTTCTAGCAACAGCTTTCTGTGGCAAGCTATGTTAATATTAGCTAACTGATGAATTTCCACACCCACAGATTCTCAGGAGGTTTACTCTTAATTCTTCTGACAGCTTTCTAGCTCTTAAAGAGGACATGACATGTGGCTTTTCCTGTTTCCTCCTAGATTTCTTATTCTCTTGAACACACAGACCACACTGGGCTGTATCTTGCTCTGCAGTGTTGATTCATTCAGTCCTGAGAAGCATTATTTTAGAGAGCTTCTAAAAAGTGGACAAATTACCTCTTCACTGTTATCAAGGAGTTCAGTGCCAGCTATGAAAGCGTTTGGCTTACACTGTCATGCATTATGCAACGTGCCCAGCAACCAGATCCTTTACATTAATTGAACAATAGCTGCAAACAGATTCTGTTCCAAGTTAAAAGGCTTCTCTCATTGAATCCTTATCTCAAATCCACAGGCTGAATCCAGAAACATTACATTTCCTCCGGCTTTATGCTGAGTGTAAGGGAGAAAAGACCACTACGCATTTACTTTCTATTATAAAGAGGATTCATCTTAAAAAAAATAAAATAGAGAACATAAGAGGTCTGTGGTCTTAGAGGACATGAAATCATAAAATCTGAAAGTTCAATATTTTCTTAATACACCATAGAAGTTGCAGGGTTTCTAAACAAAGTCCCCAAGTACACTTTGCATTTTATTAGCCCTTTTAACTCTGCAGTCGTTGGTTCATTTGATGGAAACGTTTAGCTGCTTCTGTGAGGGCCTATCATGTAGAGTCTAGGCCAGACATCAAGCAGAAATCCTGGGGCTCAGGGATTTGCATTCAAGGGAAAGCGAGAGCTGGTCTTTTCCCCTGGAGAGAGGGAGCTGCAGGTTGGGGAGAAGGAGGTAAGTGGAGCTGAGGAACCAAAGTGGCAGCTGAGCCCTTGCTCAGTAAGCCTCTTTGCTCTCCAGACTGGGCCACCGACTTCAGGGAACAACTTGCTAGGCCTGGTGTGGTCTGTAGCAGCCCGGCCATCTGGGCCATCTGCCATGCTGGCTTGGGGCCCACTTGCAAGGTGATCTTCTAGCCTCTCCCCCCCGCCCCCCCTGCCAGGTAGGCAATTTCAAGAAATCATCTACATAATGCTGCTGGGCCTGGCTCCTTGGAGGAAGCCCTGTCCTCCTGTCCCCTTTTCAGGCCCACTGCTGCTTTGCTGGGGCAGAGGTCCTCTTGTCCTCAGTCTCCCGCTGCAGGCGGGAGACAGCTGAATCTAATGAGGCCAGAGAGGCACACAGTGCTGGCAAGCTCTGGCGTGCAGAGGGCTCGGTGCTGTGTGCTCCCTGCCAACTCAGCCCAGAGAAACAAGAAGGTTAGAAACCTGGACAACCTGGACAACCTGGCCAATCGAGGCCCTGGAAAGAGGGGTGGATCTGGGGACACTGGGGTTCAGCAAAGGTGCCACTTACACACACCCTCGAGGAATCCATAAGCTTCCCTTTTGCTGCTGCTTTTTAAAAATATCGAAGCGTTCAGAGGTGGCTCTTTCTGTGGGCAGAAGCTGGCAGCCTGCCAAACACCCACAGCACCGCTAACAATCAAAGCCTTTTCCCAAAGGATCAACATAAAGGGACTTCATTTCAAATGGTTCTTTCATCACCACCTTTTCCTGGGTTGATGGGGAGGGAAAAAAAGAAAAACCTAAAGCCAAAACTCTCCTGATTAGATTGAGCAGAAAAAAAAAAAAACAAAAAAAACTGGTGAAACAAATACAGCTTAGGTGCTTAACACCTAAATACCCTTAGGTATTTAATTGATAACAAATACAAATCACATCTAATTTATTGGGCCTTGGGGCCTAGCACTGTACTAAGTTCTTTATGTGCATTAGCTCATGTAATCCCATAGCCCTGTGTGGCTACTGAGACTCAGAGAGGGTAAACCACTTGCCAAGGTCATACAGCCACAAAGCAGAGGAGGGATTCCAACCAGAGAGAGACCCCAGAGTCTCCATTCCCAGCCAGTACAGCCTCATAGCCCACATCCAGAAATGAATTCCTGGGCAACCTCTGTAGATGAACACAAAGAAGGAAAAGTAGGGAGTTGCCTCAAAGAGAAGTACTGGTAGAGACGGGTAAGAATTTGCAGACTAAGATGAATAAACTAGAGGCCAGGTGTATCTCAATGACAAATCACACAACTTCCTAGCCTAAATTCTCTATAAATAAGGTTAATGCTCATTAATCACCTCTTAGAGGTGCCTTTGTGAAACAATCCCTGCAATTTTGAAAAGAGGTTGTATTAGCAGATACAGGTTTTCTACTTCCCAAATTTTGAAATCTCAAAATTTCCATTATAAAGACCGAGATCTATATTTCTGTATGACATAGGTTGTGATGACCCATTTCGCTCAGAATTAATGCCAATATAATGTGGGATTTTACACACTGTTTCTCTGAGTCAAGAGTCCCTTTGTGTTCTCAGTCCATACCCCATTCTGCTGTCTAAGTCTGGACGGGTGCTATTTTGATTGTCCCTGACTCAGTAGACTTGGTTTTGAAAGGTGGATGACCAGAGTTCTGGTGGCAACAATGTACATTTGCAAGAACCGGAGCATCCAGTGTATCGGCCTCAAGCAATAAGAGGTCAATTCTCCCTCTGCCGAATAGCCTATGAAGAGCGGAAGGGATCACCATTATTTGTACAACTCACACCCACCCCTTTCCTCTATTTAATAGAAAAGTAACACCAGAAAACACAAACCCCCAAAATCATAGATCAAGGCTGCACCCCACCTGAAAGGATACTCCTGTGTTCTCTTTGGCTTCTAAGAACTATCTGCTTTTATAGAAATAGCTGACAATATGGGAAATCACAATTTTTCCTTTGAAAAGCAATATAAAGAGGCAAAACCAAAGCCAGAAGAATAGTGACAAGGGGGCGAAAAGAGGCATATTTCGCAGTTTAATAACTTTTGAATGTTGCAGGAGATGGGATGAAAATGTGGATTTGTGAAGCCATCTAACACTGCACACAGTAGGTATTTTGTTACATATGCCAATGGATATTTACTAAAGGGGAAAGGCAAAGAGAAAAGAATGGGGCCCAAGCGTCAAATTCAGGATGAAAAACAGGTAAGGAAAAAAGAAAATGTGTCTCCAGGATACCTTGGAGTTGATGGGGTTTCTAAAGTGCACCTTGACAAAAAAGGGAAGGCTCCTGCTAACCCCCTTCTCGTTCTCCTTCCAATCAGTGCTGAGAGTTTCCATAGGGAAAATGACTCCATTTTCTGGGAATTAATCCAACACAGAATAAAGTGAAGGCAAGTCATTAGAATGATGGAGAAGCATCTAGCCTAGAAAGCAGAGACCATTTTTTATTATGAATTCCACTGAGAAATCTCTCATCCCAGTAAGTCTGTGGATATTGACCCAGTCTTCCTGCTTGGAGAGGGCAGTTTTAAATGAAATCGAGACAGGAGAGAGACAGTACAGGTAATCTGCTCATCAGGACAGGTTAACACAGCACCAGCATTTCACCTTGCCACGTGCTGAAAGCTCTTACGCTATTCCTGGTGACATTTTCTTGGTGCCCCTGCCAGGTAGGGAGTCATTACCTCACATCTGCATATGGTGTCTTTTTAACTTCCCAGAATTCACACTCACCCCACCCCCACCTTGTTCCCATTCCATCCACACTTAAGAAACATTGCTGTTTGGCATGGCTCTGTGAGCTAGGCAACTCTGATGCCTTCTGCTTTCTGATTTCAGATGCTGGTTTCTCAAATTACTGGACCTTCACGTAGAAACAAATATTTTTCTGCATCATATAGGCCAAACTTGAACCTGCATCAGAATCACCTAGAAGCTTGTCAGAGCACAGGTGACTGGTCCCATTCTTAGAATTTGTGATTCAGGAGGTCCGGGGTAAATAACAAGCAAAAGCTTGCATTTGTAACAACTGGCCTGCGGAGCTCACTTAGGGCGCTGTCAGATAAAGACATGGCGGTGGAGGGATTTCTCTAGTGGAATTTGAGGGCGCAAAACCCTGTTTGCTGAACCAGTCTTCTTACAGCTTCTCTTCCCTGAGAGAGCTCCTGCAGTCATCAGGATTCAAGAGGGCCTCCCACCTAGCTCTTTCTCCCCAGGAATATCTGGACTTGATATCAGCTTGTTCTTAAACTCTCTCATTCAGCTCCTCTTATCAAGCTTATTTTATTTTTTTAAAGAATTATTTAGTTATGCATACAATGCTGGGGTACAAGCCAGAGGCGTGGGGTGTGAGAGGGTTCACCAGAGATAGAGTGGGGAGCAGAACGGGCAGATCGACGGAAATACACTGCTGAGAGGAGCAGCTGGCGAGACGGGAGAGGTCTGCCACACCTAGTGGGAATCTCCCCAGCCAGGGGTCGAACTCCGCTGCCACCTGCTCAGAGTTGCTGCTGCTGCCGAGAGCTCCACAGAGCAGCACTTAACTGCTGCGCCACCAGGGAGGCCCCGCTTACCGGGTTTAAACTGCTCTATCAGTAGCCTTAGCTCAGGGCCAGAAACCTCAGCCAGATGTACCCAGTGCTCCCTCCCTAGTCTCTCACCAGCTCCCTGTTTTTATCATACAGGAAAAGAGGGTTTCGGACTTGGAACAGGGGTCTCTTCACACCTAAAATCTCTAGACCCATGCCCAAGACCATGCCCAAGCGTCATCTGCCTGTTGCCATCTTCAACATGGTAGTGACTTGGGGTGGGTCACCCACTGTCTTCTTTCATCACATCTTCAGAGTTTCCACTCAGAATTCCACTACAGAGTATTCCTTTAAGAGAAACATAAAAGGCCCCCAGCAAACTTATCCTTCCTGATGGATTTGGGGGGGCAGGTCATTGGAACCACTTGCCTCCTCCTCAGAGTTTGATTTTCTTCCACCTTCCCTTCAGAGGCCTGTGTAGGGCTGGAGAGGAGACCCCTGCTGCTCTGGGATCTTTGCCAGTCAAGCCCAAGACAGACTGTTAGGAGAAAAGAACAAGTTTAGTTATATATGCACGGATTCCCTACACAGAGGCAGTGGGGCAAAAAATGAAGGTATATGTATTCTAAGTTAAGGAACAAGGTAGGGGTGGGATTTTAGGAGACAGGAGGGGACTCCCACGAGCAGGAGAGACTAATGGCATGTGAAGAACACCAGGTACTCTGTGATTAGATGTTTACTCTTTCATACAGATAGTTTTCTACTTAATATTCTCTGATAGAAAGGTTATTTCTGGTAAAATCCTAATCCTGGGTGATACCTTCAATTTTTATTTTCCTGGTAGTTAAAGAAGTAATAAAAGTTTCTCATGAGCTTGAAGTAATCCACATATCAAAGGGACATGTCCTGGGGAGGCCTGTTCTGGACATTTTGGGGATACTGGCCTGTCTGAACATCCCTCACCTAACACCAAGCTAGAAGGGAAAGTAGTCTTTCCTCTGAGAGCAGTGATTCAACCCCAAAAGAACTTTCAAATCGGCGATGGTGCTACTTTTAATTCTACATGAAAACGAATAATACTGTTCTTATTTTTATTTTTTAAAAGATTTATTTATGCATACAAAAACTGGGGCATAGGCCAGAGGTGCAGGGTGGGGCCAGGGTGAGAGGATTCACGAGAGACAGAGTGGGGAGCAGAACAGGCGGATCCACTAAAATACACTGAGGAGAGCAGTGGGTGAGGCGGGAGAGGTCTGCTGCGCCATGTGGGTCAGCTCCCTGGCTGGGGTATTGGACTCATGCCACAGTGGCTGGCGATAGCTTGATAGCACTTTAACCCCTGCACCACCAGGGAGGCCCTGGAAACAAATAATGTGGTTTTTAAAACAAGGAAAACTTTTTGTCCCCCTTAATTTAAGTAACTTTCCCTAACTAGAAGATGGAGGAGAAAGTGAATGGAGGAGATTGGTGTGATCCCTTTAATGGTTAGTTGTTTGAAGATTAAGGTTGTAACTAAGAGCAGAGATATGAATGAGCTAGTCTCACCTGGGCTGGCGAGGACCCTGGGGACTGAGACATGGTCTAACGTCTCATTTCTCTGACTCCATTCCGAGAATATAAAGTGAATTGACCAGAGAAGAAGGTGCCTCACTGATTCTCAAACACTTGTCTTGGCTTTTGGTGGAATGGTCCTGACCTGAGGTCCCTCCGTGGGTAAACTCACCCGATTCTCACTCCCTGATCCTGTGAAAGTCACCCTTGGGGGTGAGGGATAAAGGAGTCTTAAGACAGTGGCAGCTGAGGTTATCTAAAGGGAAGATAACCTGCAGGCAATTGGAGTAGAGAAATTGCTGGTCATGGTGAGGCTTAGAGAGGCATGCTCCTCCCCGTGATTATCCATGAATTTTTAAAATACAAAATGAAATTACCCAGGAATGATGTATGTCTCCTCTCGGTTGCATCACCAAAAAACATTAATACTGGTGTATCTGGGTTGTATATAAGTGCAAACACCAGGGAAATAATTGCCAGGACAGAATTTTGTCTTTGTTGCTAAAATCCTAGGTATCAAAGCCAGAGGGATATGGGCTTCCAGATTTTTTTTTTTTTTTTGCAAGACTTGTGAGGTGTTTTTGACAGCCTTGCTCCTCCTGTGGTCCATGGGATGACAGCATTAGTGCCGCCTGGTCCTGGAAGCTCGTCCAGGACCCCCGCCCCCACCTTAGATGTCACGAAGCACAATCTATATATTGACGAGATCCTCAGTGACACTGCAAGAGTGACTTCTTGTCTGTAGCCCCTTGACTAAGGGCTTTTTCAGCCTCCTTCAGGGTGATGACTGCTTCTTGTCCTTTGTTACTCCAGGGACCCACAGGTGATCTATAGATTCCTGGTTAATGAATGAATGGCTGGTTACACGGGCAGCACAGCATTTGGGTATGAATCACCTTGAGTTTTCCCACATCTTTTTGGTCTCGGAGTCCAGAATCAGTTCAGTTGTAACAGGAACAGCCCAAATTCCACTGATCCATGTTTTCCTCTGTCCATGCAGGAATAACTCCTACTGCAAACTATTCTCCAAGTGTATTGCTGGGAGATTGGCATGCGTCTCAGAGTTTCAAGCAAATCCTGCCTGGTAGCAAATCCTACCAACTACTGCCCACTGCTCCCTTCCCTGTACTTTCTCTGGTCCCCCAATTCTGTCCATTTGTCATGCTGTCGTGACCTGGTGTGGCGGCTTTTCCACAGTGAGGCTTTAAGGCTCCTAAGGGCAAAGCATCTTCCAGGCTCATGCCATTTCACACCTTCCACTGTGGTCATCAGCTGTCCTCCTACATGTGCTCCTATCCATGCATTCTCGGGGAGCTTGCTGACTGCAACCCCCATGCTCCCCTCTCTTTCCCCAGTGTCACCTCTCAGCACAATTCACAACCTTTACTGTGCCTCTCTTAACTTGCGAACTGCCCAGTTACAATGATCTCAGGCCAATATTACGACTCCAGGTTCCACAGGGTCAATTACCTATGACCCACCACCAAAAAAGAGTGGGGTGAATTAACTGGGTGCAGCCCTCAACCCCACTGCCTTGGCTCACTTCTCCTTTTCTCAGGCAGGAGCCATATGGACCTCTGTAGGCACTTTCATCAGTCTGCAATCAGGAGCACACACACTGCCCCCCCTTCCTCCTCCCGCAAGCCTGTGGGGCCATTATCATTCTAGGGGTTGCTCTACAGAAATATTTCTCAAAATAAATCCCCTGTTTTTGCACCAATTGACAGAGAATCTTCCTTGGCCAAACTTGAGTCAGTTCTCCTGAGTCCTGTTGTTGACTTTGACCTCAACCTGGCCTGCTTAGTGCAGTTTTAACAAGAATCCTTCCTCTCTTAATATCTTATCCCCCTGGCCTGCCTTCAGCAAGAATCCTGCTGAATTGGCCTAGCAAGACCCTCCCCAACCCCCACCTTGATGTGCCCTTTTAGTAACCTCCTTCCACCAATTGCTCCTTGGCTCTAAATCTCCCCTTGTCCTTGGTGTGTTCAGATTTGAGCCAAATCTCTCTCTCCTCCTGCAAAGCCTCTATTACAGTGGTCCCATTTGAATCAAGTTTTCATTTCTGTCTTCAGTAAGCATCATGAATAACTTTTTATCTAACACAATGTGGATAAGAGGTGTCGAAGAGTTGTAAAATGTGTTTTGGTTCAAGCCTTTGAAATTGTGGTCAGAGCAAAGTGCTTCTCCTAAAATCACCTGGTGGGTCTGGGATGGAGCCTAAAATTCTGCATCCTGCACTTCTAAGTTCCAGGGTAATGTTGGTAAATCCCAGATCCTCTTTTGGAATGCTAAATCAACACTATCTCAGAGTCTCTATTACAACTTTAATTTTAATATTTCACTACATGAGTTTCCCCATAACATTCATCACAGTTGGCATTTTTTTCTACTCATTTGTCTACTCTTTTTGGGGTGGTGGTGGTGATGGGGGTTCTCCTGCCCTGGAATGTATGCTCTGGGAGGATATCTTGGTCATCATTTTTATTGCTAACCCCCAGCAAAGATAAAAGCAAAATTCGGAAGCCAGGACACAGAAGAACAAGCAGTACCCTACTTGGCAGAACACGTGAAATAAGACAATGGCAAGGGAAACTGAGAAGAAGCCAAGTTTGGACTGCCGAATTCCCCAAAGTCTCAGAGAGCAGAAGGCCAAGTAACTCTGGAAGTCAAGGCGAAAATGAGAGTTGGCTGGAAATTTCTAGGGCATTTGGACCAACCCCTACCCCACCCTTTAAGTAGTGGACTGAAATTTCCCCTGAAAACTGGAATTTATCTTTTCTCCTATTCATTTGGTTCTTTGGGCTTATACCTTTTTTTTTTTTAATTTCTTAATGCATTGATTGTTGTTTGAAAGAGCACAGAGGGGCAAACCAGTCCCCCCTGTATGTGGCTGCCTCCTTTTTCATTCTTTAAAGCTTAAAGAATACCTCCCTAGAGAGGTTTTTCATACTGTTCTATCTAGAATAGACTCTCTCTGACTTTTTTTCCTCACAAGCTGAGTTATTTCTTTTGTAACTGGTTCATTGCATGGGGTGGTTCTATAAAGAGAAACATTGTTTTCAACTCCACCTGTCCCTTTAAACTTGATGTGTGTGTGTACCCCCTTGTAAGTAAACTTGATAGCAGTCACATGACATTTTTAGTTGCTCAATGGAGCTAAAAAATCCTACAATAACCTTAAATCATAAACAGTCTCACTTTGATGTTGCCTAGTCTCAGAAAAGTTTTCTACCTGATTTACCTGTAAGTGTTCTCTCCTCCAATTGAAAGAACCAGAGGAGAAGGAGGGGCAGAGAGGAGTTAGTGAGGAGGGGGAGCTCTGCTTGGCTGGTGCTGCTGTAAGAAAAAGGCCTCTTTCTCCCTGGGCCTGGCAGTGAAGCCCTCGGTACCCAACTAGACGTTGTCTCCATCCCAGGCCTTCTGCCACCTTGGAATGCATGTCAAACCTATCAATATTTTGACTTCCGGATTTTCTGATTTGCTTAGAAAAGTGTCCTGAAGTAATAAAAAAAGGTCTATATAGTTTCTCATGGGTTTTATTTTATGTTTAGATGACTAATAATATTTAAATAGTTTTTTTTGTGTGTGTATATGTATATGGTAGAAATCTATTCTATTTTTCTTACAAATGCATAGGGTAGATTTTCCTAACCCATAGATTCCTTCACAGCATGATAATTCCACATTTATCATACATTCAGTTCTAGTATATAATTGTGTATTAGTTTGCTACAACTGTCACAAGGTGCCACCGACTGTGATACTTAACCAACAGAAATGCATTTTCTCACAGATCTAGAGGCTGGAAGTCCAGGATCAAGGTGTTGTCACGGTCAGTTTCTTTTGGGGTCTCTTTTCTTGCCATGGAGTTGGTCATTTTTCCCCCATGTCTTCACGAGGGCTTCCCTTTATACTTAACTGTTTCCAAACATTCTCCAATTTCAATCCAATTCATATTGGATTAGGACTTATCCTAATGACTTCATTTTTAACGCTGCTATCTCTTTAAAGACCTTATCTCCAAATACAGTCACATTCAGGACAGGCAGTAGGACTTTAGTATATGAATTTGGGGCTACAGGGCACACAATGCAGCCCATAACAACTTGGATATATTTTAAGGTACTCTAATTGTCCATTCCTGTGTACACAGGAACAAATGTATAGAGCTCTTAGAAAACGACCTACTACTTAAAAATTAACTTTTCTTGCCAATCTCTTTTCTCTCCTACTAGACACAAATATCTCCCTCTATTTTATTTCAACCTCTATTATAACAATCTCCCTTTATAAAGAGGTATGTCAACGTCTGGTTTCCAACTAGATGGCCAACTTGTAAGGCTCAAATAATTAAATCATTATTAATTAAATATATTTGACATTAATAATTGTCATTTGTTGATGACTTACTTTGTGTTAAACATTGTCTCTGCTACTTTCCATTTTATGCAATAGGAAGTAATTCCATCCTAATTCAGTTGCTTTATTTAATTTTTGTTTTTGTTATTTCCTTGAACTATCCCCAACAACCTCTTTTCTTCCTTGATATTAGTTTTCAGGCACTACATATAACTTTATCTCCCCAGAGGCTTTTGTTTATAGTCATAAAAATTTTATTGCTACAGAATTCCTTTCAGTTCTTTATGATTTCTCTTGCTTTGAAATTCTGTCTGAAGCTGACATGCTATGATTCTGAGATGCTCCACTATGAAAGCAATGTTTTAAACTCTGGGCTTGTCAAGCTCGAAAAGAAGATAAGGATGAAGAGGCGGATAGGACAGCAGAAGTGCTGTTATTGTTACTCTCCTACAGAATTATAAAAGTAGCTCAAAGTGACAGCCTGGGTTGAGTCCCCTTCCTTCATGTGCTGTAAATTCATACATATGTCGTTTTCCAATAGTATGTCAAGGCTTTCTCCCACCCCAGAACTCTGTCTTCATGTTTTTGACGGCTTCCTCCCAGGCATGTCTTATCAGACACAAATGCACTTGCCCTTAACAGCAGGTCTTCGACCAGCAACCTCCACCTGCATTGCTTTGTCCTTATTAGGAGCTGACCTCCTTTGTTTTCCAAAGAGGCAGCTTTATAACAGGTGCCTTCGCTTGGCAACTTAAAGTTACCAGGGCTGCTGAGTTTCTTGCAGTCTGTTCTGGGCTTCTCACTATTGGTGGAGGCAGATGTAAGGCTGAGAGTCCCATTTGAATTTTAATATGCATCAAAGTGACTAGGACATCTGAACCAAGAATTTTGCTATGATTATTTTAAACATATGAGAGCATGAGAACCTATTTTATAAGAATTTCACAGGACTGCAGTTTTTCAGGATCATCCTGGCTTAGTTCTCCCCCTGCCTCCTCCAGTGTGCTGAATTCACCTCTCCCTGCAAAGAGGAAGGTCACTTTCTGCTTTGTCTTCTGAAAGTACAGACAGCAACTCGAGATCATCCAGCTTGGAACCTCAATTCCTGTTCAGAACCCTAAGAAGAGGACAATAAGGTACAGTAATCCCCCTTTTTCTGTAGGGAATATGCTCCCAAAACCCAAGTGGATGCCTGAAACCTCACATAGTCCCAGGCCATGTATATATTATGCTTTTTCCTACACATATATGCCTATAAAGTTTAATTTCTTAATTAGGGATTTTAAGAGATTACCAGCAACAAGCAATAATAAAATAAAGCAATTACAACAAACTACGATAATAAAGGTTACGTGAATGTGTTTTTTTTTTTCTCTCTCTCTCTCAAAGTGCCTGTTTAATGTTTTCAGATTGCAGTTGGTCTCTGATAACTGAAACCATGCAAAGCGAATTGTGGGTGAAGGGAGACCAGTGTGCTTCCTCTGCCCCAGAGCAGAGCCTGCCAGTCATTGTCTTTTCTCCCCACTCTTTGTTTAGCAATGTTAGCATTCTGAAGACACATCCCCCTTTGCTAGCTGCTCCCAGTTTTGCTTTGCCTATGGAGGACCGCTGCAAGTTTGCAGGAGTAAGAAGGGACTTGCTCCTTTCTCTTTCAGTTTTACTTCCTGGTCTTGAGTTGCGAGAGTGTCCCTGTAGCAGCCGGGCAGGCCATGTTCATCTCCATAGCAGAGGTAGAATCCGGCCTGCAGTTTTCCAACACTCAGGATTAGCCTCACTGCCCCACTCAAAGGTGCCAGCCCCGTCCACAGAGGTCTGGGGCCCCACTCCCAGGACTGAGTCCAGAGGCGAGAGTACCAGCTGGCCAGGGCCGCCTCCTCAAAGGTCTGGCTGGGCCTTGCCTCTTTCCTGACTTTGCACTAAGAATGTTCGATAGGCCCAGATGTCATGCTTTGCATGCGTGGGACTGAATTTGAAATTCAGGTCATTTTAGTTGGATATTTAAGGGAAGGATGTCATGAGTGGCTGGAGGACTCAGGGGTGTTCTGAGTATGGTGTTCGTGACTCCCCAGCCTGCGTCGGTGTGCCAGACATCTTTAGCAGGTTTAAATGGAGAGCCTATCTGCACCTCCCAGTCAGAATGTCTAAAATTAAATCATTGTCTTCCCCTTCACTCAAGGAATTTTGACACCATTTACCAGTTCCCAGCAGGAATGATTTTTTCACCTTCCGTTTTACTTCTTAAATGTCTCCTGCTTCCCCGTTCTACTTCACAATCTTCTTCAGGCCCACTGAACTCACTGGATTACTGAAAAGCCCTCTTGACTCATCTCTTTGCTCCTTGACTTTTTCTCCTTCGAATCTAATCTCTTCAAATTGGGTATGGCTTTAAAAATATGTTTAAAACATAATAAAAATGTTTAATTTCCAGAACCTAGTCCCAAATCTGTCCAGTGACTCTGAAAAACTTTCCATCCACCCCATGTCACATAAGATCTGTCCTTTATCACTACTTATTATCAACTTGATCATCGATCTTGTTGTCTTTCACTTGATATTTCTTGTGTTCCCTGTTCTTTGAGCTTGAATCGGTGGGTTGTATAGCTCTCATAAAAGTTGAAAAATGTTTTGGCCATTATTTTTTCAACCATTTCCTCTTCAATTTCAGGCGTTCCTATAATGTGAGTATTGTGCCACTTGAAGTTGTCCTGCAGAGCCCACTGCTTCATTTTTCAGTCTTCTTTTTTCTTCCTGTGTTTCCCTTTGTATACCTTCTATTGCTATGTCTTCAATCTACTAATCTTCTCCCATGTCTAGGTCCGGTTCCAACAGAGGGTCTCCTAGCTATTAAGAGAAAGGGCTCTCCTCCAGCTCTTCCTTTAGCTTCAGAGACCGTGTTACACGTTGAACGTCAGAAAGACATGTTGGAGTCTTAGCCTCTAGAACTCAGAACGTTTGGAACGTTTATTTGGAGATAGGGGCATTCCGGAGGTGATCCAGCTAAACTGTGATCACTAGGGTCTGCCATAATCCGGTATAATGAGTAGTCTTATAAAAGGAGAGAGTTGGACACGAAGACACGGATAGAAAGGCAATGCTGCAGAGACAGGCAGAGAGGCGCTCAGGAAGCCAGGGAGCAGGCCCCTCCCTCATAGCCCTCAGGAGGATCACCCTCCTGGCACCTTGACTCAGACTTCTAGCCCCCAGGACTGTAAGAGAATGAACATCTGTTGTCTGCATCACAGTTTGTTGGACTTTGTCACAGCAACCCGAGAGAGAATACAACCAAGTAGGCCACATAAGTATTTATTTACCATCATCAGACTGTGTTCAGTGGACAGTGGGTAATAGACACTATTTGTGATTAAAATTGAGGTGAGGGAGAAAAGAACTTGGGAAAAGCAAACTCCAGATTATTTGATTTGGGCCTTTCATGAGACAGAACGAGGCCTGGCTAACTCAGGAATTCTATTCTCCTTGAGTTTTTCTTTGTATTTTCTCAAATTGATAAGCATGATTCATTTTTCAATAGCCATCTGTGGGAACACACGGACTCCTTCATTTAGTGGCTATTAAGATCCATTCCACAATTTGAGGGGGCGATTTAGTAATGATTTCTCCCAGGTCCTTTTCAGAGGAACTTTTCCAAAACTAGAAGATTAGTAACATTTTGATAGAAGAAGGTACAGCTTGTCTTGAAAACGTCCTGAAATATTCTCATCAGCCACCTCACAGGGTACGTTCAAACTGAAGCCTTGTGAGGACTGGTTTGCTCCATTTGTAAGATGTTTAGTCCCAGGACTCTTCTTTGCTTTGCTGGTCAAACTTTTGATTAAGGAGGAAAAACCAAGAAGAACGAAAATGACATGACTAGAAAATACCTGGGAAGTATTAAATGTACTCAGAGAAGATGATTCATTACCCTCCCTTTGAATCTGGCAATAAACAATATTGTAAACACATCCCCTCAGGAACTTCTTCACCATTTCAAGTCCTTCTCTTGGCTATTTTCATCCTTCAACCTCTATTCCCTTTTTGGTATTGAGGCTGCATTTGCAAATATTTCTGCAAAACTGCATTATTGACTACCTGGTTAAGCCTCTGGGATCAGATTTTGAATACTGCTTGGAAGTGAGCCTGGTGACACCCCATCAGGACCTTGTTTTGGGGCCCCAATGGGAATTTTGGTTCACTGGAGAGAACAACCCCTTGCTGCATCCCTTACTCATTTCCTCTTTGCATGGACTGTCCATGGAGGTGGCTTCTTTCGTCATTTTTAAAAACTGAGTTAAAATAACTTAAGGGCTGCACTGTAGAGCTGTTGGCAGTGGTGACCCGAGTTTGACGCCCTGCTGGGGAGATTCCCACATGGCGGGCAGACCTCTCTTGCCTCACCTGCTGCTCCCCTCAGCAGTGTGTTTCTGTCGATCTGCCTGATCTGCTCCCTACTCTGTCTCTGGTGAACCCTCTCACTGCCCCATGCCTCTGGCCTGTACCCCAGCTTGTATGTATAAATAAATAAATCTTTAAAAAAAATTCACAGAACTTTAAAAGTCACCATTTTAACCTTTTTAAAGTCTACCTTTCAGTGGTTTTTTAGCATGTTCACAATGTTGGGCAACCAGCACTATTGAATTCCAAGACATTTTCATCACCCCAAAAAGCAATCCTGTAGCCATTATCTGTTTCCTCCTGATTCCTCCATGCTGCCAGGCTCTGATAATCTTAGTCTACTTTGTCTCTGTGGATTTCTGTCTCTAGGTATTTTATAGACATGGAATTATATAACACATGCACACTGTGACTGGCTTATTTGACTTATACATGTTTTCAGAGTTCACCCATACTGTAGAATGTGTCAGTATTCCGTCCCTTTATATGGCTGGATATTGTTCCATTGTCTGGATAGACCACATTTTATTGCCCGTTCATCTGCTGATGGACAATTGGGTTGCTTCCATTTTTCATCAATTATGAAAAATGCCACTATGAATATTTGTGTACAAGTTATGTTTTCAGTTCTCTTGGATATATACCTAGAACCATATTGCAACTCTACGTTTAACACTTTTGGAGGTGCTGCCAAATGTTTCCAAAGTCTTATTTTCAAGGAGAATCTGGTGATAAGACTGGTTTCAGACATGCTGTTGTTGAGGGGCAGCTGAACTTTCAGAGAGACATGCCCACGATGGAGTGGAGAACGGATGTGATGTCAGGCTTGATTATTTCAACGTGGGCATTGTCCAAATGCAGTGCTTGGTGAAGCTGTTGGGAGAGAATATCTCTGAGGGGAGTAATGGATGGAAAGAAGGGAATCCAAGAGTTGTATCGTGGGCCCACCACCATCTACAGTCTGCACTGTCAACTCGATCAACGCAATTAAGTGGGTTCTGTCATGAACCCCACTGTATAGATGAGCCAGCTGAGACTGACCCAGGTGAAGCCTAGGGACTGCTTTACATAGCCAATATGTAGCAGAGTCTATATTTAAATGCTGCAAGAGGCCAGAGATGACTTGAAAAATATTTAGGGGATTAGAGGTGATTTTAAAAAAGATCACTATTGGGGCCTTCCTGGTGGTGCAAAGGGTTAAGTCTCAGCACTATGAAACTATCCACAGCCACTGCAGCATGAGTTCAATCCCCAGCCAGGGAGCTAACCCACATGGTGCAGCAGACGTCTCCTATCTCGCCCTGCTGCTCCCCTCAGTAGTTTATTTCAGTAGATCTGCCTGTTCTGCTCCCCACTCTGTCTCTAGTGAATCCTCTTACCTCCCCGCACCTCTGGCCTACACCCCAGCTCTTGTATGCAGAGATAAATAAATCTTTTTAAAAAATTTAAAAAGAGCACTATTAAGTGCAGTTCTGGGAAAGTAACAGAGTGTTCCAGAGGCTTTTTTGTTTGCTCTTTCTCTGCTTTTGACAAAAAAGGTTGTCGATTGTTCCCATTCTTACAAAGGGCTCCAGTAAACACAAAATGTACGTGTATAATAATGTCTAATTATCTCATTCCCTGACCCATTATGTACCTCAGGATGTCTCCTATTTAGACTCTAATCTTCCCTGGGCCGCATGCCACTCCTTGCATGCATTGCTCTCTGCAGAACACCAGGACACCCCTGAGTCTCTGTTACAAATAGTGCATTTCTGAAGGAGTAAGGAAGCCCATCATTTACAGAGGACACAGTTTCGCAAAAACTGGAATTTCAAAGCAAAATGAGATTTTCTCACATTAATCCATGAAGTAAAAGTTCAAGTGTAAAGACTAAATAACTCATGGTACTAGAAGGAAAAAGAATTGCATTTCAGCTTTGAAACAAAACCATATTTTATGGGTAATGAGGCAGCACTCTCACCTTTCCTCGGTATTTTATCTCTTCAGATTTTTTTTTTCCCCTCTTCAGACAGTGATGGGTAGACCTCAGATTAAAGTGCCATTATTTCTGCGCACTGAAGCACAGCCATATAATGATGACATCCAGAAAATCTCAGGTCGTTTCAGCCAGCCAAATCTTTTTCATTAGCAATCTCAGAGCTGTTGTGGCTAGTCTTTCCCTTCTTTAGATTGTTGGTTTACTTGGCACTTGAAGATGTTTTCAAGGATAAAACAAGGTTGGAGCCAGATCCATAAAATTTTTCTGTGGAAATTTTTCTATGGAAATGGGGGTGATTGAGGTGGAGGTGGGATATTGTAAAACTAAAATGAAATTGATTCCGTAGTAAGTCCTGTTATTCACAGGCTAATGGATGAATTTATTCTACTTAGTTCTTTGATTGTTTGGTTCCCTGATCAGGAAAAAAGAAACTTTAGTTTTTGTATGATTCTATTACATGTATACTTCCAAGTGTAGGAAAAAGAAGAATCTGTGATCCTTCTCTGAGGTGTCCTAGTATCACTGATAGGCCTTCGATCAAATGGCTAGGTGGCTGCCACTAGTGCATTTGCAGGTACTGATGCCTGAGTGGGTGGACTCTATCGTAGCTAAACTGTGGAAGGACAGACTACAGAGGTGGAAGAGAGCATTAGAAGAGAGCAGTGATTGGTATTTGGGGTCCCTGGCTAGCAAGTGTCCCTACTAAACTCCAGATAGGGATTTATATTCTTCTAGAGGTTCTTCTTATTGAGTAATTGAATATTTGCTGTGTAGATGAACTCTGAGGTGACCCACCATGGTTTAAATTTTCTGTGATTATAACATTGTGTGAGTGAAAATGAGACTTGTGATTTACTTCTAACCAGTAGAATATGGTAAAGATAATGAGATATCACTCTCATGATTACATTATGTTCTATCTGTATCACTAGCAGACTTGCTCTAGAGACTCTCCTTGGTAACCAGATGAAGTACACTGCTGGCTTGGAAGGCCTGTGTGGTAAAGAACTACAGCCTCTAGGAGACTTTGTCTCCAGTCAAGAGCCAGCAAGGACTCACCATCATATATATATATGTGTGTATATATATATGTATATATATATATATGTATGTATATATATATATACACATACATATATATATATATACATATATATATATATATTTTTTTTTTGTAGAAGAATTGGCGTTTAGACCAGAGGTGTGGGGCATGAGAGGAATCACCATAGACAGAGTAGGGAGCAGAAAAGACGGATTTACTGAAATACACTGCTAAGATGAGCAGCGGGTGAGGCAGGAGAGGTCTGCTGCACCATGTGGGTTAACTCCCTGGCCCAGGATCGAACTCAGGCTGAGGTGGTGATAGCACTGAGACTTAACCTCTAGGCCACCAAGGAGGCCCCAAAACCCTATTCTTTAACAACCACAAGTAAATGAATATCTGATTGGATATGTATTCTTCCCCATTTGGGCCTCCAGATGAGATCACAACCTGACGGCAGCCTTGTGGGATTCTGAGCACAAAACCTAGCTGAGCTGTGCCTGGTCTGCTGACCCACAGGAACTATAAGAGAAGAAATTTAGGTTACTAAGTTTGTGGCAATTTATTATGTGACAACAGAAAATGAACACATTCATATATTTTACCTTTGTTCCAATTAAGTTTACCTTAATTGTAAACTTAATCAACAATGCTATTCTTAGATGGCAACACTTAAGGAGGCCAACAGTTGATTGCTTTCAAGGAGTGCTGGAGAGTCTCAGAATACATAAGCAGATATTGTCAAAGGAGTTTTCCCCCTATAATTTAAGAGACATGAAAAAAAGGCTAAAATATGGGACACTGTCCTATTCTGAATTTGAAAGGGGTGTTTATATCAAGTTGAACTAGAAGTGAGTGCTACAGGAGAAGTGAGCAAGTTCATTGGTGCCATATCAGTGGTCACCTTCCTGGCAGAGTGCATGAAGGGTGATTAATGCTTGTAGATTGCTCACATTCATTCCTTCTGTTTATATGGACTCCAGCTCTCACTCAAAGAGATGTAGGAAGGAAAAAAAGGCCTTGAATTAAGTCTGGGTGAGCACTGCTAAAAGCTGTTAATGTCACAGCATCCTGCAGAATGCAAAGTACATCAATCTGGGCAGCAATCCAGTTAATAAAGGAAATTCTCACAAGGGTTTTGTTCACTCTTCATCACTTTTGCAGAAATCTTTTTCTTCAGCTTGTCTGTCTTCCATGTTACTGATTCTTTTGGTCTATGATCTCTTTGGTCTGGAAGTTTTCATTACCATTATGGTACCAACACTGACATGGTGAACGTATTGATATCTCTTCAAACAACTAAGTGAAGCAACCCCCTATAGAACTTTGTTAAAAAAAAAAAAAGCATGCAAAAGAAACATCTAGACATGGACTTTAAGTTTATTGGCAAATAAAAAGCATTGTATTAAATAAGAAAAAATGCAGGAACTCATTTGTTTGATGTCTGTCTTCTGCCAGTGCCCACACTTACTAATGACCTGATGTGATTTTCATTGCACTTGTGTGCCTGTGCATGTGTTGTCCAGAAGCACTGTGTGAACCCATTCCCAGTGAAACTTGGAAAAATCACGCCTAGTGTTCCAGATAGAGAAGCGTCCAACCTGGCTTTTTGAGATTGCAGCTAATAGGCAGTGTTTTACGAGTATTCACTGCTTGCCACCACACAAGAGTCTATATGAGTTAAGACTTTTTACCACCAAAAGTTCTTGGCGTTCAAGAAGATTCCAGATGGGCTCTCTGTTCTTCACTTCATAAGGAGCTAACGACATCTCAGCTATGACAATCAGGAAAGATCATGGTCTTAGTCAGCCCAGCTTGTGTTAGCTACTGGAATCACCATGGGAACTCCCTGTAGCCTGTGCATCCAGTTCAGAATCTTCTTTGTAGTTGATGATGCCACTGTTCAGTTTTTAATTTCACAAATAGATATGTCAGCCAGAATTTCCTGTGTTACCCACACTGTCTCTGCTGTTCAAATACATGCCTGTTACCATTGACAGTGGTAAGACATCAAGAGCTATTAGGATTGCTCAAACTTGATTCCACAATTTTTTTTTTTTTTTACCTTTCTAAATTTTGGTGGTGGGGGGAGAGAATTAGAGTCTGTCTTTTAACATTTCATCTCCATGACCAGCCAGTTCCTTACCCCTCTGCACTTCTACTCTTAACCCTCCTTCAGCCCAAAGTTTTTTCTCTTTGGATGCACGTGGTCACCTTTGTTCTTCCATGTGAGAGTGATTGCCTAGCTGGCTCCATACATCAGGGAAGACATTGGTCACAGGGCATAAAATGACTAGGACTCCATCTTCTTACCTGCAGAGGCAGGTGATGTCCTGGAAAGTAAATCCTTCCCTTTTCCAACAAAAAGGGAAACAAGATCAGAGTTCAACACTTGGGCTATTATTTCATAAAGAGTTCAGAGCTTCAGCACAATGCCTGATCTTTATCATCACAATTCAATTTTCAGGATGCAGTGGGGAGCAAAAAAGATGTTCAAGTTATCTTCCTCCTCATACGAGAACATCCAGCAAGAGCCCCCTCCTTCCAATTCTCAGAAGAGAACAGCAGCCACTATAGCTACCAAATACCATCAGAAATACCTAGATGGGTCCCTGCAGTTTCGAGTCTTGATGGCTTTGTGCTTTCTCAGTCACAGAGTTGACCTGACTTTTCTTCTTCTGATAGATTTCCATTAGGCCCTGTGGATTAACTGTTGCTTTGGTTACCCAGTGAGTTACAGCACTCTCATTTGCTTCTCCTATCTTTTTGTTTGTTTGTTTGTTTTATAGCATATAGGGAGTTCTCCTATTACCTGTTGCCTCAAAACAATTTTCCTTATCATCGTCCAGAAGTTCAGGGCCATCCTCTTTATGTACTTCTGAGTCTCCCAAATGCTGATTATTTTCTTCTTTTTTTCTGTCATTCTTTCTTTCTTCCTTCCTACTTCCCTGACTTCCTTCCTTCCTCTCCCTCCTTCCTCCCTTTCTTTCCTCCTCCTCCATCTCTTCCTTCTCCTCTTTTTCTCCCTCTCCCTCCTTCCATTTTCCCACCCCTCCAAATTCTTCACCTTCCTTTCTTCCTATCTTCAGTGGCACAGTTCATATAAAGACACTGTACTCTGGTTTTAATGAAAAACACTGAAAAACAGTCTCAGTGGTTTACTTATTTTTATTCCTCATTTTTTTATTACAGCTACATTATATAATAACACTACATAAACTTCAGATGTACATCATTGAAAATCAACATGTGTATATAGTACATTAAGTTTACCACTAAAAATCCAATTTTATCCTTTCCTTTATAATTGTCTTTTTACCCTATTTACCCACCCCACTTCCCAATGATTCTTTAATAAAGAAAGAAAATAGCATTATCTTAGTCTTACATTTTCCTGGTTGTGCATCTGATTAGTTCCTATGAATTACAGAATTTGTAAGGATAGTCATTCCCACATCCCTCATATGTCTAATATATGCTAGGCCAGCATTCAGTTACAGAGAGATGTGCTAGAAGGGCTTTTTCCAGAAGCAAATCTGAGACAAAGATTGAGTACACATAGTTTATTAGGGATATTGTGAAATATAGGAAGAAGACAGAGAGAGGGAAGGAGGAAGGGAGGGAGGGAAAAAGTAAAGAAAGGAGGCAGTCTATAAGGGTTACACTGTTACGGCAGCTCCCATAATGTGCAACTGAAATTTAATCCCATACAGAAGTTTTGGAAAATGGTGAAAAATACGTACTTCATTATAATGCTGACCCTGAAACAGGAGAACTGGGGTTAGCACATTCATACTCAATAAGTTATTGATTAAGAGTTTCCCCTTATGGGTTTCAAATTACTTTGGGTAAGCTCGTCTGAAATATACATACCTACACTGTCTCATTTCACGTGTTGTCACTTGTAAACAATTACTTTTTACTTGGGATCATTTATCCTCAGAAACCCTGTACAGGAGGTACAGTACTACCATCCTCTAGGTTTCACAGAGGAGAAACCTGAGACATAGAGGAGTTAAGGCAATATTCCCAGAATGCTACCATCAGGATTTGACAAAATTGAGGTTCAGATGCCAGGGTGCCCACTCTGCCGTGGCTTTTCCTTTCAGAGCTCTGTTTAAGGACATCTCGCTGTCTATGGGCAAAGGCTAGAGCAAACTATGACTCACATCTTGCCAACTCATTCTTTTTGTAAGGGATGTTTAATCAGTACACAGCACTCCCATTTGCTTATGTATTGTCTCTGACTGCTTCTGAGCTACAACATCGGAGTTAAGCAGTTGCAACACAGACCATAGGCTTACAATCCTAAAATATTTACTGTCTGGCTCTGTAAGAGAAAGTTTGCTTACCACTGGGCTAGGGCATAATTACAGACAATATAGTTTCACTGAATTAAGCTCCTGAGAGTCTTCTACCTGGTGTTGTTTGGTCTGTTATATCCTAGAGGCATTAACAATTACATGATAAACTGAAATCTAAGTATAAAACCATGACTACCCTTCTCCTCCTCTCTGTCATTTATGAGGACTCCCTCATGCCACATGAAATGGTCCTCAAGTCCTAAGGGTAGGAGACACCTTTGACACTAACCTTAAGGTCATGTCCACAGTTCTTTATGAACAAGTCCTTTCAGTTTTTCAATACAGACCACCTTGAAGAGGGTTTAAAACAGACCAGCTTGTTTTAGAAGGCCAGTACCCAGTACTCTGCCTTGGTGGAAGACTCCAGGTCATTTTTAACAGTAGAACAACCACAAACCTGAACAGATAGATTACATAAACTCAGTATATGTGGCTGAATTCTGTTTCTCGTAAGCTTCTATATACATGCAAAGACTTAACGAATATCTCAAGAAATAGGCAAAAAAACCTAATGCTATTTTCCTATTAATATGCATCAAAAGTTTTATCTCTGGATAAAATTTACATTCCTTTATCAGTGGAATGCGAAAGAGCTAGATCAGAGCTGCAGCCTCCATGAAGTAAATTGTCAACACGGTAGACTTTTTTCTGTCAGGGTGTCACATCATCCTTTAATTTCTAGGGAAATAGACCCCGTCACCAATCCTACATGACAAGCTTATCATAGCAGCAGCCATGTATCTGTGGGTACACCTGATTTTTGGCCTTCCTTTATTTTAATTTTCCAAATAGTAATACAATGGAGGTCTGATCTGGCAAGCAGACTCCACAGAGAGCTTTGTCTACTGTTTATTGGTTTGTGATAAAAAACAACTTTGCAGAATCATAAAGTGTGTTCTACTCCCGAGTCTGAGATAGATTCTAAGTTCATTCAAACTCATAAAAAAAAAGTAAGAAAAGAAAAACCCCAGGAAGGCAATAGCAATATAAGCTGGTCTTGATAGAGAATCTGGATTGCTTTATTTAGTAAGTATACTGAAGTTTTTAAGTAAGTTGAGCAGCCCAAATACGATTTTTTTAATATATCAGCCTATTGTCAGATGAGTCCATCAATCATAGCACAATAATGTCACAATAAAGAAAGAGCATGGGGAGAGCAAGGACTTTGTCTGAACTGAGTTTATTAAAGTTCTATGGAAGCAGATATCAGTAATGTATGCAACAATCAAGTCTTAAAACATTCTCTGTGTAAGAGAAGACAAGATATTTATGTCTTGTCACCTAAACTTTTAAAAATACACATCACTGACCGAAATTTATTGCATTTTGAATTGCTCTAGAATGGGAAAAATATTTAAGCAAGTGGAACCATGGAAGTAAGTGACAAAAATGTATAGTATTTTATGAAACCGGAAAAATGATGGGGTTCCATACAAGATGGGGGTTTGAGATTAGTTGGTGGGAAGTTACTGTTATCCTGACCTTGTGCTATCCCTTTTGCGACACAGACCACAGTGGGGGAAGGACAATTTTGGAAAGTGGTTTCTCATTTCTGCAGGATCCTTTGTTTTTGAAACTCACTGGCATTAGGACAGGACTTGAATTGACACACAGAGAGAGAGAGACAGAGAGGGGAAGTAAGGAGAGAGAGAGAGAGAGAGAGAGAGAGAACAATCCATATACAAAGAAACCTGGTCCCAGTATGGCTGAATATTGGGTAATGGGCAGGTGAAGGAGAAATTACTTTCTATCCTCACACCCCCCCACCCCTGACCAATACCAGGGAAAGTTGTGAAAGAAGAAAAGGGTGAGATTCGTAATTATAAATATGGAGGAAGGAGATTCCAGAGCTTGCTCAGCATCTCAACATGAGTTGGCACTCTAAAGTTCTCCTAGCACCCCCTCCAGCTCTAAGATGGAAGCTGCCACTCTAGGGGGTGCTGGGTGGGGGATGGGGGAAGGGAGGCACAGAAACAGTAAAAGAAAGAAATCTCACATGATCAAGAGAAGCTGCAACACAGAGCAGAAGCGGAAACAGACTATCTTTCAGATGGAGAAATTATGGGTGAGGTTGAAAGGGGGTATATAAATTCTGGTGATATGCTCCAATCTCTCCTTAATAGAACAATGTCTAGAGGGAGCAAAAGAAAAACCAATCACGTGCAATATCCTTCCAATTCAGAAATTCGGATTTATAGAAAACCTGGATAGGGGCCAACCTGGGCCCAGAATGAGCTGACAAGATTGCAGTTTTTTTTTTTTTTCACCTTTGTATTGTTAATTCTTTTTTTTTTTAATATATATTTTTATTGTTATTTATGTCTTTTACATTTTGCATTCCCCTAGGGTAGCCCACCACCAATTCACCCGTGATCCATCTCCATGGTCCCTTGTGTTCTTTTCTATTCCATTTTGTGCCCTTTCCCTTAAGATTGCAGTTAACGTGTGTCATCGGGGCAATGAGTAAAAGCTACGTAAAGGCTCAACTCAAACACTTTCAAAAGCCAAAGGGATCTCACTCCCATTATTGAGGCTTTTAGTAGAACCCCAAATTTTAATTCACAAATGCTCACAGCTAATCCCACACTGTGGTACCTGCCAGCTGTCTCTTCCCAGACATTTATTTTCTTCCTCCTTGTTAAAGCAATGCCATCCTTTTCAGTCTTGTGGGTTTGGGGTTTTTTGTTTTTTGTTTTTCTTTTTTAATTCTCATTTTGGGCCTCGACTCTGTTCTGTTCAGTTCATTGTTGATGGCTGACTTTTCTGGGAAACAAATTGTTTCAATAGGAATGGGAAGTTTTTAGACCTAGCCCTAGGAACAGACTTATCGGGAAGAGATTTCTAACATGCAGCAGTGGCCTACATGCATCTAAGAATCCACACATATCAGCACTGACAAGCCCAGGTGACAGCAGATGAGTTTTCAGAAGGTTAGTTAAGCCTGATAAATAAGACTCCAGACCTAGGTTGACTGGGTTTAACTCTCAGCTTTGCACCTATTCCTTGTAATAGTGACATTGCAAGCTAAGAACTTATGCCTCACATTCCTCATCTGAAAAGTGGAAATGATGTGATTAGCTACCTCATAAGGTTATGGAAGAATTAAAGAGTTAATATCTCTAGAAGCCAACTACTTACCATCTCCATTACAACCTGCCAATGGTGTGTCAGCCACCACCATTTTTTCATGAGTTCCAGCCTTCTAACTAGTCTCTCTCCACATTTGTTCTGCCACGGTCTGTTTCCCAAAACTGCAGGTAGATTTGTCCTTTTACAATGTGAATCAAATGTAATGTCACTCTTACGCTCTCCCCCATGGTCTACTAGACTCTACCTGACCAGGCCTCTGTTACCCCTTTGATCTCACCTCCTGTGAGCCTTCACTCATTCTGTTCCAGCCTCATGGGCATCCTTGCAGGTCCTTGAACACACCAGGGGCTCTCCTGCCTTGTGGGTTTACTCTGGCTGTTCCTTATGCCCAGGTGTTCTTTCTTCAGATATCTACATGGCTCACTCCCTCACCTTCACTTTTTTGAAACAGCTTTATTGATATAGAATTACACACCATAAAATTCACAGGTTTTAAATATACAGTTTAATGGTTTTTAGTATATTTACAGAATTGGCCTTTTGTGTGCTTTCTTTGGAGAAATGTCTGCAAATCCTTAAAAGAGTTCTTTAAATATCTTGGGTATGAGTTTCTTATCAGATATGTGGTTATCAGATATATTTGACTTGCAAATGTTTTCTTCTAATCTCTGCATCAAGTTCATTGTTTACTTTGTCCTTTTGTTGAAATACAAGCTACACAGGACAGGCAGTTTTTTTTTCTGTTGTTTTTTTTTTTTTAAGATTTATTTATTTATGCATACAAGAGCCGGGATGTAGGCCAGAGGTATGGAGGAGGGATGAGCGGATTCACCAGAGACAGAGTGGGGAGCAGAACAGGTAGATTACTGAAATACATTGCTGAGGGGAGCAGTGGGTGAGACAGGAGAGGTCTGCTGCGCCATGTGGGTCAGCTCCCTGGCTGGGATCAAACTTGGGCTGCAGTGGCTATGGATAGCTTCATAGTGTGGGGACTTAATTCCTGCACCACCAGGGAGGGACCTTTTTCTGTTTTATACAGTGATGTATCCTGGGTGCCAAGAATGTGCCTGGCACATAGCAATTGTTCAATAAATATTTGTCGAATTAATGTATTCACATAAAGGGCTTAGAATGGTGTTTCTCAAATAGTAACTGCTATATAAATTGCTTTTACTGCATGGAACAAGCAGTTTAAAACAGTTAAAATCATCTTCTCAGTCAGATCCATTTATCCTCACCAAACAGCCTTCTAAGCTGCTTGAGCGCTTTCTCTTACTCCTTTAGGAGCTTTTGTTTTGTCATTTCTAAAATGAAGAAAATAATATCGTGGTCTTGTTAACTGGAATAAAAGTCTCAACAGTAATTAGATAAAGAATTTACTAGATAATCAAATGAGGATTCAAAGCTAGGAAGCAGTCTGATAGATTTTACCATGAAAGCTGTTCCAACAATCACAAGTTTGAATTTAGTCTATATAGTTAGGAATAGTGAGTCACTGGCATTAAAAATATAATTAATCTTGACAGGGGACTCTTGGTTCTAAATTGTTTTGACCAAAAGATAGTTGATTCTGGGCCTCCCTGGTGGCTCAGGGGTTAGTCTCAGTGCTATCAAGCTATTGCCAGCCTCTGTGGCATTAGTTTGATCCCTGTCCAGGGATCGCCCACTGCCTTGCCCACCGCTCCCCTCAGCAGTGTATTTCAGTAGATCTGCCTGTTTGAATCCTCTAAACCCCTTCCTCCGCATCTCTGGCCTGCATACCTATTCTCATATGCATAAATTAAAAAAGAAAGATATGTTGATTCTATCTATCTGCATAGGAAGGCAATAGTGGGACATAATCTCTTTCTTTCTAAAGAATGCACTGTGAAGATGCAAAGCCTGGTTATCACTAGTTTAAATCTTTATCCAAGTACTTGGTCAATAATGGTGGTTGAAAACACTGACTTAACCCACAGGCAGCAGATTTGGCACAGCTGTTTCACACACTGCGAGACTATATAGACGACTTTGCTCATTTGTCAGCTAGGGCAAAGAGGCATAGTTCCCAGAATATTTTACAATATATTCACAGTATTTACTTCAAAGGTGATAAGAAAGTGAAATGAAATCATGTATGTGATATGTGATTTGAACTAGAGTTTATTTCTCTCTCACTTAATTGTCCAGGGCAATCTGTTCCATAATGTAGCCCAGGTATCATCTTTCCATCCTGTTGTTCTGCCACCTTCAAGATGATCACTTCTCATATAAGTTAACCCCTGCTGCCTAACAAGCTACTCTAGAACTTCATGGCTTAACACAATTGTTTTGATCATGGTTGTCAGGATCAGCAATTTGGCTTGTGCGCAAGTGGATGGTTCTTCTAGTGATCTCATCTAGGCCCACTCATGGAATTGTAGTCATTTGGTGGCTTGATTGGGAATGGATGACCCAGGATGGCTTACTCACTAGCTGGCTACCAAGTGGGCATTTCTCTTCATGTGGTCTCTCCTTATCAAGGAGGCTAACAAAGGCATCTTTACATGGCAGTCATGTGGTTGTAAGAAAGAAAAAGTAGAAACTGCATGGCCCCTTGAGACCACAACTGGAACTCTGTTAATATCATTTTTACCTCCATTCTGTTTGCCAAAGCAGGTTAAAGGGGAGAGAAAGAAACTTCATGTTTGGTGGGAAGAGCAGCAAGATCACATTCCAAAGGGACATCCATATATAGTGGATGTGAATTTCAAAGCAAAGGTGAGTAAGCAAGATTGTGGAGAATATGAGGGGAGAACTAGGAGGAAAGATGTGCCTTAGACATCCAGAGAGGAAACTTGAAAAGAGACCAACTCTTACAGAGAACTGAAGGCTGCCCACTAGAGCTGGGCACTTAGGAGGTCATTAGTGAGAGGTTGCAGAGACCTGATTGTGATGGTTGATAGTACAAGTGGGGAGAGAAGTCACAAAATGAGGAAGGAAAAAGGGAAGGAATGAAGGAGGGGAAGATGAGTAAGGTGTGTGTGTTGAAAGTCATTTAGTAAGAAACATTATATTGAATAACAAATTTCCCATCTAAAATAACATCTAAGAAGATTACAGCTACATGTCATCAAACAAGTGACTTAACTTCCAGTAGTTATAGGCATTAAGTACTTAAATATTATAATTTGAAATGCTTATAATAATACCTGGAAATTTACAAAACAAAACAGAAGCTATCATTATTATTTTTAGCATTACGTAAAGATCACAAAACACTGCACTCTCATAAAACAGAAAGTGAGCCTGAATTTAAAATAGATTTTTTTTATCTCATTAGTACCAAAAACACATAGACAAATTAAATAAAGATTAGAGAAGAGCCATAGGGGTGAGAAATCATGTCCTTATTACTTGTTGTTATTTGTCATCCTAATTATCATCAATATTGTTTAACAGGTACCCTGATCTCTTAGGGAATCAGGGTGACTGCATTTCTGACTCAAAGTGAAATAAATGTTCACTCCTGGGAGGTGTTATTTCTTTCTGCTCCAAAGAACCAGCTGGTGCTATGAAAACAGTTAATTGGATTTTTCCACCTCCCTCTGAAGAGCATCTAAAAGAGCTCATTCTCATTTCATATGGGAACACTTTATTAAAAAAAAATCTTGTTTTAGTATACATCTATTCAGGTCTTCAAAAAGAGCTTGGAACTCTGTCTCCTGCCTCCCATGTACCATTTTGACCAAAATGCATGTGAATGATTATTGAATGATTTTTCTTGTTGAGAGGGAGGGGGGATACTTTCAAGTAAGTCCATATAGATATTTCTTCACAAAAAGAGATAAATGTAGGGCCTCTCTGGTGGCGCAGTGGGTTAAGTTGCAGCACTGTGAAGCTATCCAGAGGCACTGCAGCACGAGTTGGATCCCTGGCCAGGGAGATTCTCATATAGCACAGCCTTACTGCCTTACTCGCTGCTCCCCTCAGCAGCGTACTTCAGTTGATCTGCCTATTCTGCTCCACACTTTGTCTCTGGTGAATCCTCTCACCACGTCATACCTCTGGCCTACACCTCAGCTTGCATGCATAAATAAAAATATCTTTAAAAAAAAAAAAGAAGTAAATGTAGACCTTGCTCAGAAAAATCCCAGTGTGCTGTCCAATGCAATAGTCTCATGTGAGAGCTTGAGGAACAACGTGTTTAACTGTATTTAGTATTCACTCATTTAAATTTAAGAACTAATACTTAAGTTATTGAACAACTTTCAAGTAAGTTTTGCAGAACTTAGTATGTAAATCTACTTTTTAAACTAAATTCTATGTATATACAGATGAAGTATTTTTGATCAAAATTTAGCAATTTATGAAACCTTAATCACTCAATGTTAAATGCATGAAACAATATAAAATTGTGTTTATGTTAAAATTAGAAAAAATTTAAAATTATATATATATATATATATATATATGTATGGAGAGAGAGAGAGAGACATGAACTGGAAAGGGAAGTGGAGAAAAAGTTGATTTGTTAGACTAGTGAAAGTGTGTATGCGTATGTTTGCTTAACAAAAGGAGTATATTGTTTTGTATAAATATATAATAGATGTTATAATTATTATATTATAAACATTATAATTTATTATGACATTCGTGTAATAAATATAGAATGAATCAGAAAAATGTGTTAGAGTGAACACTAACATTTAAAAATTTCTTTTAATAATTGAAAATGTTCCTGGTAAATCATAATATTTGGGTTGAGTAAACTGGGTCTCTCCATGAAGTAGAGGGTAAAGATTCTTTTCCTTCCAAAAGAGCACCAAAACCAAATGTGGTCCTCAGGGGTCACATAGCCCAGGCAGGATCTGACTTAATAAATACCCTGGAGGTGGTTTGAAAAAGAGAGAGCTCAGGAAAATCATTGGAAAAATAATGCTTCGATTATTAGAGGGAAGACCAAGTAAAGACTGTCAGAAACATTTGCAAATGTGAAGAGAAACTTTTCTCCTAAAGAGAGAGGAAAAGGAAGGCACCGCGAGGCCACGCTGCGCCCACGTGGGCCACCCGCCATGACGCTTCCCTCTCCTCCCGACCAGATTTCTCATTTTTCTTGTTCCAGTTCATTCTGACAATGAGGTGCAGCCTAATTACTTTTTTTGGCATGGTTTAATTAAGGCCCTTAATCCCTTAAACTCATTACATAATTATTTGCAGTTTTTCTTTTTAACCCCTTCCAATAACTACATTTGTCAGTGAATTTCTATTGACTTTGAAAGCGAAAGGTATTCATTTTCCTATATTTTGAAATGTAATTAACCTTGTCTAAAATCAGTTAGTTAATCAGTAAGACTTGAAGTAGGCTTATAAAAATGTTTTTAGCATATACAAATCATTAATCATTTCTATATCATAGTGCTTTTGACCCATATTACTTAATAAACCTGGCCTTAGAGGAAAATTGCTTGGTTTTGGGGGAGGGCACTATTTGAATACTGAAGAATAATTTGTTTTAATATGTTAACCTTGGAGTAATTTTCAAATGTCAGACTTACAGGTGCTGGCATTTATTCTTTTGTTATATTTGCTTAATGTGCAGGGATATTTTTTTTTCCCCCAGTTATGGTCAACCTTAAACTCCACTATTAATTTTAGGGGCTTCGTGGAAAAAAAGCAGGCCTTGGAATCAGAGACTCCTGGCACCTGATCCAGTCTCTGCCATTTCATACTTTAGGCAAGTTACTTTCACCATCTTTGCTTTGAACTTTGAACTTTACTTTTACCATCTTTAAAATATGGATTATATCACAGATATAACTGCTTTGTTGTGAGCTTTAAATTAGCTCAAGTATGAAAACTTCATGGATTTTTAAAAAATGGTGGCAACTTTGGTTTTCATCTTTGTTTGTGCTTTAGAAGTAGAGGATCTCCCCCCTAATCATATACTCATAGTCCAACCCCACAGTCCTTTGCGCTCCCTCCCCACCTTGCTGTCACCCCCTTCTCTTCCCTCCCCCTCTAGTAACCTCAGTTCTATAGGCAGCTTTCTAGGGCTAGTTCTTAGTTTGGTTTTATCTGCCCCTTTGGTTTCTCTATAGTCCACATACAAGTGACTCTATCTGCTGTTTGTCTTTTTCCTTCTGACTTATTTTGCTTAGAGTAATCCCTTTTAGCTCCATCTATATTGGCACCAATGATAAGAGTTTATCTTTCTTGATGGCTGAATAGTATTCCACTGTGTATATACACCACATCTTCCTGATCCACTCATCTGTATTTGGGCACTTAGGTTGTTTCCACAGTTTGGCTATTGTAAATAGTGCTGCAGTGAACATGGGAGCCCTTTGAATTAGTGTTTTTGTATTCTTCAGGTAGCAACCTAGGAGTGGAATTGCTGGGTGCTGTGGCAGATCCACTTTTAATCTTTTTAGAAACCTCCTATCAGTCTACATTCCCACCAGCAGTGTAAGAGGACTCCCTTTTCTCCACATTCTTGCCAGCATTTGTTGTTTGTCTTTGTAGTATGGGCCATTCTCACAGGTGTGAGGTATCTTGTGTTTTTTTTTAATTCATTGATTCTTTTTTTTTTTTTTTTTCATAGAACTGGGTGCAGAGGTCAGGGGGGTAGAGGGCTAGAGGATTCACCAGAGACAGAGTGGGGAGAAGAACAGGCAGATTGACTGAAATACACCGCTGAGGGGAGCAGCCGGCAAGACAGGAGAGTTCTGCTGTGCCATATGTGGGTTTGCTCCCTGGCTGGGGATTGAACTCATAGTGCTGAGACTTAACCCTCAGCAACCAGGGAGACCCTCATTGTGGTTTTGATTTGCATTTTCTTGACAATAGTGGCTGATGAACTTTTTTGCATGCCCCTGAATGTCATCTGTGTGTCTTCTTTGGACAAGCGTCTCCTTAGCGCTTCTGTCCCTTTTCTTGTTGGGTTGTTTTCTTTTTGTTGAGTTGTATGAGTTCTTTGTGGATCTTGAATATCAGCCCCTTGTCAAATGTGTGGTGTGCAAATATTTCTCCTACTCAGGTGGGTGCCTTTGGAAGCTGTAGCAAGCACTGGGCTCCATTGATATCATTTTAACAAGATACTCTGTTTTTTTTAAAGGTTTGTTTTAGTTAGGTTTTTTTTTTTTTTAAGATTTATTTACTTATGCATACAAGCTGGGGTATAGATCAGAGGTGTGGGGCGGCGAGAGGGTTCACCAGAGACAGAGTGAGGAACAGAACAGGCAGATTGACGGAAAGACACTGCTGAGGGGAGCAGCAGGCAAGGCAGGAGAGGTCTGCCATGCCATGTGGGAATCTCCCTGGCCAGGAGTCGAACTCGTGTCGCAGCTGCCGACAGCTCCACAGAGCAGCGCTTAACTGCTGCTCCACCAGGGAGGCCCTTAACAAGATATTCTGAAACATTGAAACGCATCCAGAGAAGAGAAATAAAAGCCCTGAAGTAGAAAAATGGGTAATTTTCAAGTAAGTTTTAAGAAATGAAAGGAATTCAAATTATTTTAAATGATTATATTACCTAATTGCCCCTTTCAAATAAATGAAAAGGGTGTATGAGAGATTAAAAAAAAGAGAGGGCCTCCCTGGTGGCGCAAAGGGGTAAGCGCAGAGCTGTGGAGTCAGCGGTTGCAGCACGAGTTCAATGCCTGGTCAGGAAGATTCCCACATGGCGTGGCAAATCTCTCCTGCCTCGCCCACTGCTCCCCTCAGCAGTGTATTTCAGTTGATCTACCTGTTCTGCTCCCCACTCTGTCTCTGGTGAGCCTTCTCACTGACCCACACCTCTGGCTTGCACCCCAGCTTGTATGCAAAAATAAAATAAATCTTTTTTTTTAAAAAAAGAGAGTTTATGGCTTTCCAGCACCCTTCTGAATAAAAGAGAAATAAATTAGCTTAAGTTGCAACAAGTGGTTAAAGCTTAACAAAATGGATACCATTTAATTGTGAAATATTAAAACCAATTCCGGAAGGGATGTCAGAATATCCTGGGTGAACATGGACGATTACCTTCCCCTCCTCACTTCACAGCACCCAGCTTCTCCTTTGCTTATCTATCCCTCCTGTAACTCCCCATCCCCCTGGCTCTAGGAGTCATTCCCAATCATTTTATGTTAATGAACCCAACCATCCCTCAGGTGGCCATGGAGTCAGGCTGTCCAATCAGTGAAGTCCAGTAGTCTGGTCCGAATTGCTGCAGGAAAGTGAGTGTGATGTTTGGAAGTGGAGCCTAGATCCACAGCATTCTTGTTGAGGTGATGGAAGAAGCCAGCTAGCTGAAGAGGAAGAGTGGAGAGAGACAGGTAGAGAGTAGGTCCTTGATGACATTGCAGAGCTGAGCAAAAAACCTACTGGTCATAAACTCCCCTTTATTCAGGTGATCTTCTTTTAAGTGTTGCAGAAGAAATTCTGACAGAGAACTGGCCATCTCTGGTGAACCCTCTCAATTAGATAATATGATCATTTAAAATAAGCTAAAGTTTTAGCTCATTTTCAAGTATGTTTGTGGTTCTACTTGCTCAGATGGACTACCAACATTCTGAGTAGCAGTTATGAGTTCTGTTTACTTTTGGTCTCCCACAAAACCTAACAACACACCCTATGTGCAGCGGACCTTTTAGAACTGTTTACTGAGGATCAAGGCTGACTGGCCCATCTTTAAATCATATTGTATCCTACGAGTCTCAGCAGGTGCACAGATTGGTTTTTAGGTTATCTTCAAACCCTTTCCCCACATGGGGCTATCATTGTCATTATCTCTCAGTCTGTGAAATGGTTTCAGCAAATGAGTTTGCTACCTTTCATTTAGATCTCTGTCTTTCCAGCGTTAGCTAGAACCTAGACTGTCAAGAAAGAAAATAAAAGGTTTTAGGGGCATTCTACTAAAACCATCGCAATGGCCATAGCTTGTTTTTAGGATGCGCTAAATAGCTATAGAAATAAAGCTTGCAACTCCCAGAACTCTTGGAAAATTAGTATTTTAATTCAACTTTATGCATGGCTTGCTGTCGCCATATCACATATAATAGAAAAACTGAACTCTTAACTAATTCTTCAAATAACTTGTGATGTTAGCATTTGAAATATGTCTATAAAAGGAAAAAAATTTTGTGTGGCATAAATGTTATTAGCATAGTTCATCACATGCCATGGGCGTCAGAGTTGGGTGGATGTCAAATCCTGATCCTGGGTGAGATTTTACAATGTCCTGCTATTCCCAGGTGTTTGAGCACGGCTGTCATTGTTAATGTTTCTTTCAGCCAGTCTTTTCATAAAGCTAAAGCCATTGTGGAGACTTTATTTCTCTCTTCCTAAGTGAAAGCTTGTGACCAAAGGTTTTGTTATAATTATATATGTGCATAGGTAATAATAATTTAGCTAACTCTGCATTTCTCTGAATCCAATTTGGCATAACAAAAGCCACCTTGATCATTTCCCATTGAAACAGACAAACACAATTTAAATCACAGTTTTATTTTTTCTCTAGCTGGAAGCACATCTAAATGATAGCAGATAGGAGGGGGTAGGACTCAGAACAGGTTAGAGAAAACACCCTTGTTTGTAAGGCTCATGTTATTAATAGATTAGAAGCTTGTGTCTTTGTACAGCACAAATAAAGAGCCAGGGATGACAAATTACAGACTTATTTCCAAGTTCCTGACCTTTTAAAGACTTCTGAAGATGGGGATGTGTTCTTAACACAGAGAGGATTCAAGGTCACCAAAAACAATCAAACTATTAAATGCTGACAGTGATTTTTCATCACCATCTGCACAGTCCCTCTCTGAAGCTATCCAACAGCCTTCAGTAAGACACTGTGTTAATTTTGTTTGTAAGCATTGTTTTCTGGCTCCCCATTTGTAATACCCTGCCTGATTTCCTGGTCATCCAGCTGCTTTCCCCTCACCCCCATCACAGTTGCAGCTTCTGCCCTAATTAGCAGTAGACACTGACATGATGTTATCCATGGACCATTCCTCCAGCCATTTTGCAGATATTAATTTAATCCTCCTAATAACCCACTGAAGTAGATTGTAGTATTCAACCCATTCCACAGATGGGGAAATGCATAGAAAAGTAATTTGTCCAAGATCATACACCTAGCAAGTGGCAGAACTAGGATTTGAACTTATGACCTGAAATTCCTTTATGTCTCACATCATGCCTGCTTAAAGAGATTGTTTATGCCTTTTGTTACCCTCAAACAGACCCACCCAACCTCAGTCTGACCCTTCTTACTGTTCTTATTTCTACCCCTGAGGGGTCTTCATCCCCCACTACTAAACTTTCTTCTCTCCACTTTCCCACCATTATTACAAACCATGTCGGTTTCTGTCTTCTATTTTGCACACCTTCCAAATCTTTACCATACCACCTTCTTTGGTTTCTCCTACAGATATCTATTTGCTCTTTGCATATTCTCTTCTGAATTACTCTGTGTATCTCAGTTCTCACAGGCTCTTCGACTACTATCTTGTTCAGAATCACCAGTTTTCTAAGACAGTAGATCTGCACCAACTCTATAATGCTAGAAAAATGTCCTTATTTCCGAGCCATGTTGGTCTGAGTTTTGACTTTCCGAACTTTATTTTCCTCATCTGTGAAACAGAGCTAATCATACACCTTACAGAGATTTGTAAGGCTTGCAAATGTTCGTGTATTAGAAAGCATTTTGAAGACTATATTACACTAAACAAATGTTAGGCATTATCAGTACAAAGAACACTCCACAGTTCCTAAAATATGGAAAAAGCAAGCGACTTCTATGCTGCATCATAAACCAGACCCAAGAATTAGCCATTCTGTTCCTATTCTCTAATCTTTACAGCAGGCATTGATATATAGAATGGAAAGAACCAGATGCATTAGGAAAGCAAAGAACTTATAACAGTTATAGACATTAGATACATACATACGTCTCTGTAGTTGTTCAACATCTTTATTAAATTCTTCAGCTGCCTCATTTCAAGTCCCTGCTTTTTTCACCAGACTGGTAACTTTTTCTTAGACTAAACTGAGATTGCAAGTTGGTGACTTTCTGGCTAATATGGTTCTTTGATATATTTTACTTGACAGAACAACCTTTTTAAAAAGTTGCAACTGAATACATCTAGATAGTATTGTAGTTTGGCTTTTCTGGGAAGCAGACTGTGAGTCAAGGATTTGGATATAAGTGACTCATTAGAAAGTGTTCCCAATGAAGGGGAGCACCGCTAGAGGGATCAAGAGGCAGAATAAGTGGGGAGAAGCCAAACAAGGCTATGATTTCAGGTGATGTCTCAGCCTCAGCCTGACCCTACAGGGAACAGAATGGCATAAGTGATACCTCAAAGTTTATGCGACATAGTCCATGGCCTATGGATGATCAGAAAGAGAGGAGGCCCTCATCTTCAAGCATTTCTCCTGTCCTTCTCAGGAGTTAACTCCAGGACCCAAGAATAGTGAACACTGAAGGTCACAGGGATAAAACATTAGCAGCAAAGCATGTAGGAGCTGGGGGATATCACACGGAGCTGGTAAAAGTTATCTGAGAGATCCAGTTAGGGTACCAATGGGTTCATTACAGATGGGGTTCATGTTCTCCATTTTGCGACAGTCCCTCTGTTGCTGAGAATTGCCATCCACTAGCTACATTTCTAAGGTCTCTATAAAGAGGGGGCTTGGGTATGGCACCATGGTTGGAGGTGGGGGTGCTGAAGCAAGGGGCCCTGTCTTGAGATTATGCTTACTTAGCACTACGTGCAAATGAAAAAAACACCAACTGTCCATGTCTGAGAACAGGGACCATATGGGGGTTATGGAAATTGATGTTAAGTCCTCCCTTCCTGATACCCCAGTTGTCTTCACTTCCACTTCTAGCCACTCCATGAGAGGTTTTTCAGTTTGACAACTATGTAACTTGTGTGATGGAAGATTAAGGGGATCATCGAACATTAAGTGTGAAGAGAATCAGAGTTTTGGAACTCCTCTTATCTTTGCACATTGTAAAAAGAGGATCCAAGAAGTTGGAGCTCTCATTAGGTCACAGAGAGAATCATGGGAGAGACCCTCAGGCGAGCGTTCCGAGTCCCACGGGGTCACTTTGTATGGACATCTGCTGCTTCCAAGGCTTCTACACATGTCTCTCAGCTAACTCCTCAGGGAGACCAAGTTGTATGAACTTATTCCATTGTAAAGCACAAAGTAAATGTTTAAGTGTGGTTATGACCTCAAGAAATAACTTGTCCTTCTGAAATCGATAAGTTTTGAGGGGCAGCAGCTATAGGTAATTACACAGAGAATAGAGGGTGTTAAACCTACTTCTCTCTATGATGCCTTTTGTAATATCTCCTAACTGTGTTTTATAGCCTTAACATGTCCCACAGACTTACAGTAAAGGTCTTGCTTGATTTTAGTCCACTAGAGCAGATGACTACAGTCATCTATAGTTCACACTTTAAACATGTAAAAGATTCCTCAGTTGAAACTTTCTGAATTATTCCAAACATTGGTTTGTTGAGAATACATCCCTGGAAACATGAAACTGTCCATTCAATAAGACAACATGAAAGCTAATATAGCACTGTGCGTGGCATAAAGAAAGCAACCAATAGAGCTTTTAAGCAACAGAAAAACTTATATAGTGGACTGAGGACTTCTGATTTAGGTTGAAGGGGTATCTTGGGATGCTTTCCAATATCTACATGGGAAGCATGATACTTGACCTGGTTGCTTACTGAGATAATTCTCAAGAGGAAGTCCAGGGAGGTCAGGCTGACTGGGGACATTCTTAAAACCTGAACCAAGGACAAAGGATACTGGTGATGAACTAGAAGACAAATCTATGAGTTGAATTGTAAGAGTCCAGGTTGACTGATGGGATGGAGGTGGAGATAGGACTGGCGCAGTGGGAACGTGGGAAGGCATCTCAGGGGTCAAAGAGAGGCAGAATAGAGCTTGCGGTTGAGACTCAGGTATCCCAATTCCAGCTGTTTTGTAGCAAGGTGGACCTATCCTGTTCTGGGAGAGAGCTACAAGCAGTAGACTCTGGGCTGAATGAGCATCACACAGTTTCAAAGCCTAGAAGTCAAACACCTGCAAGCTCAAGGTTATTCTGGGCAGCAAACAATTAGCCTGGTGTAAAAAGTTCTCTAATCAATCTGTCTTTATGATTGACATCCATGGAGTCATTAGATTCAGATCAAGCTCTTTGACACAAAGAGCGGGTATGATTAATTTGGGTCTTAAACAATTTAAGTACCAGCTAGACAGACAATCTTCCTTTCCCCTTTCATAAGGCTGTATCTCATAGCTACAGGAACAAGAAGAATCCATACTACCAGAGTTGCCCCCAGCAGCCTTGGTCTTCCCTTCTATTCTGTTAGCCATCTTCCTCCTCCTGTGTACCAGCTGGTGTTTCTGGGATCAATATACATGATGGACAGAGCTGGCAGAGGATAGGGTGGATCAAGCCTCCCTATTTTGCCCCATGGATCATTCAGTTGTCCTAAGACCATATCAGTCCAAACAGGTGGACACAAATTTTATTTATGGAGGGTGTAAGCAATTTTAGCAAATTTATAAGAAAGGAAGGTGATGAGTCAATTTTTCCCTCCCCTGGATGATGGGTGATGGGAAGGAGTGGCTTCCTCTTTGCAATTCTCAGTAGAGGTGCAAGTAGCCTCCTTCCTTTTCTTAATAGGTCTATTACACCAAATCAGACATACCTACCCAACACAGACATTCTCTTTACAGGCTGGGATATACCTACTCTAAGGAAGGAAAGATTTCTTTAATTAGCATGGAGTCTTGTCCACTCCTTGGAGTCAATGGGCCACATTGATTAGTGGCGGTGCATTTGATTTCTGTCCCTCTCTGTTCCTATACCTAACCTAATGGAGAAACTCTATTAGTTTTAATGACTAAATTCTTTTTATAACAATTAAAAAATGAATAAACTCCTACACACAACAGCATGGGTGAATTTTATAGGAATATGAATGAAAGAAGGCAGATGCAGAAGAGAACATACTGTGTGATATATTCGAGAACATATAAAAAATTCAAACTAACCTATAGAGATAGAAGCCAGAGAAATTGTTCCTGGGGGTGAGGGAAAGGGAAGGGCAGATGATAGTAACAGTGTGACTTACGAAGGGACACAAGAGAACTTCACATGGGCTCAGAAATATTCTCCATCTGGGCGGTGCTAACAGAGATTCACTAAGGTCTGTTCCTAAGATTAGTACTTTCCACACTATGATGTGTCTTCCTTTAATTGAAAAAAATATGAAGACATTCAAAGAAAAAGATCCATATTAAAATAGTTGCCCATGATGGGAGTGGGGAAAGAACAGGGGTGAGGTTTGAGGATACAGGGAAAAGATCAAAGTAAACAAATAAGAAAGGGACCTTGCAACAATCAAAGGTGACAACGCTTGGAGAACTACCATAGTGCAAGGGTTCACTCAACTGTCTCTTCCTGAGAGCCCAAACTGTGTATATTTGAAACATATTTTTTAAAAGATAGAATTGGCTATAAAATGTTCATCTGTCAAAGCTTTTGTTTAATGAGGTAACCAGTAAGATATTATAAGTTCAAGGGCTCCTGGAAAGAGAAGAGACTTAACAGAGACTAAAGAATTCTGAAGTGAATTTCCACGTAGATGCAAAAAAGATCTAGCCACAGAATGGATCTACCCACTCATCTGTGCAATAATTAGTTGCGTCTCATTGGACACACACATTTTATACTTCCTTGGAGAAGAATCATTATATTATCAGTTTCCTGTAACTAACAGAACCACTGACCAAACAGTGAAAAAAAAAAGTTAACCTGGATAGGTGAACTAAAGAGGATAATACTGTTGAGTCTTTTACGCGTCTTCCAAGCATCTATATAGATACACACACACATATTCAGAATCTATATTCTGAATATACACATGTACACATACATAGATACATACATATATGTTGAACACTAGAAGTCTGAATAAAACACATGTGCAGGCCTGTCTCAGCCCAAGGACATTGAGTTATAAAGTGCTAATTTAGAATGTCAAAATGGCCAGGTACAAAGGGACCTTAAAGGTCATCTATTTTTAAAAGGTCTCAGCTAGAGGAAAGGAAATTTCTTGCAGATTCTTGGCCACTTGTCAGCTAAAAGATACATTTTCAGAGGCCCGGTGGTCTTGCAAATGTGCAGAAATCAGCCCACTTTTGTCACCTGTCTCCCTGCCAGTGCCTGGTTCTGATTTTGAAGCCAGGTTTCATTGCCTAAGTAAAAAAATATATCTTAGAGGAGAGGAGCTAGTGTGGGTTTCTCATGGAATATCAAGATGTCTCTTGCATGGTCATTTGCCTTGTTAGGCAGTGGGAGAAGACAGCAGCTCAATTCTTGATCAGGGGCCAGGAGGAAAGGCAGACAGCTCTCAGTTTCATGAAAAGAACAAAGCTTCATCTACAGCTCCACTGTGCGTAATAGAATTTCATGAGTCAGTCGATAATTAAACAGTGCGGGTCAAGGACTAGACACAACCATTCAACCCCCTCAAAATCCATTAGGCAAAGCTTGACAAGCAGTATTTAAAAGCTGCAATATTTAATTGTCTGTGCGTTTTAAAGCGTTTTTATTTTTGCTCCACAATGTTGAGAAAATAACAAAAGCCCAAATTGTCGGCAACATAGCTTTGTTCAAGAAATCAGCTTCCAAACATAGCAATGACCTTTCTTTCTTGTTTTTCACGGTGTCAATTCCCTACTCTTGGGTTTTGCTCCTGCTGCTTTGTCTCCCTGGGCTGGGTTTTTTGTCCTCTTCAAAAATCCTCATTCCAGGAAGCCCTTTCTGGGGACCGCAGCATATTAAACTTCCCATCTTAAATCTTGAATCCTTTTAGCATTTTTAACACATAGTTTCTTCTAGCGCTATTAAAGTAACAATGTCATTGAATTATAATTCACATATAATAAAATGCATCCATATTAAATATGTTTGTTGGGTTTTCACAATTGTATATACCTCTATATCCACCACCATAATCACAACAAATATTTTCACCATCTCAGAGTCCCCTCACTTCTTGTTTTCCCCTGCATTTCCACCCTACCACTCTCTCTGCCCTGGACACCTGCTGAGCTCCTTTCTGTCCCTATAGATTAGTTTGCCTGTTCAAGAGTTTTATTTAATGAATCATACAGTGTGTACTCTTTGGAATCCAGCTTTTTGGTGCAGCATTATGTTGTTGAGATTTATCTAGAGAGTTGTGTGTTGTCAGTATTTTGTCCCTGTGATCACTGAGGTGAGTGCCATTATACAAATATACCAGAAAGATACAAATATAAAAATACAAATAAACCACAATTAGTAGCTCCATTCACCCATCTCACTGATCGTTGGAAATTTGAGCTGCTTCCAAGGTTTTGCTGTTTTAAACTAAACTTACATTTGTGTATGGTCTTTCTATGGAAAATGTTTTCATTTCTTTTTGGTATATTTACATACATATACACATGATGATTTCTCACAGCTTGGACTTGCTGATTATATTCCCCTTTAGTACGTCTCTCTGCCCTCCATATTCTTGTAAATTGATGTTTGGAACTTGAGGCTTAGTCAGATTCAGATTTGATGGTTTTAGCAAGATGGTCACATGGGTGGTGCTGTGTTCTTCATCGCTGGGCAAAGAGTACCTGATTGTTCCTCTTTTTGTGCTGTGCTTAATGTCCGGAGGATTTAATTCTTCAGGTGTGGTTGCAAATGGCAATATTTGCATTCTCACTTTTCTTCTTCCTGTATTTGTTGGAAGGCAGTTATGAAAAGAAACTTTGTCTCATTTGTCTTTTTGCTATTTCATTGTGTAGTGGTATAGTTCATAAAGGGAAGACTGTATAAATGTTTCTTTAATTTATCAGTTTACAAAATAAACAGCATCTCCATGGTGACCAACTAGCTTGTGCATGTGCGAGTGTATGTGATAATGAATTCATTAAACATATTAGATATGTTTAGACCACCCACAGATATTTTATTCATACTTAAAAGGGGCCCATTTGGGGGGCATTTTCAAGTTGTCTTCCAAGTCATCAAAAGATGTATTTTTAAAGACTTTTAACAACAAGAATCTGGGTGTAAGGACCAAGGGAAAAAACGAATTTTGCACCAAAAAGATTTGATTTTTCTCATTTAAAGAAATTTGCTTTATAGCCTGTGCAAACTGTATTTGCTGTAAATTGAATTTAGCTTTAATGTTGTTAGACTCATGCCTGTGTGGGTGGGAAGATTTACCAAGGACAAGCAATATTAGATTGTGAATCACAGTAACTCTACCTTACTTTAGGAGAAACAGAAGGTTGTCTGACAAGTTCAACCTATCCTTCTTGCTGGGAAATAAGCGTAGCCAGCCTTGAGGTAGAACCCTCCTCTAGCTGATGCACGTCGGGCGCCTACAGTGATTTCATGATCTCTGGAGCATCAGGCTGTGCAAGTCCACGTATGTCTTCAGGCCTCCCGGTCCTGAATGTCAGCTCCTCTTACTATGCTTTAGGTTTGACTTCTCCGAAACTGCCCAGTGTTAGGGAAGTGTTTTGTTTTTTATTTTGTAAGGTTTATTTATTAATGCATACAAGAGCTGGGGTGTAGCCCAGAGGTGGGGGTGGGCAGTAAAAGGATTCACCAGAGACAGAGTGGGGAGCAGAACAGGTGGATCTACTGAAATACACTGCTGAGGGGAGCAGTGGGTGAGACAGGAGAGGTCTGCTGCTCCATGTGTGAAGCTGCTTGGCTGGGGATTGAACTCATGCTGCAGTGGCTGCCGATAGCTTCATAGTGCTGAGACTTAACCCCTTGTTCCACCATGGAGTCCCTTGCTTCAGATCCCATCCCTTTTAATATGCCCCCCTCGTTCCCCACCCAAATCCTACTTGCCTCCCTCATTGTAGCGACAACCCCAATTCCAGTGTTGATATGTCCTCTTCCTGGGCCTGTCTTTATGCTTCTGTTCTGTGTGGACCTTTTCATGAAAAACATCTAGAGCTGTGTGTTCTCAAAGTTTATATAAATCTCACACACACAGAATCTTCTCCATTAACTTGCTTTTCTCATTGAACATTTTGATCTAAGGATCTATGTTGATACATTAAGTACATTGATTTCCCTGCTAATTGTTTCCATGTTTGAATAAACATACATTGATTTATCCATTCCCATCTTATCCATTCCCTCAAGAGGCTTCCCATATTAATGGACACTGCATTTCCAATTTTTTTCTTGTCACAACACAATGTTTTAAATGACATCTCTGGCTATGCACTTGAGAGGGTTCCTTTAGGGATGTATGTAGAAGCAGAATGCCTCGTGTACAGAGTATTATATCTTCAACTTCATAGGCTATTGCTAAATTATTCTCTGATGAGTGGATTGCCAGATTGAAAACTTGCCAATTTGATGGATGTGAAATGGTATCTTGTAGATACTTTAATTTTCATTTGCATCGTAGATATTTTAATCTTCATTTGCATTTATTGACTGTTCTTTTCTTCTTCTGTAAGCTGTAAGGCAGCGCTTTTCAAATTCTCCAGTGCTGACTGTAATGGGGAGAACTGGGGGTGGGAGGTGCTTCTACCTTGGCAGTCTCCCTGTTTCCCCGTACATCTATGTGTGTCCCCTTTCTCCCCTACATTTCTGTGTCAGATAGCTGAGAGAAAATATAAGACTAATGAACTAGAATGAAGAGGAAAAATAGCAAAGCTATCTCAAACTTATAAAAAAATAAAGAGAAAGCTAAAAGAGACAGTGACATCTACTTGGTCTTTAGCTGTATACAATTCTGTCACTCCATTTATGGTCCTTCGGATAGAGAAGACCATCAGAACAAAACTTAACTAAAGAATTAGCAAGGGAATCATAGAACTTAATTTCAGATCTTGCCTTTACACTCCATGATTTTGCTTTTTTGGGGGGGTCTCCACTCTCTCTTCACAGTCTTCATTGTGGGGTGTATCAGTCAGATGAACAGATTCTCTGAGGTGACCTCGGTAGTGGGTAAGAAGGAGGCCCTGGGGTTTTAGGGGCTAGGATGATTACTGGTTATGTCGTTTTCTCGTTTCTCAACTTATAAAAGTTTCCTTGCCATCCTAGATTTAGTTTTTTCAGGATGGCAAGAGTACCTACTTCACAGGGTTGTAGTAATGATTTATGGAGGTAATATGTGTAAGTATCGAGAACAGTGCCAGAGACCCAGTAAGTTAAGTATTCAATGTCAGTGATAATTGATCATCAAAAAAAAAAAAAAAACCCATGTAAATGAAAACACACTATATAAATTCAACATTCTTGCGTGAAGGACTCTGAGAGTTCATATAACATTCCTAGAAGTAATGGTATCTACCATTAAGAAATTGAGTAGGTGAATAGCCAATGAAGAAGATAATTAATTCAACAAATTTTGCAACAAAAAGCAGGAACACAAAGGTGGCAGTTGCCAACAGTACAGGAATCTGTCAGGAAAACTTCCATAGAAAGGCAAGTAATGAGGAATGAGGGCTCCTCAATGACCTTCAAATTCCAACAGGTGGTTGTTATTGAGTCAAGGTGGGGGAGGGGAAGTTCCATGTTTAAAGGTGATAGCAGGACCATGCTCAAGCTAGCAGGGTGCTTGACCCTGAAAACCAAGCACACATCTCCAGTTCAGAGATGGAAGGGAGTCATGGGAAGACCCAAAGTCATGACCAGGAATGTGAAGGCATGGTCAAGTTCAAGGCAGGGCCAACGCCTGTCTGGAAAATAATCTGGGGAGTTGGAGGTCCAATCTAGAGAGGTAAGAGGAAGTTTGTTGTCCAGATCTAGAGGAAAAATCTGGCTTGCTCAATCACTGAGCCTCTTCGGCTGTACCAAGTGCCAGCCTTGGGGCAGTGTGATGTTATTTCAAGGAGCCCTGCCAAATTTAACAGATGCCATCCTATTTTTTACCCTGAGTCTGGTTTTCTGATTATTTTTTCTTTTTATTCTAGTTCATGTGGGCACTCTCATCCTTAGCATAATTTTTGTTAATCTGTCCTAAAGTTTTCCAAATCCAGTTTTAAAAGGAATTTCATTTCCATTGAGTCATATTCAGGCAGCAAAATAAGTGACTGATCGGTAACATGTGAAATGTGTCCTATGGAAGGTGCGTTTCACGGGTTAGATTTAAATTAAACAACTCATTGAAGAGTTCAGTGGGCGATTCCAGGAGAAGGTGACCAAACGGTGGTGCTCCATGGTGGAGGATGGCCCCAGAGAGAGTTGCTTCATGTCCCAGCAGAGTGTTTAATGGATCAGACTTAAATGCAGAGAGCATGCCCAGTACTGCCCTCTGTCACCAAACACATGACAGAGCAGTGGCCCACTTGGCAAATAGCCTCCATCATATGCCCTGCCTTCCTACTTGTGCTATTAATTTGCTTTTCATGGATCAATCACTGTAAAGTGTGATGAGAATTCTGGCCAGATCGAGAATGATTTATCAGTCTCTACAGGAAGGGGCAGCTTGCTGGCAGAGCTGTAGCACTCCTGTAAAGTTGCCAAACTTCACAACTGGGGAGAGATAATTAAACTCAGGCGTGGAGCTCAGAAGTCTTTGAAAGCTTCCTGTAATGTTGCCTTCTGCTTCAGGACTTGAGGCTGAATTCAAAGACTGGCCTCTGAAAAATCAGAAGCCACCCAAATCAGCCCACTTAAAATAATAGTACTTTGAAAATTCCTAGACAACTTTCTTATGAGTAATTCAAAGAACACATGTCTCTCTTCACCTCTTCTTAATAAATCACTTCTGCACCTAGACAAAGCTATCCTCTGTCACTCTGCCAGGTCCTCAGCTATGCACTGGAACCACATGGATATTAATTGCTGCCATAGAGAGCTTCACCTTCCTGGATATGAGGAAATTAGCTCTCTGTGGTTTAGGTCTTTCCTGGAATCCACAGTCAGACATCGTACAAAACTACTCTGAATCTAAGGTATTAAATTGGTCGGGAAGAACTGCCTTGCTCATCCACTAATGACTGTCTTAAAGTCCTGTATTTTCAGTTTTCTACTTAGAGTAGAAAAGCTTAGCAAAGAGCAAGAACAGTCCAATGTGTTAAGGCCCTGGGACCTGACAGATGAAGGCAAGTGGTGTGTGGGTGGCGGTGGGGGCAATGGAAGGGCCTGCTATGGTACCCAGTGTGGTTGAATGAGAGTCCAAGACAAAGAAGAGGCTCTAAGCAAATGTCAGAAGCAGGGATGGGCATTCTGGGCAAATCTGGAACCATGGTGTTGCCAGTTACGTGCTCTCCTTTGCCCCCGAACAGCACATTGGCAAATCAGATCTATTTAAAAGGATGGGCATGGATTGGATGTATTTCCTTTGATTTCCTATGTTCATTTGGTATATACATAGCTTGTTACAGTCTGTTTCCAAAGGGAGAAGCAGAATTCCAAGATTGTTCTTGCAGTCATTCTCTTCCTAGTGAACCAGACACTAGCTTAAGCTTTGATATCCTTGCAGCCGGGGCTTGGCACTGGAAGCTGAGTATAGGATCTTGGTGGTGAGCAGAAAATAGTGAAATTGAGGTGGAGACACATGGAAGAGGTGTCCTAGAATACAGGCGCTGGGACAGATTATTTCCATTATACAGAAGTGTTCCGAGCAGGGCTCTGGCCTTTGGCATAGGTGGAGGCGCTGATGTGGGAGAAGAGTCAGAGGGAAGTCGCCACTTTGAGTCTCTCTATGCCTGTTGGCATGTTCTTTAGCATGCAGGTTTTCTTGAACTGTAGGTATCTCTTTGGGACACACTGGCTCCCAACTGCTGTGGAAGACAAAGTTCGTTTAGGCTGTGAAACAAAGCAGATCATCTCACTGTATTAGAGAAGACTTTGAAGCCCTTACTCCTGGGCTGCTTTGCAAAACTCTGAGCCCAAGCTTTGTGCTCCTTTAAGTAAATGGTCTATAAGGATGGCAGATGGGAAGGCACCTGGAGTTTTTGGAGATATTTTGAGTAGCATTCTACACAATGAAATTATGAAGAGGCTCCTACAGTAAGAGATTGAGTGCTTGGCTCTTCCCTGAAAAGAGATGATTTCCTTAGCAATCAAAGAGGCAGTAGCTGATACATGTGATGGAAGAGGACAGTGGTAGAGAGAACGCTTATCATTCTTTTTGAGAATTGTCAGAAATAGAATGGTGTTCGTGTGTGTGTGTGTGTGTGTGTGTGTGTGTGTGTTGGTGGTGTTGGTGCAGTGTAAAATAAAAGTCCATTGCTAGACTGTCCCATTTAGATTTAGAATTGGGGAAGGATAGGGGTCTCCCTGGTGGTGCAAGGGGTTAAATCTCAGCACTATGAAGCTATCTGCAGCACCAGTTCTATCCCCTGCCAGGGAGCTGACCCACATGGTGCAGCAGACCTTTCCTGTCTCGCCTGCTGTTCCCCTCAGCAGTGTATTTCAGTCAATCTGCCTGTTCTGCTCCCCACTCTGTCTCTGGTGAATCCTCTCACCGCCCCCTACCCCCATACCTCTGGTCTATACCTCAGTTCTTATATGCATAAATAAAATAAATCCTTAAAAAAATTAGACGCTTGCATCATCTTGGTCTGCTCCTAACTCCCAAAGTCTTTGGTGATTATGTTAAGGATTTAAATGGAGTCATCCAGGGTTGTTCGTGGATGAAAGTCTTTTAGACCGTGAATCTTTCGTGGATGAAAGTCTTTTAGAGCAGATCATCCCTCCAGATTAAAAAGAAGCCTTTGAAGCCCTTGTTCCCTGAGCTCCTTTGTGTAGCTCTGGAGTTCTAATAGGATCTTCTTCTCAGTCAATTGAAAACCTGGGCTGGATAGCCAGAGTTCTTATGCAACAGTTTCTATGGGCCTGCTGTGATTCCCATCATCATCTTTTTCAGATTGAGTTTTCTGCCTTGTGGGTCCATAGCTGGGCAAGGAGAAGCCAGAAATTCCACCTTAGACTTATAAGAATTTATTTCCTTGTCTGACCCCACAGTAATTCTAATTGTCATGAGTCAAAGAATAGACAGATCAGGGAATTTTGTGACTCCAGGTTTGGTAAAGCGGCAGGTCTCTCATCTAGGTCCCATGTCCAGCATATAGGACCATCAGAATCTCCTGGGAGAGTTCTTTACTTATTGAATTCTAAATGTCTAGATCCAACAAAAAATTACCTTCCTCAGATGGTTCTTATTATCAGGTGGGTTTGGGAACCACTGTATGCAGTAACGTTTGGATCTAGAATGTTGAGAGAAATCCTGTAACTCAGCAAATTACTGTCCTTGTTGAATGGGTTAAGATTTTTGGTGCCCAAGGGGTCCTGCTTCATGTAGGTCAGGACCACCAGAAAGAAAGACAAGGGACAGAGGGCAGTTAAGTTGAAACTGCTGTCCTATTTTATTTTACTTTTTTTTTTTTTACAAACTTTAAAATATTTATTTATTTATTTGTTTTAAATATATATTTTTATTGTTATTTATGTCTTTTATATTTTGTATTACCCTTGGGTAGCCCACCACCAATTCACCCATGATCCATCTCCATGGTCCCTTGTGTTCTTTTCTATTCCATTTTGTGCCCTTATCCTCCCCCCACCCCCGGCTGAGTGTCTGTCTCCTATTTGGTTTCCCTGTATTCCTGTTATAAGTGAAACCATTCGATATTTTTCATTTTCTTTCTGGCTTATTTCACTGAATATGATTCCCTCTAATTCCATCCATGTCGCTGCAAATTGCATGTAGCCAGGCTTACAAAGAAAAAAATAAGAGAAAACAAATAAATAGGATCATAAATGAAAAAGGAGAAATCACAATGGACACAGCAAAAAAAAAAAATCAGAGATTACTATAAACAGCTATACGGAAACAAATATAACAACCTAGAGGATATGGACAAATTCCTAAAACTATGCAATCACCCAAAACTAGACAAAGAAGATATAGAACACCTAAACAGACCAATCACAAGTAGTGAAATTGAAACAGTAATTAAAACCTCCCCAAAAACAAAAGCCCAGGACCAGATGGTTTCACCAATGAATTCTACCAAACATTCAAAAACGAAATAGTCCCTATATTACACAAACTCTTTCAAAAAATCGAGAAGGAAGGAGTACTACCAAACACATTCTATGAAGCAAATATTACTCTAATACCAAAACCAGACAAAGACAACACAAAAAAAGAAAACTACAGACCAATCTCCCTAATGAATACTGATGCAAAAATATTTA